>OY856187.1:104568067-105047112 GCA_963693315.1 Diogma glabrata
TATCTACATGACCAAACCATCTAATCCGGTTGGATTTAATGAATCCGATTACATCACAGCCTCCAAGAAGCTGTCTGATTTCATGATTCATTCGGATTCTATATTGATTTTCAGCAACTTTACATGGACCATAAATTGTTCGTATGACCTTCCTCTCGATTGTTGATAAAATTCTACAATCCGAGGAAGTCAGTGTCTAGATTTTACTTCCAAATGTAAGCACAGGTCGAATTAATGCTTTGTAAAGTGTGAGTTTACACGACCGCGAAAGATGTTTTGATCACAGAAGTTTTGAGTATGCGTAGAAAACTCTGTATGCGGCAGAGCCACGGGCCTTGATATCTGCCTGCATGTCATTTGACGATGTTATTACAGACCCGAGGTATTTGAAGTTTTCCACGCGTTCCACTTCATAGTCGCCAGTATCCAGATTTCCGGGAGTATGTTCTTAGATGTTGGTAACACTTTAGTTTTGCCCGGTGTTGATGCATAATCCAAGACGTTTAGCATTTCTTTCAAGCTGAAAGAGACTATCCTTAATATCGCTAGTTCTACGTCCGAGAAGCACAATATCATATGCGTAGCCAAGAACTTGACTAGATTTGTTATATGTATATGCAGTTTTGTGTCTCAACTCGGCTTTTTCTTATCGCGTACTCCAGCGCCAAATTAAATAGTACGGGCGCGAGTGCATCACCTTGTCGAACACCTGATGTTATATCGAAAGGATCAGAAACTGACCCTTCGATTACTATTCTTCAATTTGATCCCGATGTTGTGAGTTTGCACAGACAAGCAAGTTTCTCTGGGATATACTAAGGCATATGAGTGGGGACCAAAGGTTGTCGCGGATGATACTATCATATGCTTGCTTGAAATCAACGTAGAGCTAATGAATGCTGATGTTGCACTCCCAACATTTTTCCAGAATCATCCTTAATGTAAAACATTGATCTGTGGTTGAGCGGTTGGGACGAAAACCACACCGATAATAGATTCGGCGAACGGGATGAGTCGAGCAAGTACGACATTAGCTAGTATTTTATATGCAGTGTTCAACAGTGCGATGCCACGATAATTCGCACACTTTAAACGGTCACCTTTCTTATGTAGCGGAGCAATGAGAGCTGTTTTCCATCCAGAAGGTAGTTC
Source organism: Diogma glabrata (assembly GCA_963693315.1). Lineage (NCBI taxonomy): Eukaryota > Metazoa > Arthropoda > Insecta > Diptera > Cylindrotomidae > Diogma > Diogma glabrata. Next base: position 104,569,220 of record OY856187.1, read on the forward strand.
TTCTTTTTTTCCAAATTGCAAGAATCAGATCGCATATACGTGAGACCAGAGCTGCTCCTCCATTTTGCAAAAGTTCTGCAGGAATTCCATCGAAACCTGGTGATTTGCAATTTTTCAGTTTTTTAATGGTAAGGGACAAAAATCTCCTCAGTTGATGGAGCAATTGCTCGAATAGGATGGGCTTCATTCGTCCTATTCAGTAGGTCTTGAAAGTGGGATCACCACACTGCCAGCACATCACGTTCACTTGTTGTAAGTTCTTTATTTTCATTTTTGATGGCTGTAGATCTTGGGTGGAAATCTTTTGTTAGATTTCGAGCATTGGCAAAGCACTCTTTTGAATCTCCGTTGGCCGCATGTTGATCGATGTTTTCGATGCAGCTCTTCATGTGTTCGCGTTTCTTTTTACGTAGAAGTTTTGCTGAGGCTTTCCTGTCGCATAGATAATCAGCTTGGGAGCTTCGGGTGTTCCTTTTTAACAATTTTTCTCTCTGTTTTTGTTTATGTTCAACGGATTGGCGGCACTCGTCGTCAAACCATTCGTTGTATGATTTCGGTAGTCGTTTTCCGATTGTAGTTTGTGCTGCGGCTATACTATAATGGTTGATTGAAGCGTTTGCCATTCTTCTTGTATGTTTAATGGCATCTCAGAAGAGATGTTTTGCTCTTCTATGTTTTGTGTTATTTTTTCCTGATATCTATTCAGCGTTTCCGGATGTTTAAATGCATCGACATTCCAGCGTACGGTCTTTTTTGCTTGTCTATTAAATGTAGATGATAATTTGCGCTTGTACTTAAGATGACAAGCATATGATCGGTGTCCATATCAGCACCTCTGTATGATCGCACGTCAGTTACACTTGTAGAGTGTCTCTTAAGGCTTGAAACCACATACAACAGAAACAGAAACAGAAACAGAATTCCATACAAATTTTACAGAAACAGAATTTTTTCCTGTCAAATTTGTATGAAATTCTGTTTCTGTTGTATGTGAATGCCCGGCTTTAGAGATCATGACGTGATCGATTTGATTTTCCGTTATTCCGTCATTTGATTTCCACGATGCCTTGTGAATTCTCTTGTGAGGGAAGAAAGTGCTGAAAATTACTAGATCATACATCATAGCCAGCTCGGCTGCGCGAAAACCGTTATTGTTGCTGGTATGATGCAAGCTGTTAGGGCCAATATGTGTATTAAGTTCTGCAATCCTATCAATTTGGGCATTAAAGTCACCTACCACGATTTTTATATCGTGCCGCTGGATGTTATTGATGACTTCTTCGAGTTCTAGGAAGTACAGGTCTTTAATATCATCTGCTTTATCTTCAGTAGGTGCATGAACATTGACGATCGTTAGATTGAATTTTTGCGTGCGGATTCTCAGTGTGCATAACCGCATATTAATTGGGCAGAAGTCGATAACATGCTGATTCACGCGACGGTGTATAAGAAAGCCAACTCCAAATTCTCCTCCGTTTTGATGACCACAATAATAAAGAGTGTATCCTCTCGCTGTTTCATGGATTCCAATTTCCACTACCTGGCCATATTAGTTCTTGTAATGCCACTATATCCAGTGTGTAGCTCTCGACATGTAGTATGAGTTTTAGGAGGTCTCCTTCCAGGTTCCCATTTTTAAATCGTAATCCGAGTGCAGTTTCCGAGGTCGTTCCAATAATGAATCCGAGATATTCCGAGGCCTGTGTACAGATTACAGAATTCATGACAATAATTTTTTTACGGAAATGGGGTGTTAGCCCTTCGCTCAACCCAAATCTTTGTGAATGGATTCGTTCTGCATCTTAAGGTCAGCAGAAACAACCATTTTACACGTTTATATAGCGAGCCTCTTGATCCAAGCCAGACGCCCGCTGCAAGCTGACCCTAGCATGGAGAACAGACGCTTTCTACACATTTATATAGCGAGCCGTTTGATCCGAGACAGACACCCGCTCCAAGCCGCCCCTAACATGGAGAACAGTCGCTTGCGGCTTGAGTTGCATTGGTTTTATCGCGCCAATGACTCGCCATGGGGCATAATCAATGAATATAAGCAGTATTTACTATGCCCATCTCAACTACACCAACCTAATTCTGTTAGCGTTACCCAGGTAGTACGGCGTGGACGAAGAATTTCGGATTTTCGCTACCCTGTTGCTCAAGAATCTTAAATAAATACATGAGCAAAATACAACCTGAAAGTATTAGAAAGTGTCGAATACCCAAAAAGTATTAGCTAAGTCACACTCCATGATCCCATAGTGAAGAGAAATTTGTCATATCGTCTAAACGTAGAAGCATAGTTCCTGTATTTAGATACGAAGTCTAACTAGTAGTAACCCATTAGACACTAGAATGTTGTGCTTTTGCACAAAAGTGGGTGATCGAAAGCTAGACAACTAGTGTGACATGTAATTAATAACAAACATATCGGTTGGCATGGTAATTGGCCGTTGTGATCAAATTGATTAGTTCACTCAATTATGGAAAATTTACCTCACCCCAAATAAAACAAAATATTTCATATCTTCGTTTCAATTATTTCACAGAACTTAAAAAAAAAAAACTATACAAAAATAAAAATATGTACATTTCTTGCTTTTTTTTTATTCGTCGTCACTACTCGATTCCTCAGAGCCATCACTATTTTCTGCCTCTTCCGCTTTTAATACGTCTAAGTATTGTTGCATTTCCTGTAAAATAAATATGCACAAGATTGTTCCTTATAAAATATATGTTGTGGTTCTTGACTTACTGTTGCAGATAATGATTTTAGGTATATTTTTAAACTACTAATATAATTTTGAATTTCATCTGCGTATATTTTTTTAAATGTTTTCTTTTTAGTTTTATCCAATTTGTTGTATTCTGTTTTACAAGAATTTTTCGATTTTCCTATGCAATATGTTTCAGTCCAATATTTATAAAATGTTCTAAAATGAAACAAAAATTATTAATTTAATAGAGAACGTTTGGTTGTAAGTTACCTTGGAGGTTTCTTAATTTTAAATGAAGTTTCGCTATCGGAAATTTTCTTTTCTGAAGAAGATTGATCGTTTATTTGTTTAATCTCTAATTGAACATTTTCTCCATCTCCACTGACTCGTCTTTTTTTTGATATAAATTCATCGCCTTTTTTTATAGGATGTTTGGTGATCGAAGAACGCATTGTGCATTTAACGGACTGTTTTCTTTTTCCTCTTTTAGTAAATTGTACATATTTTTCTTGTAATTTATCGCGGTTAGCTATTTCCCTGGGTTGATCTTCATCAGGAAGACGATTAATATATTCCTCAAATTGAGTTAAGTATTTTGCCAAATTTTTTATAGTTTTCGTGGTGTATTCTTCCTTTTCTATTTCTGATAAAGATTGCCAGTCATGTTTCACCTGTTCTATTGATTTAGAACTAATATTCTCTTTTACGTATGTCTGGTATCTGTCCAAACCTGGTTGATCTGGTTTATTATAGAATGTATTAAACACTTCTAGTTCTTTTCGTGGTATTGTACATTTTTTATCACCCAACTTGAAAGAAAGTTAAAATGTATTTCAAAATAAAAAGTAAACATGAAAGATCCTTACATCTTTAATTGCAATAGCTCGGTTAATATACATAATTTTGTTTTCAACCGGCAAATCATTCCATTTTTCAAGACTTGGCATTACTATAAAAAAAACTAAATAAATATTGTATTCATGTATAGTACTTTTTAATTTAGTTACTATTGTTATCTAACATCGCTTGTCGATATAAAGAATAAGGCGTTATACTTCTTATCCTTAGTTTTTTTGGTTTACGCTCCGGATGATTTTCGCTAAAATTATACAAACCAAACGTTTTTTCTATTTAGGTTAGTTAAATTAAACGTCTTACTAGTATTCTTCCAATTGTTGTTTGTATGTCTTCATTAAATCCTCAGCTTTTTTATACAAATTGCTTCGTTCAGCAACACTCATTTTTTTGTAGTTCTCCCACTTCTCTTCCCGTGGTATTTTTTGATCACGCACTTCTTGTAAATATAAAACAAAAGCTTTTAACGGTTTTGGTGGCATATCTGGATGATGGTTTTTGCCTTCAATATATTTAATTTTTGCCCTTTGAATATAATGTTTTGCATCATTGATAATGGACGGAAGCGTCCTGTATAGTTTAGAATCTTTTATTATATTTTTGAGTTTTAATTTTAATTCTTCAGGTGGTTTTTTAAAACGTTGACCAACCTAAAAAACAATATATTATAATTTTTAATAAAAAATTAAAGCATATTTTAGTTAATACTTGTTTCCAATTTATTTTGTTAATCCTTGATCGATAAATTAAGCTATCATTTGGCATAACTAACTTATTGATATAATCCAATAGCTCCAAATCGTCTTGCCTAAAATTACATCCATCTAAAACGCAAAACAAAATTTTAGAAATATGTAATTGAAAAGAAAAAATTTGAATTGACCTGGGTCCATTAGTTCATTTGGTTGCTGGTAGCTGGTATTGTCTTCATTTCCATCCAGCTCATCATCAGAGGTTTCATCTTCCATTTCTTTAAATAAAAATAAGCAATAAAAACATTGATTATGGAACTCACTTAAAACAAATCAAAGTACTTACTGGAAAAGATGTGTTCTTCATCCTCATCTGTAAAGATTAAATACATAAATATTACATTTTAACAGACTTATATTCAAAAATTTACTATACGTACCACTACTATCACTTAGAACGTCTTTGTTTTGTGCTGTTGATTTCAAACAGGGTTGAAATAAAGATGCCGATCTTTTTCTCATATTAAAATTCTATTTGCCGCCTGAAAGTGAGGTTATGTTGCAAATTTTTTAACGAAATAATATTAACTCTATTTAAAATCTATACTTACTAGTATATTACTTTGATTTTAAAGTTTCCAATTTTTTTGTAATACTTAATTACATATAATTTAATAAATTTTTTTGAATAATTTAATGTATTTGTTCACACTGAAGTTTACTATTATATTTCTTTGGTGGTTTGTTTTGTAATTTGGCAAACAAATTGTTTTATTTTAAATTGAGCAACTTTGTAAAGTATAATGCACACTATCATTTTAAATGATGTCAATTAACTGTGCATGCACGACGATATTCCTTTTACTCATGAGATTTGAGCAAATTTTTATTATTATTGGCGTTGTGCGAACCTTATGTCGCGTTCTTTGGCTTGATCGTAAATAGGGTGTCCTGATAAAATATCACACGAAAACATCACACGCGAAAGAATATCACGTCGAAAATATCACAGCGAAAAAATCACACTATACGAAAATATCACACCACGAAAATATGACATACAAAAATCACACGCGAGAAAATATCACACCCTAAAATCACATGCGAAAAAATATCACATACAAAAATCACACGCGAAAAAATATCATATCCGAAAAAATATCATGTAATAGTAGTTTATGTAACAAGTACGCAAAATATGGTTTTAGCGGACGAATCGTAATGTTTCCGGACGAGGCGCTAGCCGAGTCTGTAATATGAAGATGAGTCTGCTAAAGCCATTTGCGTACGTGTTGCATACAACGTTTTTTAGTATTAGCTCTTAGGATTTTTTTTCTAATTTATTGCTTAATTTGTATTCTTGCGTCCCTAAAAATTTGATTTTTGAACAAAACTTATCAAAGCAATTGTGATTATAATTTGAAAATAATTATAATATAAAATGAAAACAAATTTTGAATCCGCTAAAGTGTTGTCATAACGACTTTAAGTACTAGGCCGCTAAAATACAATTTTGGGGACTCTAAACAGTTCTAAAAGTAATCATTTTTCGGAGCCAATACTAAAAAAAAATTTTAATGTAAAAAAACATAATGTCCGTATATATACAATATAAATTTTTTAAAGAACTCTGAGATAGCAATTTTTCATATATGATACCGTTTTGACTTAGTAAAAACGTTTTCAACGACTTCACGTCATTACCCTATCAAACAAATTAATCTTATTTTATTGATTTTGGATCCCAAATTATTTAATCAATATTCATCTCAAGTTTTAGATCGAAAAGATTTATAGTTTACAAGATAGGACGGTAACAGACAGGCACGCAGCAACCGGTGCATAAAAATAATACTAAAAATAAATTAATTGTGTTTTCACACTTATGTATACATGAGCAATTTTTCTTAACATTTTGATTCTCAGGATGGTAATTTGTAAAAATATTTGTTATCCTTTCTGCCAATATTCTGTACTTTGTTTCACTGGATTCCTTTGCCTGAACTATAATATGCTTCATATAATAATAACCATGTTGTAGCGACATTTTCAATACCTGAGAATCCAAACAATTTCATATCGATGGTACACATTGCTGCAATCTCTACATCTGTAATAATTATTCTAGGATTTGCATTAGGTATTAATTCTAAAACTGCCATCAACATTTTACAGTATCATGTCTTATTTGGTAATAATGCTAATATACATGGCAATGCAACGCACCATATTATTAAAAAAATAAAAAATATTTCTGGAACCACTTTAAATGTTCCATCTGCAAGACAACAATCATTAGTTACGAGCAAAACTGTCAAAATTGTATGAGCAAAAAGAATTATTCTAGTATGATTATCAATTCCTAAATCATATAATACCATATTATATTTTTCAAACATTAAAATATGAATGTCTCTCGGATTGGCTAGAGAACTCCCATTTGTTTTACTTTTGGCGTACTGTTTCCAAGAGTTTTTGCTTAAAACCCGTTTTGGACTAACGTTGCTTACACGCAACACTACAATAAATATTCGTAATTTTCACAAACTGCTATGAAATAATTTGAAAATATCGTTATTTCCTTTAGAAATTAATTTCTTATTAGAAAAAGTGTTAAAATATTTAGAAAAATTACTAATACAAGTACAGGTAAATATTTGTTGATGACATAAAAAAATATTGTGGTAATTTATTAATTTTCAGTGATAAAACGATCTGAAAAATGTGATTTTTTTTTTATAAAACTAATTAAAAAGCATAAAATTTTAATTTTGTGAGCTTTCTAATAAGTGATCAGTGCTAAATAATTAAAAAAAACATGATTTAAGTTTGCGTTGCGTCAAAGCAACGTTCGGTCAATTGTGTGTTTTTTGATTTTTTTGGCAATTGCATAAATACAACGTTCGGCCTATTTGACAAATTTATAATATTTATTGTTTCTGGACTATTTTTTCAGCAATTTTATATCAATTAAAGATTTAAAACAAATTAAGCTTAGCAAAAACCTCACACTTGAAGAAATTATTGCTTTTTTGGAGGAAGAAGATTTAGGAAATGTAAGCGAAATTATAATTCATCCGCCAGATGCAAATAATTTATCAGATGAAGATTCAAGAGAAGAAGATGGTCCGGGAAAAATTGACAACCTCTCAATAAATCAGCTTCTTGCTAATGCTGAAGTTCGAGTCAGTGATTACTCGGGTATTCAATTTGAAGATAATGAATTTATGAGCAACCCTGTGGAAATCGAGGTGATTGATAACGGTCCATCCCTAGAACTTGTATCAATTGAAAATTTTGAGAGACCATTTCATAGTAATACAAATAGAACATGGGAAGATGGATTCATAATTAATGGGCAAAATGATTTTCCACAACTAGATTTTGAAAAGTTTAGGAATATGCAACCCTATCAAATTTTTGAAATGTTTATGACAAATGACATATTTGAAGAATTCGTAGATCAAACAAATCGCTATGCATTATACAAATACAATGAGCAGTTGAACTTGTCGATCAATGAATTAAATTGCGCAATTGGAATTTTGTTTTTAACAGGCTATAATATTTTACCATCTCGAAAATTCTATTGGAGCTCTGAAATGGATTTACAGAATTTTTTAGTTATAAACTCAATGCGTCGAGATAGTTTTCTCTCAATCATTAGAAGTATACATTGCTGTGATGTGAGTTGTCCTGATTCAACCGACAAATTATGGAAATTACGTCCGCTTATTAAAAAACTTCAAAAAAATTTCTCTGAAGATTTTATTCTTTAAGAAAATTTATCATATGACGAATCCATGATTAAATATTTTAAACGACATAGTTGTAAACAATTTATTAAAGGTAATCCTATTAGTTTTGGTTATAAAGCGTGGTGTCTAAATGGCACTTCAGGATACTTAGTAAACTTTGAAATCTACACAGGCAAATCTAACGAAACATACACAATTTATGAGAAAACTTTCGGGAAACCAGCTGCAGTTTTTGTAAAAATGGTTGATCAAATTAAAAATCATGAATTGAATTACTCATTATTTTCGATAATTTATTTTCAAGCGTGAACCTTGTTTCACATTTGACTTACAAAGAATATCGTGGGACTGGAACCATGAGAAAAAATCGAATCCCAAAAAATTGCAATGTTTTCAACAAATCGGAATATAATAAGTTGGAGCGCGGAAAATATTTAACAAGAAAAAGTTCGGGAGAATCAAAAAACATTATGCAGTTGAAGGATAGCTCTGTAGTAACAATTATTTCAAATGCATATGGATATGAACCTACAATATACGTCAAGCGTTATAGTTTATCTGAAAATAAAATATTGAATGTCAAATGCCCAAATGCTATTGCTCAATACAAAAAAAATATGGGTGGAACCGATCGCGAATGGATGAAAATGTAAATCATTACCGGATTGGAATTCGAAGTAAAAAATGGTATTGGCCACTTTTGACTTGGATGTTTGACGTAGCAATGAATAACGGGTGCATTCAATTCAAAAATTCTGGTAATTTTAATTCAAATCTTGGATTTAGAAGATCTGTTGTTGGCGAGTATTTGAGAACTTATGGAAACGCAAAGAAAAATTCAGGTCGTGTATTAAAGGAATTTGATTACCGTTTCGATGGTGGGAAACACTTAATCCAAACCATAGCTGATAAAAAGAGAAGAAGATGTGCCGGCAGTCAATGCAAATCAATTGTCTCAACATTTTGTCCAAAATGTGATGTAGGTCTTTGTGTTAAATGTTTTTCATCTTATCATACCAAAAAATGAAAGTGAGAAAAAAAAATAATTGTAGGCCGAACGTTGCTTAAAAGCAACACAGTTTTCCGAAGTTTTCATTATGAATTTTCCAAAGAAAAAATTTTTCATTATTTTTTTCTTGTTTTATATAGGAAATGTGAATAAATAAATAAAGTTTTGTAGAGATACTACTACGTCTACCTATCCAAATCAAAACACATATAATAAGTTATAAAGAAATTCAAAAATAAAATGTCGTCCTTAACGGGTTAATGTTGAGTTGATAGGCCTATAACATGAAGTTATTGAAAACGTTTATGACTAAGTCAAATACGATATCAAATGACAGATTGGTAGCTTAGTTAGAGCACTTCAAAACATTTTATTTTATATACGGACATTGTGTTTTTTTACAATAAAATTTTCTACATGACATTTTGTTGGGTGTGATTTTAGGATGTGATATGATATGTGATATTTTCGAAATGTGATATTTTCGAAATGTGATATTTTCGTGGAGTGTGATTTTTTCTCTGTGATATTTTCGACGTGATACTCTTTCGTGTGTGATATTTTATCATAGAACCGAAATTTTGACGTTTCGTTATGGTGAATACAAATTCCAAAAGACAAAATTTTGACAATTAATAGTTGTCATCTGTCATAACTTCGTGAGTTCGTACAAAGCCAAGGTGAAGAACTTTATTTTTTACACACTTTTATTTAACTTGACTCTTCAGAGCTTTGATGGGTGGAATTTTGTGATTCATTTTTCAGTAACTTCCCATTATGTGATTGATCCCAAATTGAAAAGACAAGTTGGTTGAAGCAGTCAGTACGTATTTCTAAAGCTTTTAAAGCAAAAAACTTTATAAATCTGAAGAAAAAAATTTAAATTTTTCTTCATTCTGAAAGACCTTAAAGAATTGCACTGAAATCCTTATCCTCTGGTTGACTCATTTTGAGCGAAGGAGTTTTGGTAATACTGTGTATATCATTATAATCATAGACATCATACATGTTTGTGTCATTTTATATGGATAAAAGGCCTTACATTATAAATAATGAACACAAAAAAAAATAAAAGTAAGACATTTCGTTCTAATTTCAAAGCTTATAGACCTTTTTTCTTAAAGTTCAAATCGTTATTTTGGTGTATTTGACAGATTACATACAGCAATGATAATTAAAAATCAGTGATTATGTATGAAAATATGAAAATCCATAAGATCTGAATGACCCATTTACCGCGCTGAAATTTTGCTCATACTGAGTATCTCATTATAATAGAGGACATATTACACATTTTTGTCATTTTTATATGAAAAAATGGCCTTAAATTGTAAATAATGAGTGATTTGTATTTCGAAAATGTTAAATAATTTTTATTTCTTCTAAATTCAGATTGTTTTTTGTTCTCGTTAAGTTTTTTTTACTATAGTTGCATAATTATTATTTTTTCAATACATAATTAATGATTTCTAATTATCATTGCTGTATGTAATCTGTCAATCACATAGAGTAATATAACGATTCGAATTTTAAGGAAAAAGCTCTATAATTCAGACCTTTTTTCCGAAAAAAACTTTACATTTGCGAAATCTCATATTAAATAATTTATGTACAACTTAAAATTAATACAATGAGCAAAGAAACGTACTTAAATTTTACACTGGATGTTAAAATAACATAATTACAATTGTTATAGTGCAATTAACCTTATTAAAATTACTTTAAATTTCAAAGAATATTAAATTTTCGGTAAGTGATTTAATTGCTAGTTTTACTTATGGTGTATTTTTTGTGAAATAATGTGGTTAACTTATTTGTAGGTAAAATTATATAACTAAAAACTCTAAAATAAAAAAATAAATAAAAAAAAAATTTAAAAAACACACTTTTTGAAAAACGAACTAAAAAGTAGAAAATAAATTTTGCATCATTTTGCAACACCAGCGTTATGTCTTTTATAATTATATTTCCTTTGAAATTGTAAGAAGAGAAAGAATTTCGATTTGAACTTTAAGAAAAAAGGTCTATAAGCTTTGAAATTAGAACGAAATGTCATACTTTTATTTTTTTTTCGTGTTCATTATTTATAATGAAAGGCCTTTTATCCATATAAAATGACACAAACATGTATGATGTCTGTGATTATAATGATATACACAGTATTACCGAAATTCCTTAGCTCAAAATGAGTCAACCAGAGGATAAGGATTTCAGTGCAATTCTTTAAGGTCTTTCAGAATGAAGAAAAATTTGAATTTTTTTTCTTCAGATTTATAAAGGTTTTTGCTTTAAAAGTTTTAGAAATACGTACTGACTGCTTCAACAAACTTGTCTTTTCAATTTGGGATCAATGACATAATGGGAAGCTACTGAAAAATGAATCACAAAATTCCACCCATCAAAGCTCTCAAGAGTCAAGTGAAATAAAAGTGTGTAAAATAAATTTTTCTACTTCAAGCTACGAAAATGTCATTTTAATATATAGTAAAACCTATGTGGAAGGGAAATTTTTTCTAAGTAGTGACTGAAAATGTTTTCAGTCACTAGGACTGCAAGTGAATAAGTTTCTGTGGTCGCCTACAGGTGGTGGTTTTTTAAAGGATTGAATATTTGATTGAATATATATTCTGATTGAATCGAATCGAAACTAATCATTATATCAATTGTGTGTAATTAATTATTTAAACTAATAATGAGTGTGTTTTTTTCTATATCGGAGAAATCGGAGCGATAAAATAAAATTTGTATCAGATATATCGTATAATTTTTTCCTCCGATAATTAACTGTCAGATATAAAATATATTCTGAGTTCTTTCCGCCAAAAAAAAAATTTATTAAATAAATAAATAAATTTTATTAAAAAATTTATTTATATTTGTTTTCAATTGAAACTTTACCTACAATTTTTTAAATTTATACTTTAAACGATGACTTCCAGTCGGTAAAAAAAATATCTGTAATATCTGTAAAAGCTTTTAGAGAAAATATACTAACTATTTTCATTATTTATATTGTCTAATTCATCTACTAAAAACTTACAAAACGACATATCTAAATTTGACTGTGTAAAAAATAAACAAGATTGTATTTATATATCGCATTTTTACCAGTGTAAAATAATTTTATTATTGTGTTCGCCTGTTATTATTCCATCTGTAGGCGAACACAATAATAACATTATTTTACACTGGTAAAAAAGCTATATATAAATACAATCTTGTTAATTTTTTACACTGTCAAATTTAGATATGTCGTTTTGTAAGTTTTTAGTAGATGAATTTGTAAATATTATCATTTATGTTTACATGCGTAGAAAAAATAGCGTTTTCTACGCGTGGTAAAAACGTTTTTGCGTTTCTGAATTTATTTATTTATTTATTTATTTACAAACCGTTCAGTCACGCAAAAAGAGACGTTTTCACCATTTGTATAAAAATCTACTATTTTGAAACATATTTTTCTCCATGAAAAAGCTAAAAATTTCTTTACTTTTTCCTCATGATAAATAGAGAATGAAGCTATAAATTCACTCGGTTGGTAAGCGGCTTCACAAAGCCAAAACCTCCTATATTCTTCATAGCCTGATTGCTTGACTTGACGCCATATTAAAAAAACAATGAACATTGCCATTATGCAATTTTGATTAAATTTTTTTGAATTTTTTTTTATATGGAGTTTTATGTACATCAAAAACCTGAAAGAACTCCACATTAGTCTACATTCACAAGCCGCTTTCCAATTGAGTGAATTGTTGAAGCCGAAGGAATTGATTGTAGGTAATTGGTATAATATTCAGTAAATCATCAAAAATAGAGCCAAAACAACAAAAAATAGCAATGTTTTGACATTTAAAGAATACATAACCAAAATCAAAAATTTAGACACAAATATGTTCCGATTTATTTTTATTATTTTTAACGTTTGACCACAAACCGTCACGGCCGTCTTATCCAATAGGCACCATAGGTACTGTGCCTAGGGCCTACGAACTTTAAGAAGGCCTGCGAAGAAAAAATAAAATACATATATATACAAAGGCAATAGTTAGATTTTTATATGGAATCTTCCTAAAAATATGATCTAGTTTTGTAGTTGTGTTTATGAAATTTCGGTGAATGTTTTTGTAATTAATTGTATTTAATTAATTATTTTGTTATTAATTTTTAATTTAAAACACGATTTAAACAATAACTATTTCACTTAAAAAAACATAATAATGAAAATGGCGTTATGTTTGCTTACTAATTTTGACAGATATATAAATGTATTTGTGTTCTTTATTGTATGTATTTTATGTTCTGCTCTAGCAAAAATTTAGATCTCAAAAAATCTTTATAGGGCAGAAAAAATCACTTTTTTGGGCCAAATAGAATACACAATGTCAAAAAAAAATTGATCTGAGAGCAAAAAGGAATGTGTCAGAACAATTTTTTTGGAAAAAGAATTCGACATAAATTAAACTGACCATACGTCATTGAATAAACATCTAAGGAAGAGTAACTAGACTTTTTGAGGGAAGCATCTAATTTGTAGTATTGGTGCGTTTGATGGTGTTTGTATTTAATCGTATGGTGGTACTGTGTATAATTTGTATATAGTTACACAAACATAACTTAGGTGGCAGCATGAACTGTTCTTTGAAAAGTAGATTTTATTCAAAATTTTATTTATTTCTCGTTTAAACTAATCGTTATTTTAGGAAAAATTTGTCTTAAAATGTATTTTTACCCGTTTCCTACTTAAATAAAAGATAATGAATAAGTTATATATTTTGTTGATTTTATTTTAATAATTTTTTTCTCGATATTTTTAAACATTAAATACATAAAAGCAAAATTGTGTGCAATCATCTTCAGCAATAGTATCACACTAACAACAGTCTAACATCATTTCCAGCAATACAAATGAACACATCTTTACGAATACAGATTTGTAAAGCTGTCCTCTAAGCAAATATTTTTATTTAACTACAAAACTTTTATGAACTAACTTCTATAAAAAAACTTATCTAAAATCTCTATCGTATTCAGTTTTTTCTAACAGTTGCCATTTTTTGAATATAACGAAATTGGCATAGGTTGAGAATACTCCAAAGTACCTTTAAACCCACTTTAAAAGATGACTGTTCCTAATTATTGACGAAATTAGCTTGAACTGTCTATTGGCTTAAAAATTCGATTTTAATTTATGTTTATAACCATACTTCGACTAATAAACTAATAATAAATGTATAAACATCGTAGATAAATTGAAAATCCTTATGGTTATATATGTTTGAACAATATATTTCACTATTAAAAATTCTAGATCAAATCCGTTTAAACTATAAATCAAATTTCTTGAAAATTGTTTTCCAAATCCTTAAGCGGGCCACACTGAATTTGGTTTTTTTAAAAAATTTAAATTTGTGGGTTGATTGAATATAATCGACCATAAAGAAAACAAAACAAAAATTTTGTATAGAAATTCATTAATTCTCATAGAAATATATTTATTAATTCTTTTAATTCAGGTTTTTGTGGTTGATAGAATGCACAGCTTTTCATTTTTCAATTCATCAAAATCTGGTATTAGTTTTTGGCTTAATGTAATTTTTAATATTGATGCTAAATGTTCTTCAGTCAATCTTGTTCGCTGCGAAGTTTGATTTATCTTCATTTGTGAAAAAAAATGTTCACAAATATACGTGCTAACAAACATGGATAATATGCGTATAACAAAATTTCGAATACCAGGGAAACGGCCTGCAGGTAAATACTCATAAAACTCTGGAATACCAATTTCCTTATATTTTTGGTTCAATAACGTGTCGCATCGTAGTTCTTTAAATTCCATTTGCAAATTTTCCTCATATTGTCAATGTCAACAGACATCGGAGAGCAAAAAATATTGAAATGACTATTTTAAAAATCTGAAAACCTCTTTTCGAAATCGTCTGCCAACATTTTCAGTTGTTTTTCATAGTTTTCAAATTTCAACTCTGGATGTTTAAGCAAAAGAGTCTTACAACTAGAAAAATTGTACAAATTTTCTTTTTTCAATTGTGCTTTCCACAAGTGTATCTTTTGTTTGAATGAATTTATTTGGTCATACAACGAGGTTATGAACATGTTTTCACCCTGAAGATTAAGATTGAGTTCACTGAGATGGCCAGTAATATCAACTGAAAAAGCCAAATCTTGTATCCAATCAACTTTTTTCAATTCAGTGCAGTCACAATTTTTAATTTCTAAAAAGAGCACGATTTCGTCCAACAGCTGTAAAAATCTTCTTAAAACCTTGACTCGAAAGCCAATGGACTTCAGTATAATATGACAAATCTTCGTAATCACATTCCACATCTTTTAGAAATGACGTAAATTCCCGATGATTTAAGCCACGTGCTCGAATAAAATTAACGATTTTAGTAACTTTTATAAATACATGATCAATTTTGATTACTTTTGAACATAAAACTTGCTGGTGGATAATGCAATGGAAGTGTTGAAAAGATGTATTATGTTGGGTTTTAACATAATCTTTTAGTCTGCCGACGACACCACGTGTAGCTCCTTTCATAGAAGGGGCCCATCAGTTGCCAAAGACATCAGCTTCTGCATTGGAAGATCATATTTTATAATAGCAATCATAAGTACTTCAAAAATATCATCTCCAGTTACCAGTCATTGAAATTACTTCAGTTCTTCGGTTATTGTCATATTACTATCACATCCTCAAATAAAAATGGCTAACTGAGCCATATCTAATAAATCAGTACTCTCGTCGATTGCAATTGAAAACATTTCAAAATTCAAGACAACTGAGCGAAGTTGACCGCTTTAATTAGAAGCCATATCGGTGATTCTATTCGCAACTGTATTTCGCGATAAGCTTATGCCTTTAAATTTTTTTATCATATCTGGGCATAACTCTTCAGCTGCTATTACGAAACATTCAATAATGAACTCGCCTTCCATAAAGGGTTTTGATTTTTTTGCAATTGCATGCGATAACCGATAATCTTTAATTCGAATAACTTCTTTTCCCGCATTTTTCCTACGATGTTTTTGTATGCTTCATTGTGAATGGTATCGTAATGTCTTTTTATATTGTATTCCTTGCACACCACAATAGTTAGCATACCACAATAGACCACATATCAAACAGAATATTTTAGTTTTTTCTTGAACAAAAAAAATATTGAAGCTCCTATTTTTCTTGAATCAAACGATGTTCACTTTCAACCGATCGTTTTGTACTCGTGTTTGGATTCATCTACAAATGCCAAGTCTTTAATAATGTAATACTAAATAAAACTGTTTATTCTATCCTATGCAGGAAAATGCTAATAAAACTTACCGGAATACCGCACTTTTTTCATAAAAAGAATGCAAACAATCGAGAAAACCAAACACCAATATTCAAAAATAAAATTACAACGGAATTGGACTAGCGCTCGCTAATGTTAACTATATAATGAGATTTATTTAGTAAAATCGGAATAGTTTCTGTTATTTTTTTATGAAATTTTATAACGGGAAAATAAAATTTCATCAAAATATAGTCGCAGAAATTTTTGTTGGAAGATTTTGCTGAATAGAAACTAATAATAGTTGCGACTTGCTAAGAAACAAATAAAAAAGATGCGTTTAAGAGAAATTCACGGCACAAATCCGTTTGAATTCAAAACATGTTACTGAGAATATATTAATTTTCTTCGTTAAGATTTTCAGAATTAAGAAATTTTTGTTTTGAATAATATCCGTGTCCCTTTTAGGTAAAGTAAATCTATTTAAATTAAAATTTTAAATAGAACGACAAAAATGTGAGGCGTCCTAGATTTTTTTTCTACTACAACTCAATTTCTTTTTTACGTTCGTTCACTGGATGATGAAAAAATGGAACAATTTAGC
Source organism: Diogma glabrata (assembly GCA_963693315.1). Taxonomy (NCBI): domain Eukaryota; kingdom Metazoa; phylum Arthropoda; class Insecta; order Diptera; family Cylindrotomidae; genus Diogma; species Diogma glabrata. Next base: position 104,586,144 of record OY856187.1, read on the forward strand.
GGTTCCAGAATATTGTTAAAAATTTATAAGAAAATTATTAGTGAGGTAAAATTTTACATATAAATATTATTTTGAAATTTGTTACATTTATGAAAATGAATTCAATATCAAAAGAATTCCAAAAATTTAAATTTGTTTGCCAACATATTAGACATGATTCTCTTAACTGACAAAAACTATGGTGGTGAATGGAGGCGTATGTTTGCCATGTAGCTTTACCATCATTCAATATGCTTAACTTGAAAACAAAATTTACTACAAAAGTAAGGGAAAATATGATAAATGGAACTCACATAATAATACAATCAATGAACGTTCTTAAAACTGTATTTATTTTTTGAACTGTCTGTATTTTGTTTGTATTTTTAATGAATTCATTTTTTTGAATTTTTCAATTAAAACACGAAACGAGAAAAAGTGTTGCGGGCCACAACAATCCGTGCAGCGGGCCGCAAGCGGCCCGCGGGCCGCGACTTTGACATGTCTGCAGTATAAATCATATTCAAATTTATATTTTTTACACACATTTTTCATAACAAACAATAACTTTATACAATCCCTGTGAATGGGCGTGTCTATCAAAATTGTTTTGACATTTTGGCAAACTTACATTTGAGAAATTAAGTAAAAAATTAAATTAGAAAATAATTAATTTTGTGACACAAACTTATTGTAAATATATTAAAAATATATACTAAATTGTTTTTTTTAACATTTTTTATAAAAATATCCTTATCTGATAATTGTAATTTTAGCAGCAAAATGCTTTGGAATGTTGACAATTTTTTTACATGTTTTGATGCAGCACGCCATTTTTATGAATAAATAACTGTATAAACACAATTAATTGTTGTAAAAAAACAGTTTAAATACTAATTTGTATAAAACTGAATTACAATTCAATACTTTAAGAACAAAATACAGAAAAAAACTCTTTAGTTTGTTTTGAAATACGACGTAAACAAATGAAATGACATTGACAGATTGGCAAACTTAACAAAAAATTAAAAAAAAAAATGCTTCACCGATTATTTGTGTACGTACACGTAGCGATACTTCCTTATATATTTATTCAATGCCATACGTACAGCATTGTGCTGTATTATACAGCATTTTTACTGCTTGTGCAGCATCAGTATCCGTCCAGCAAAATGCACAGCATTTATAAAATTTGTCCAGCCAACCTAAATTTGTCGTTTTGTTAATGTTGTGCATTTTTTTCTGAGATAATTAGATGCATTCAGAAAATAAATCATAATGTTTAGTGGGTACAGCAAGTAATAAGTCGTCAGAGTCAGTTAGAAGTATAAATATCAAATCTTATTTTTACAAATTAATGCGGTTTGTTTTGTTGTGGATTTATATAATTAATATAATTAATAAAAAAATAAGATTTCGATGAGCGTTTTGTAAGTAATTATATATATATATATAATATATATGATGAGGCATTCCACGTGAACGGGAACAACTAAAAATTTGTTTTTGCACAAATTTTGGGTATTAATAGTACTCCATTAGAATACGATTTCGTAATTTTTTTAGATTTTTTGACCAACCCCTTTGCCGTCGGTGACGGTCACAAATGTAGGCAGTTTAATGCTTATAAATCTTTTTTTTTAAAAACTATTAGTTCGCTAGCATTTTTTCGTAGAATACGATAATAGTTATTTATTTATCAAGAACGAAAAGTGAAACTTTAAAGTACGAGCTAGTTGGTTTTTGCTCAAAATTTGCTAATTTGCAAATTTTGCTCAAAAAGTTGAACTTTAACGTACTAGGACTTTATAAAATTTTATAAAGTCCTTGGACGTTAAAGTTCAACATTTATGGTACAAAAAGTTGAACTTTAACGTCCTAGGACTTTATAAAATTTTATAAAGTTCTAGCACTTTAAAGTTCATTTTTTTGTACCATAAATAATCAGAAAAATGTCGTTTTAGATATCAGTATGAAATAAAAATATTTAAAAAATTTTTGAGGGTAGCTTTCTCCCTTATTTTGTGGTTTTAAAGTTTAAAATCATTTTTTCGGAATGTATGACACGTTTTTTTTTAATTTTTGTTTTTTAAATTTATACTAGTTTCCCAACGTAGCAATTTGCTAGCTAGTATAGTTTAATAAAGTATAATAGCAACGGTGTGAAAGCAAACTATCACAACAATTGTTTTAAATTTGTTATTTTCATTTGCTAGCTAGTAAATATAATACTTATCAAATAAAGTATAAGATCGACGGTGTGAAACGTAATCATTATTTTATAGGTGAAATGTCATTTTATGGAATTTGTAAACATTGTGTTTTCTTGCGATTTGTAGCTTGTAAGATTCATTTCTGATATTTAATAAATTAAAGTGTATGTATTAATTGTTGATTATGATATGGATATGTTTAGTATAGCATTATAAAGGAATAGGACATGAAAAACGTAGTCAACGTAGACGTTTGGTTTTCGTGAGAGAATTATTTAAAAAAGACGTTATAGAATAAAACTTATATGTATTTTATGCTATTCAAAAACAATGGCAGGGCTGGTCTAAATCTAGTTTGATTTTCTCTGGGTTGTAAATTTCATTTTAAAAACTATAACGCTAATAAAAAATATAAAATTGACAGTACGGTATTTTGATATATCAATTTTATTCTAGTGTCAAGTTAGGTTTGGTTTCCCACCGAAACATTATCTTAATATAACATGAACGGTGAGAAATCAAACTAATATCAAATATTTGCTATATTACATATTAAATTTCTGCGGTAGGAAACTAGTATTAGTTTAAAATATGCACTTTAAAATAATTTTTATCGCGTGATGGAAGTTGAGCGCTAGAGGACGCCGAATGTAAAAAACAAGATTTTCACGTAGTTCTAAAACTTTATAATTTTTTTTCTCGGAAATAGCTCCATGTGGGAAAACTTTGGACATAACAATTTTGTCTTAAAACTTTTGTCCTAAAACTACGTAGATTACGAATACATATTTTGATTTAAAAAAATCTTCAATTGGTGCCACCATTTTAAATTTTAATAATTTGACACTGAATTTGAATTTAGTGACCATGACTTTCTTATGTCGTTTTCTTTTTGCCAGAGCAGAAAAAGTGATTTGTTTAAGATTTTTCCACAAAACGAATATGAAGAAATTTGATCTAGTTTTGTAGTTGTGTTTGTGAACTCTCATTTAATGTTTTTGTTAATTAATAGAATTTGATTAAATAATTTTTTATTAATTTTGGATTTAAAACACGATTTAAACAAAACATTTATTTAAACTAATAACTAATAACTATTTCACTTAAAAAAAATAAAAATAAATAAATGGCGTCTTGTTTGTTTACTAATTTTACAGATTTGTAAATGTATTTGTGTAAATTTATTGTATGTATTTGCAACTGGATCTACCAAAAAATCTAGATTCAGAAAAAATATTTTCAGATCAAAAAAACAGCAATTTTTTTTACAAAAAGAATACGAAATGCAAAAAAAGTGATCTGACAGCTGCTTATTTTGCTCTTAGATCACTCTTTTTTGTCAAAAAGAAAACGACATTATAATACATTCTTTGAATTTTAATTTTCATTTAACAGCACAAGATATATCGTGAAAACTGGTTTTGAGGGTGGTTTTTAACTTTCAGCGCTCTCTAGCGCTCACATCGTTACAACTTCCATCACGCGATAAAAATTATTTGAAAGTGCATATTTTGAACTAGATTAAAAAAAATTAAAAATAACTTGTCATACATTCCAAAAAAATGATGGGGTAAAGGGGTTGGCCAAAAAATCTAAATAAATTACGAAATCGTTTTCTAATGGAGTACTATGAATACCCAAAATTTTGCCAAAAGCAAATTTTGGGTTGTCCCGTTCTCGTCGAATGCCCCATATACATAATTAATTTTAAATTTTAAAGTATTTATTTATGCTTTCAGAAGAAAATAACTTACAATGAGGACAATACCACCCAATGACGACAAATACCACCAAAAAGAAAACTACGTGATTGTAAATTTACTGAAGAACTGGAAAAAGGACTTTTTCTTTTATAAAAAATGTATTTCTAATTCTAGAGATGAAGGAAATGTCCATTGCACAATTTGTAACGGAATATTCTCCATAACTTCTGGTGGAAGGCGTGATATATCACGACACATAATTTCAGAAAACACAAAAGACCGGTGCAGGCATCTGCTTCATCCTGTAAACTGGGCACATTTTTTCGACAACCGGATTTTGGTATGAAAGAAAAAGAATTGGCCATGGCGGAAGGAATTTTTGGATTTCATGCAGTTCTCCATAATCACAGTAAAATATATTTTGAGTTTTATTCCTAAATATATAATAAATTAGCGGCTATTTCAGTTACTTGCAATAATCTTTTGCAAAATCAATACAAGGTAGCCTAGTACATTTTTATCTTTAAATAAATATGTTTTTTAATTTGTCCAGTATTGCAGCTTCTGGCATCTGGTCAGTTTAACATAAATACATATTATAAAAATATGGAGGGACTGAAATCTCAAGCTCTGAGATATCAAGACTTCGGTCTGGGTTCAGGATTTTAATAAAGTTTTCGGCAAAAAACTTTTATGACTATACATTATTTTTAGTTTTGAGCAGCGATGTATATCAAACATAAAACTTTTTGTAAAAGTACAAGTATTTTATCTGTGTTTAGAAATTTATTACAAAACAAACACGCAAATCAATACAATGCCGAAAAATTATAACAGATCGTAACTTAACATAATTTAGTGAAAAGATGATACAATTAGCAAACTACTCAAAAAACTCTACATTTAGCGTATTAAGAAAATATTACAAAATCAAACATTCAAATTTCTTTCATAATTCTTACAATATTGTAAAAATTATAATTAAATCAAAACTTTAAACTTTTTTCAAAATTCTAAAAATATTCCTAAAATTATTACAAAATCAAAGTTTAAAATTTTTTCATAATTCTAAAAATATTTCATAAATTATAACAAAATTTTTCAACAATTCTTAAACTATGGTAAAAATTATAATAAAATCAAAAGTAGAAATTTTTTTCCAAATTCCAAAAATATTCCAAAAATTATAATAAAAGGAAAAATTTAAACTTTTTCAAAGTTCTAAAAATATTCCAAAAATTCTAACAAAATCAAAAATTGAAACTTTTTTCAAAATTCTAAAAATATTGCAAAAATTTTAACAAAATTGAAATTCCAACTTTTTTTAAATTCTAAAAATATTCACAAAATTCAAAAATCAAAATCAAAAATTGAAACTGTTTTTAAAATTCCAAAAATATTGCAAAAATTCACAAATTTTTCCAAAATTGTAAATACCTACATTGCAAAAATTATAACAAAATAAAAAAAGACTTTTTTCAAAATTCCAAAAATAATCCAAAAATTATAAGAAATTCAAAAATGTCCATGTCCAATTTCATGTTCAATTACATTTCATGCCATACATATAATTAAATTTATTTTTCCCAAAAAATTGGATAAAAAAATGAAAATCATTCTTTTGACACACTTGACAGCATTTTTTTTGACCAACTTATAATGCAGTAATCAAGTTTTTGGTGTCACATACCAATCCCGACCTTCAAGATTTCTCCAAATTCAATGTTACTGCTCGTAATCACTTAAAATGAACGTTTTTAAGCAAAAAATATGCAAATTTCCTTGCTTGGACATACTTGGCTATTTTTTTGACACACTTCCGGCACAGTTATAGAACACATCGTCCTTTCGGCTCTTAACATTGAGTATGCCTATTTTTATATTTTATATTTTTTCTTATAATTTTTGAAATCCCTCCAGCGGTTTTCTAGATTTCGTCAACTGTGGGTGGTTGGTCTAAAAAGGTCTAATCTGTTAATTGGTCCTAAAACGTCTAGAAATTCCAAAAAAGTGGAGGTAAGAAGATTGGCATGGTCCAAATTATACAATGTTCAGAAAACAGTTCTGGTGTACTAATTTATTTTTCATAATATATATATTGTAATGTGCCTAGGGCCTACGAAAGGTTTAAGACGGCTCTGAACCGTAAATAAAAAATATGAATATGTTGAACTGAATACTGATGAACCTATTTTTCCTTCACTTTATTCAATTCGTTTCAGTTCTGTAGTAGCTCAGTTTACGTCAATAAAATTCAGGGGCCCTATTCCCGAAAACATAAATGTGAATTTGGACAATTTATAGTGAAGTTTGTATTTCGTAACATTAAACGGTAACTGTAACGATTTTACGAAAAACGAATTTCACAATATAAATTTAGACAATAAATTTAGACAATAAATTTAGACAATAATGTGAAATTCGACTTCCTGAAAATCGGTACCGTTAGTCTACATTCACATGATTGTTTTTCTCGTTGTTTGAGGTAGATTTCATATAAAAATCTACCTATTGCAATGGGCTTCATCTCGGAATTTCGGAAAAATTTTGATGCCAAACGACTATATGTGATAAGCGGAGATGGAAAAACAAAAAAAAAAAAAATTATATATACATATATATAACGATATGAGGTATAACGGAATTTAGCGGCACTCTCACGGTCGCATTTTTCGACCTACACCAAAATAATTTTCTGTGTAAGTTTCGGCAAATAATGTCTTGGACAAGTTCGTGAACTGGCCATATCCGGGTACCGGTTAAGCGGCTAGAGCCTAAAAAGTCGAATAATCTAGGGCGCTATAACTTCCGTTTTAATAATAATATTTTAATAAAATTTAAAAATATTGAATATTTGAACCTTTTTCTATCATTTTTATCCAGATGACTACTTTGGCGTTTCACGTTTTTCAAAAATCAGCTGTTTTAAAAATTTACTAAACTTTGCTGCCCTTGATCTAGCTGAAATGGCCAAGCTCATATTTGAAAACTTTTTTTCACGTACTTAAAATATATATATTCCAAAGTTTTCAAAAATAATAGTTTAAGTCAAACGGTTGAGACCCTACGGCTGTTGAAATGAAAACAAACGCAAAAGGCAATGCTTTCATCATGTTTCAGTTTATGTTATTTAAATTCATCTTAGCTTTTAAACATACTTTTCAACTATAGCCTCAAAAAATTTCAGCTTTCTAACCCAAAAGGTTCCATTTTTATAAGCATTATAATGCAACCCTTACAAGAAAAATATCAACCCATTTAATACCATAGAAAAATTATCAAAATCTCTTTTGTTTTTATTTTTTTTACTAAGTAACCGTTTGAAAAAAGATTAAATAAGAACAAAAAAACACAACAACAAAAGATGATTTTGAAATAAAATTGTTTGATAATGTTTGATTATAAATTATGTGTGATGGTATAATTGTAGTTGTGACGTAGTTCGTTTGATCTTTGGTGGATTTAATATGTTATTAAAAGTAGTTTAAACCAACTTAAATAAAACTGTTCCGAAATTGTATTGATGGAGTTAGTTGGGATAATGTATTTAATTTGGTTCGATAATTTTTTTGAATTATTCTGTTCTACTTATATTTTTTATTTAAACTAATCTGACTTATCTAATTTTATTTGGACACAAAACCGTCTGACCCCGAAATCTACCTATTTCTAGCGGATATACCTGCCGCTGGGATTTTTTTTTTCATTTTTGGTTGTTGTTGTTGTTTTCTCCATTAAAAAACGCATAGAAAGTAGCGCCAGATTAGGTCAACCTCAAAACTAAAGCTCACCAAGAAAAAAACGATATAAACAACCAAATTATCTCGAGCATAGTCATTTTGGTTGTTTTTTATCGTTGTTTTTCCTTTGAACTTATCGAAGTCGATACTTTTTCATCAGTTAAATAATATTTGAAAATGCTATAACTATTAATTAAATTGAAATATAATTTCGTTTTAAATTGAAAACTGAATAAACTTTACTAGGTAGCTATGCTAATCGTATATGTTAAGTTATTCAAAAAATTAAATAAATAATCATATAATAAAAAATTTTGACTTTTCGCTTCAAAACAGATAACATTTTGAAATATTTGGCTGCTGAAAAATAATTAAATCGATATCTTTGTATTTTTGTTGTTGCAGAACGATATAAAAAAAAATAACGAAAAAACAATCATGTGAATTTAGACTTACCGTTTAATGTTATGCAATACAAACTTCACAATATTGTCAAAATTCACATTTATGAATGGCCCCAGTTTAAGTGAATCATTCAGTAATTCACTCGATTGAAAAGCGCCTTTAATTTCAAAACGGTGCTATAAGTTCACTACATTTTTGGTGCTAAATAATGATGAAGGCAATTATATATAGGGAGTTTTGACAAAGCGCAGACCGTTTTCTAATGTTTGCAAATAAATACTTTCACAGTCGAAACAGAAAGTTCGACCATTACACAGTTAAAGCTGAATATGTTATGCAAACAGCTACACATATATTTAGATAGGTCCTACGAAAGTCTTCATTATAAAAGAATGCAAAGCTCTATGCATTAGCAAGTTGTTTTCAAACTTCTAGCGTACAAGTTGTTTTCAACCTTCTACCATTTTTATAAAAAAAAAATTAGTTTTACTACCAAAATTTATAGTTTTGCATTCAAATAGTTTTAATGCAACATTTGCTTTGCAATTTAATATAATAACTTGCATTACATAACCCATATAGTAAAGCTTGTATTAAAAGTAGAGAGGTGTCAAGGGACACCCGGATGGAACGAAGTTCCTTTCGATTAATTAGTCAAGGAATTGTAATAACATTTTATTTTTCAGGGTGTCAAAGGTCAAGGGTGTCAAGGGTGTCAAGGTGTCAAGGGTGTCAAGGGTGTCAAGGGTGTCAAAGGTGTCAAGGGTGTCAAGAGTGTCAAGGGTGTAAAGGGTGTCAAGGTGTCATGGGTGTCAAGGGCGTCAAGGTGTCAAGGGTGTCAAAGGTGTCAAAAGTGTCAAGGGTGTCAAGGTGTCAAGGGTGTCAAGGGTGTCAAGGGTGTCAGGGTGTCAAGGGTGTCAAGGGTGTCAAGGTTGTCAAGGGTGTCAAGGTTGTCAAGGGTGTCAAGGGTGTCAAGGTATCAAGGGTGTCAAGGGTGTCAAGGGTGTCAAGGGTGTCAAGGGTGTCGAGGGTGGCAAGGGTGGCGAGGTTGTCAAGGGTGTCAAGGGTGTCAAGGGTTTCAAAGTGTCAAGGGTTTGAAGGGAGTCAAGGGTGTCAAGTTCCTTTCGATTAATTAGTGAAAGAATTGTAATAAAGTTCTATTTTTTTGAAGTTATAATAAAGCAAAAAAAAATTTCGTTACAACTTTTGGTCTTAATTTTGGTCTTAATTTTTTCCGTCTAGCCTCCTCTCGCAACGCGCGATAAGGAACTTCGTTCCAAAAATTGCAGTAACTTTTTAAACTGTATATAATTAAATTAAACTATAATTTTTGCACCTTCTAGCGCTACAACAACAACATAATTTTTGCAACTTGCTTTATTATGTTTTTTCGTTAAGCACACATTTTATTTTGATTTTTCGCTTCGAGAGTCGTAGAGAGAAAAGGGGACATGGTTAATATATAAAAAGAATTATGCTTAGTGTTGCATCATTGTCGTTGATAATGCAGATTGTTTGTCACAACACTCTTCTCTTAGTTTCATCGAAGTTCGAAAGAAGGCGATAAATTTTAATATGCCAGGACATATTAAAGTATAGTCGCTGTTTAGACGGACTGCTAAGTGCATATAAATTTCAGCTAATTTGTTGAGATTGATTTTAAATAAATAAAATTCCAAATAATTCCAGATAATCCTTTTTTATTGAGAATATACTTTATTTAAATCACAATAATTGCTTTGATAATATTTTAAGTTGGTGTTATCGCTTTGAGAACTCAAACAGAAGAGATAAGGTTTTTTACAAAATCATTTCTAAATCAAATTATCGAATTGACATTTTCCAATGAATTTAATTTAAAATTTTAAATAATATTAAGCTACATCTACATTTATACACCAGAGTTATAATACTAAATGCTAAAATGTGTACTGGATAATTTTATAGTTGATTTAAACTTCTGATACAAATAAATTGTTATAAATAATAAATAAAGTGAAAAGTTTAAGTTTTGGTTTTTTTTATACTGTTAACAACTGTAAGTACAAATTACTTTTTTTTTTCCTAATTATATCAATTAATTTATTTGTTTATTTGTTGCACAGCTGATGAATAATCATATCTTATGAAAGGCATAAACTTGTTCGCTGTAATATAGAATGATTTATTATTTTTAGGAAGTATCTTCTAGGCTGCGTATTCAGGCAATCATATTAATAATAAGGTTGGTGTCTAACTTAGCATTAACATTCCGGCCGCGTTGCAACATCTGTTTCAAATAGAGCTAACTGGCATAACTTCTGAATACGACGTTTGATGATTCCATATTTTGTTTTGATTGATACGACTCTGACTAGACCATCCTTTCCTGCATGTGTGTTAACAATTCTACCAAGTGACCATTTAGTTGAAGGTAAGTTGTCATCTTTTATGATAACCATGTCGTTTTCCTTTATATTTTTTTGTTTTACATGCCATTTATTTCGCCTTTGTATTGCAGACAAAATATACTTGATGCCATCTTTTCCAGAAGTGCTGAGAAATTTGCTGAACAAGCTGCCACCGTGATAATTGATTTTCCTTCAAATGATGCAAATCATGCTCTGGAAGATGCGTATGCTGATGTCAAGAAGATGTGAAGATGGCAGAATTATTGGATGCTTTATATCGTATGGAGCAATTGAATTTTCGATTCGCCCGCCGACTGGTATGATGTTGTTATCTTCTACAAATGGATTAAGTGATCGTATACGACTGGAGAAGGATAATTTTTGGTTACTTTACAATTGTTGAATATCTTCTGGAAATTCCAGTTCTTGTACCCAACGTATCAATTTATTTGCCTATTCTTCGTGTTCTAAAACTGTTAGGCTCTCTGATCTTCTTTTTTCATTTGATGAACGACAGTTATGTATATATCTGTTGAGCCATGCTATAATTGAAACAATCTTGGAAAAAGACGATCTTCTGCTTATAATGGTTTCATAAATATTCGAGACGTGTTTTGATACAAAACCACTGAACACCAAAATTGAATCGTTTTTCCTTTCCTCTAGAATACATTCCCTTTTGTTATGATCCAGTTGTATGACGTCAATTGGTTTTATAGGCCATGATGTAATATCTTCCAATGGACCATTCCACCATAACGAATTATGAATCAAGTCCGACGGCTTGATCCCTCGCGAGGCACAATCTGCCGGATTGTCCTTTGACCGTACAAGTAACCATTTAACCTTCGTTGATACACTATGAATTTGCGAAACGCTATTTGCTACAAATGTTTTCCACTGACGGGGCACTTGCATTAACCAGTTTAATACAACTGTTGAATCTGTCCACCCATAAACCTGAACATTCACTAATTTCATATCAATAATGGTGTTTTCTATTAGTTTGCTTAACAAACCTGCTGCGCAGAGCTCAAGCCTATGTATCGAGATCTGTTTAATCGGTGCTACCTTTGTTTTTGAAGAAATCAGCTTGATGATAATATTGCCATTCTCTTGCACTACTCGTGAATAGACCACTGCAGCGTAGGCCAACTCGGATGCATCTGCAAACCCATGTAACTCTATTACGTTTGAAGTACCCAACCATCTAGGAATTGTTACATTTTTTAAAAGTGGAATTTCATTCCTTAAAGTTGACCATTTATTGACAATACTCGGTGATAATTGTTCATCCCATTCAATTTTATGTAGCCATAATTGCTGAAAGAATATTTTTATCAGCACAGTACATGGCGAGAGCCATCCTAATGGATCAAATATCCTTGACGACCTCTTATTATAAGACGGCCAATTCTTTTTGTTTGGTTGTTTTGTTCTGTGGGCGAAAGGAAAGATCCTTGTAAGTCCTGACGCGCAGACAAATCTTATGCTTTAGTTATATTTTTTGTATGTTTGAGTTTTTTTATGTCTTTAAGTTAGAACTGCAAAGGTAGGAAAGGTCCTTCCGACGTATTCCTAACGTTGTTTACGATCCCCACTACCTCAGTTAGGTGGAAATTTTTGGTCGGTGCGAAAGGGTCGTAAGTGGTGAAGTGACATCGCCCGAATCTTATTGACCCCTAACGGTTTACCATCAATATCATCCCACCATGGTTATTTCACCATGTCCACGGGTTCTCAATAGGGTCAGGACCACCAAATGTTACGTCCAAGTAATCTAACTGTTATGGTCTTCAAAAATTCTGGTCCATAACAGTGGTCCATAACAGGGAAATGAATACACTGTCGTTAGGGTCGCTATGACTGACTTACTCTATCTTAAAACCAACAACCTCTTTATTCTCAACACAGGGTGTTCCGGTGGTGTCATTGCCAGGTAACAAGGGGAAGGAGAATGCTGTTTTTTATTCATCTCGATTATTCTGCTGCCACCTATCCCAATGGTTTTATCGTTTCCTACTCAACTTTTTCTTCAATTTGTTTTTGGCTATATATATATTTGTTTTTTTTTTGCCCCTTACGTTCTTGTGGTTGTCCTTATTTTTGTTCTTTTGACTCTTTATTTTATTTTGCTTTCTGTTTTTGTTTGATTTTGTTTTGTCTGGCTCGGCTAGTTCAGTCGGTGGAGTCAGAATTTTTCTCAACTTCCCTATCACGAGCCCGACTCCCATTGTGTTTCTTAATTTTATTTATGATCCCAGGCCGAATGTAGTCATCTGAACTTCCTCCTTTCTTCCTGTCCTGTAATAGTCAAAATATTTGTGTCAACGGTTCTTCAATTTCCCATATTAGTTGCTTATAGTCATATACTATAAACACTATTCCAAAAAAGTATTTATACTTCTTCATAAACTTCTCAATTCACTTGTGTGCATAAAGCTGTGTGTAACAAGTGCTAAGTGATCATTTCTAAATGAAATATTTTATTTACAGTGTATGAAGAACACCTGACACTCCCAAAATTTAATATACATTTTTTTATGTTTCCTCTATTTTTGCATGGGAAACTAAAGAAATTTATAAACTATGAAAAAATTTGACGAAATTGATTTTTTTTCAGTTTTTCCAGACAGTCGGTTTTGGAATTTGGAGTTAGGTAGTGGAAGATTGGTGTTGAGTTGGTTTGCTGGAGTCAGGATTGAGTTGGTGGTGATTAATGTGATGACACGGTTGAAAATGGCGATTGGAAGTGTAGAGTTAGACCAAATAATATGCCGCCAAATCGTTATGTCGCATGAGGTAATTTTAATTAAACCACTAATTAGATAATATTTTAAGAAAATATGGTTCAAGTAATTTTAAAGTGTTATATGGCAGTTGAACTGAAAACAAAAAAAAATAGAAAATAATTCTGAAATCTCATATTAGTAGTATTTTATTTGCCCAATCAGAATTCGCATTGAACTGTCAAAACTTAATTTTCAAATAAAATGAACCATAGAATTCGATTTGGATATCAAGTGTTTTCTGAAGATTGGTAGTACTTGTTCAGAAAGTAAAGAAAAAATATAAAAATCAGCAAACTTATTTATTTAATTTTTTATTATCGTTATAATTTTATAGTTCTGCGTAGTATACTTACATTACTTATACTTAGACTTATAATGCTTACATTTTTATTAATAAATACTAAAGTCAAATTGTCAAAACTTCAAAATTTTGAATTTCTGGCAACTTTTAGAAATAAAAAACGATGGTTAGCGAATTACGTGTTGAATACGCGAACTAAAATATAATTCTGACTTTTCAAAACCAACTATTTTGTCAGATTTGGATTTGGATACATGAAATTGTTTGTGTAATTTGGCAAATAAAATACGGCTGTTATAATTTAGAAATGGTTAAGTGAAATAATTTTTAGTTTTAAACAATAAGAAAAAGAATTGTAAAAGAAAACAAGTATTAGTAACAATATAGTGAAAAGAGAAGAAAAATAAATGTTTATATTTGGATTATGTTAATAAAGTTGAAAGATCTCTTGGTCCTATTTTGGAAATTTTGTGTAGTATTTTTTAACGATCTTGATATATCTGGACCTTCAATTTTTAATTATATTTTTAACATTCTTTTTAAAACCTTCTTTATGTTATAAAAAACTTGGTACAATTTTCCAATTGAAATTTGATGGATAACATAATTGATATTGGTGGAAAATTTTTTATATTTTGATTTTTAATATATTGCCGACGTTTCGGAGCTTTTTGGTTGGCTCCTTTTTCAAGGCGATTTGTCTATGGGAAAAGGGAAAAAAGTTTTTTACAATTAAAATATAACCTTAATACACTAATCTAATCATAAAAACTAATTAAAGTTACACCGTATAAGGCAAAACTTTTCACAAAATTAATTTTTAGAATTTTAACACAAATTAAAAAAACGAGAAAATATAAAAAGTAAAAATAAAAATAAATATAAAAATAAATATAAAAATAAATTATAAAACTGACCTTGTGTTTGACGATGTATGGTAAGAAATGGACAGTGGGTATTTTAAAACATTTTTAGGAACGAAAGAAATTTCGGTAACAGAAAAAAAAGTTGGTGGGAAAGCAATATGAAACAATATCCGAAAGGAGTCGAAAAGGAGGGGAAACTAAAGAGAAACCCTAGTGACAGATGTTAATTTTATAAGTGAGAAAGAAAGGTTATTGTGAGGAGGGTGTGGTTCTTGTATGGGAGCGGGATTGGAAGGATTTGATGATGGGAAGATATTTGGAGTTTAGGTAGGTGAGGTCGGCTGTCAAGTTTATGGATTTTGGTTTGAAAAAGGCTATGTAGCAGGATTCAAGAAATGTGCGGTGGTGGAAGTGAGATTGTGTGGCCAAGATTTTTGGATGTTGGAAGTCAAATGAGTGTCCAGTGGTTTTAAAGTGTTCTATTAGGGCATTGTTCGAGGTGTCAGGGCGTTTAAAAACAGAGATGTGTTTTTGGATCCTGGTTTTTAGTTGTTGTTTGGTTTGACCTACGTAAACTGAGTCGCAATCAGCACAATTTAGTAGGTAGACGACGTTCGAACAAGCCAAAATGGGGGTATGATCTTTGACGTTGGAGAAAACAAGGGTTTTGAGGGAGGTGGGGTAGGAAAAAGCTAGACGAACTTCAGGGAAGTGCCTTTGAAAAAAAGATGTAAGTATGTGGGTGAAACCATCGATGTAAGGGAAAGGAAAATAGACAGGGTCGACTAGAGGAGGAGGGGGGACAGGAGTTGAGGATAGGGTTTGGTGTTTAGTCAGGATTTTATTGATGATGTGTGGAGGAAAGTTGTTGTTTAGTAGGATTTGATATATCTTCTGTATGTTTTGATGTTTGTATTTATTGTCACAAAGGGAAAGGACCCGTTTTGTGAAAGAATATCCTATGTTGAATTTTGTGTTGAAATGGTGTCCAGATAGAAAGTTTAAGAGCCGGTTTGAGGATATGGGTTTGTGGTACCAATCAGTGGATATGCTGCAGTTGGGGTTTCGGATGATGTTGATGTCTAAAAAACTGATTTGGTCATTATTTTCTATTTCATGGGAGAATTGGATTGAAGGGGAGATGGAGTTGAGGGAGGCCAGTGTGTCATCAATGTAGACCGAAGGAATACAGCAGATAATGTCGTCAACGTATTTTTTGAAAAAAACGGGGGAGTAAAGGAGATGGTCTAGAGATCGGTTCAACACATCTTCTAGAACCAAGTCAGAAAGGGTGGGAGAAAGAGGGTTGCCCATGGCAAGTCCTCTGGTTTGTGTATAGATGCGATCACGGAAGGTAAAAAAGGAAGTTTTAACTGTACAGAAAAGGATCAACTGTTCAAATAGTGACTGTGGAATGGTGGTGAATGTTTGGATCCGATCCCAACGGGTACTTATAGCGTTTAAAGCCATGTCCACTGGAACGTTTGTGAACAGAGAGATGACGTCAAAGGAAACAAGAGAGTGGTCAGGTGGGATGATTTTACTGGAGAGAAAGTGTTTAAAGTCAAGGGAGTTTTTTACGTTAAAAAGGGAGGCATCAACAACTTTTAGAAGGATGGAGTTTAGGAATTTTGATATGTTAAAAGACGGAGAGGAGTAATTTGCCTCCCCTCCTTTTCGACTCCTTTCGGATATTGTTTCATATTGCTTTCCCACCAACTTTTTTTTCTCCTACCGAAATTTCTTTCGTTCCTAAAAATGTTTTAAAATACCCACTGTCCATTTCTTACCATACATCGTCAAACACAAGGTCAGTTTTATAATTTATTTTTATATTTATTTTTATATTTATTTTTATTTTTACTTTTTATATTTTCTCGTTTTTTTAATTTGTGTTAAAATTCTAAAAATTAATTTTGTGAAAAGTTTTGCCTTATACGGTGTAACTTTAATTAGTTTTTATGATTAGATTAGTGTATTAAGGTTATATTTTAATTGTAAAAAACTTTTTTCCCTTTTCCCATAGACAAATCGCCTTGAAAAAGGAGCCAACCAAAAAGCTCCGAAACGTCGGCAATATATTAAAAATCAAAATATAAAAAATTTTCCACCAATATCAATTATGTTATCCATCAAATTTCAATTGGAAAATTGTACCAAGTTTTTTATAACATAAAGAAGGTTTTAAAAAGAATGTTAAAAATATAATTAAAAATTGAAGGTCCAGATATATCAAGATCGTTAAAAAATACTACACAAATATATTTGGATTAGGCAATAAAGTTTTATTTTGGATTATGGAAAATTGGTGTTATTCTTGAGAGAATACTGGATTTGTTGATTGCCGGAGAAAGTGGGAAATTCAGAGTGGTCTTCATGGCAGTTGGATGAAATCGTCCCAGCAGGTACAATTCTCCGGCTAAGTTAGGTCTTTCAGGCCGAAGTAATAATATATAAAAGGTTAGAAATAGATAATATAATACGAAAGTTATCAAATTTGACTTCATCCAGACTAGAAGCTATTCCTAACGTTTGCACAATCATAGTGCCATAACCATATCGCAAATTGCAGTTGGAACTATTCCAAGAGTATCGATCCAGCTCGCATTTACAACGTATTTGTCGTTTCCCGGGTGGGAGCTGCCAATGTTAAACAATGGACCAATCTCGGGCCAGCATTGATGAGCCACGCCTTGGCTAGTTAGCTTTGGGATAGGTCTGGGCCAGTTGTAAATGCCTAGACTGAAGCAAGGTTCAGTTTATTATATCACGCGTTATTAACCATTGTAAACATGTGCAGGCCATATTATTTTTATCTTTATTTTCATATGTTACACTTTCCACACATATAAAGGAGGTCTGGGAAAAAAATTGGTTTGGTAGACCTAGCCCAACCCTCGTAACATTGAAGTTTACAGTCGCATGGGAGAAGGTTATAGTCTTACTTTTTTACATATAACGCCATTTTTTTCTTTTTTTTACGGCGGCGGTAAAGTAACTTTCATATTTTTACCGCGGCAGACAAATTATTGCCATTTTCTCCATATTTTTACGGCGGCAGCAAAAGTAACATAACACGAGATTATAAATTAATAAAAATATGTTGAAAAAGATCAATATTTTTGTTATTTTTTCAAACAAATTGTATAACTATGACAACAAAATATAACAAATGTTTTGATTGGATTATGAAATTTTGAATTGAATTGAAAACTAGCACTTTAGCTCCTAATTAAATAATATACTATTAAATAAAACGACCTTATAATCCAGTTCAAATTTATTTTAAAATTTTATCTTTTTCGAAATAATACATTGTATGGTTTAGGTGATAAGGTAATCCCTGGTAGAAGCTTTGTTGATGGCAAAAGATCACCGGTATTAATCGAAATTGTAAACTTTTGCAAAACTCCCACAAACAATGTAAATAAACATGGTTTTGCTAATGAATCGCCCAAACACTTTCGTCGTCCTTGTCCGAAAGGTACTAGTCTTTCAGTATTACAAATTTCATTTTGTTCGTTTAAAAATCGTTCAGGACGAAAATTTTCCGGATCACCCCAATAATCTTTATCCTTGTGAATATTTTTCAAATGCATTAAGACGATTGTATTTTTTGGAATATTATATTCACCAAGTTTTGTGTTGGCAAGAACACGACGCGGTCCCGATATTGGAACAATGTGGAAGAATCTGTGAACTTCCATTAAAACTGCGTCGGTGTATGGAAGTTGTTTGTGAAACTCGTATTTTGGTAAGGTTTTTCTAAAAACAGAATCAATTTCCTTTTGTACCTTTAGTTGAATATCTGGACGGACCACCATCATCATGAATGCTAAGTCTAATGTCGTACTTGTTGTTTGTGATCCCGCAATAAAAACGTCCAACATTATCATTGACAGCTGCGTGTCGTTAAAATTTGAATTAGTCACATTTTTATGTTGAAGAATTTCGTGTATATACGCATAAATCAAATCATCAGATATTTTGTCTTTAGAAAAATTTGCATAATGTTCTTTGATCGTTTCCATAAATAAATCATTGAGTTCTCTGTTAAATCTGTTAATTAAATTAAAACCACTCCATTCTGGTGCTATAAATCGGATGAAAGGTAGTTGATTTAGTATCCCGCCAGCTATATCAAATGCTTTCGAGCGAAGATTTAGTAGTGATATCAATTTTAATAATCTTTTATCATGTCTAGAAATTCTTGTACCAGCAGCAAATGTCCACAAAACATTGATGACGCTTGAAGGAAGGAGCTCTCCTGGCCACTGTGGTTGATTTTCTACTTTATTAATTTCTTCAAGTAACTCAATTAACTCCTTTTGAATTTGAGTCTCCATAGGTTTCCGTCCGAATCCTGCTTCTCGTAAATGACGTACAGTAAAAGTTCGTTGTTCCAACCATAGAGGACCATCAACACACGTAATACCTAACCTTAGATTATATAAAAATTAAGAATTAGGGTTTTTATGTTAATAATAGTACGTTATATAACAAGGTTGCGAAGTGAGCTATTATTTACCTAGAACTCTGGGATATAGTGTTCTAGGTCTATATTTGCCTTGTCTTTAGAGGTAGAATATGTAGAATTATTTTTACTACTAATACTAATTATCATATTTGATTTGATTCGATTTTGATATTAGTCATTTTCCATATCATTTTTTAAATATCTTAAAATATCAAGTAACCTGGAAGTTTAGTTTCATATTAATGGCCCTTTCCACATTTGATTGTCCTACAAGACATCATTTCTTTGTTTCTTACCTCTGTCTTTAAATTAATTTTAAATTAAATTCATATATGAATCAAATCAAATAAGAAACTAAATTAAGTTACTAAGCTCCAATTTAGTTTATAGGCAATTTATAGGCAAATAGGCACTGCATACAAGTGTGGAAAGGACCAATAAAATTAAACTTAAGGGAATGCAATTATTATTTTTTTTCTGTTCATCTAATTAAAAATAAAAGAAAATTTTGAAGAACAGTAACCCAATTGGAATACAATAGCCCAAACACCTGTAAGTATGTTTGGAAAATGTTCATAATGTTATTATAACTTTATACTGTATTTTCTAATTTATACGTTTTGGGGTAGGTTCATACGATAGAAGTAATAAAATTGAAATGACGATCTGCTAGTCAGACTTTTTCTGAAATTCCACAAACCACACCTAATTTCAGGTCAAAACAATGCTACTGGAACCTTACAAAATAGTGCAGATATATGTTCTGCGTAAGATGCTTCACAAATAAACTCTAAAAAATTATCAGTCCCAGATAGTCTTTCTCTGATTTGCTAGAGAACTAGCACCAATTCTAATAGAGCTCTTCTACTCGTCGTACATAGAAGGTATATTTGCACGGGTTTCCATTCGGGTCTCGACAAGCTAGATCAACGAACTAAGAACGCTGATCAAAAGTTAGAATAGTTAGAACGATGTCGAAAGATTTTCAACAGTGCATGGAATTCTGTTCTTACGTTTGGGGTTGAGAATATCGAACCAGATTGAAACGTATTTATATTGTTTAACAAAAAGCCATTAAACTGATCAACAATTTAAATCTTAAAATTGAGCTTGGCTCGTTGCAGTATAGGAGAAATGGCGCTAATTGGACGTTATTCTACAAATAAATTATCGCCAAACCATTAATCTACCTATTCTCGTTCCACAAGCACATAAGGCAGAAGGATGCCTCATATAACAAAATATTGAAATGTGCCTCGCAGCGGGATTTTTTCAACCAAATTTTTCGTGGGTTTCCCAGATAATATTAATTGCTATTAATAGTATTGTATCTTTAGATATTCACAGACGTTATTTTAGAATTTATTATAATTAACACTACACGTGTCTGATTTAGATAAAAAAAAGGTGTTTGATTTTGATTAACCATTTTTTACATAACTGTTTTAATTTAATCTTTAATTGTAACGATAACACAATCGAAATGATTTCATAGGCAATATTATTTTACGCATGCTACCATGCAAATGAAAATTTCAAGATAAGATAAAAAACTACGAAAACGCATCTGAATACAATTTGAAAATAAGAAATGCGTGATAAAATAAAAAAAAAAGTCAGACAAGTGCGAATAAAATTCGCTCGTCAAGGGTTCCGTGAATGTAAAGAAAACAATATCAAAATAATTTACATAAAGTTTTGTTGTAAAGGGTTTATATTGCCAGACCATAGACACATAAAAACTAAATGGTTCATCGTAAATATCAATAGCTAATGTCAATCTCATCTAAATTGATCGAAATGATATAAAAAATATTACTTTAGGTTAAATGATATCCATAGCTATTTATGGTAGCTAAGGAACGACTCAATTCTGTTAAACAACGACGAAATTTAGGGGTGGAGTGGTGTTAACGCTAAAAATAGGACTTTTTTGACAATAATTCAAAAACTGTGCATCGCAAGATTCTAAAATAATTGTAATGTTTCTTAATTTTGGTGTTCTTTCAAATGACACTCATGCGAGCCAAAAAACCTTTTTTTCACGATTCCCCACTCCTATTCCCTAAACACGTAGAATTAAAACTACTTGAGGCTTCGCTATATTTTTCGTTAAGGGTTTATCAAATTTCCTATCTCTATGAATTTTTTCAAATTTTTCTGTCAATCAACGAAGAAACGTATAGGGGGGGGGGACCAACTTTTTGTTGCACTTTTTTGAGAATAAATCAAAAACAGTGCATCGCAAAATTCTAAAAAAACTGTATTGTTTTTTAATTTTGGTGCTCTATCAAATGACATCCCACTCATGCGGGTCAAAAAACAATTTTTCACCCTTCCCCACTCCCATCCCCTAAACACATAGAAATAAAATCACTTGAAGCTTCGCTATATTTTTCGTGTTCCATAGAATTATAGGCTCATCGCTTTACTAAAATTTTCAGTTCTTTCTATAGCAACAATTTTTTTGTGTTAGATTACATAAGTTCGACATTTAGGTCGGTGCTTTAAAAACAACGTATAATTTTAACAATATTTAAAATTAACAAAAGATCAATGTTTGACTTAAACAATAGCATATTAAACAAATATTAACCCTAAAATAATTGCAGGTTATCGAACTTACCATTCAATTAAAACTCAACATTTTCTAAAGTTATACAAGAAATTTAATAAACCAGTAGTTATGAATCGATTACAAACGTGGATCTTAACACAAACTAACAAATCACATCAATCTGATTTGAACCTTGAGAATTTACGCCACCTTTTGGGCCCACTTATGGCATACAATACAATACAATATACAATAGATAGTAAAGGACCGTGATAATTTTGAAATAAAGTCTTCTTTCTTTTGGATAACTGGTTATATTCACTCTAAAAGAGTTGCAAAATTAAGAATTGCTCTAAGAATCAGTATAAAGGATGACATGACTAAAAATGTACACGCCAGTCCCACTCGATATTGCTATTCGGGTTAAAAAAGCTTTATTTCACCTTACCATTCCTACCCTTTCAAAACGATTAATAAATATTTGATACACGGAGGGACGATCTGAATTTTGAACATTTTTGGTCATAACTCAAAAACTGTGCACCGCAAAATTCTAAAAAAAATTGCAATGATTTTTAAATTAGGTGCTCTTTCAAATGACACTCCATTCGCTTGGGTCAAAAAAAGTTTTTTTTTACCCTCTCTACCCCGGTGCCCTAAACACACAGAAATATAATTATTTGAGACTTCGGTATAATTTTCATACAAAATTTACCAAATTTCCTAGCTCTGTAAATTTTTTCAAATTTTTCTGTCAATCAGTGTCGAAACGTAGGGGGGGGGAACGGTTTGAATTTTGCACTTTTTTGTCCATAACTCAAAAACTGTGCACCGCAAAATTCTAAAAAAAACTGCAACGAATTTTAAATTAGGTGTTCTTTCAAATGACACCCCACTCGCTTGGGTCAAAAAAGTTTTTTTTTTTTTACCCTCTTTACCCCGGTCCCCTAAACACTCAGAAATATAATTATTTGAGACTTCGGTATAATTTTCATACAAAATTTACCGAATTGCCTAGCTCTGTGAATTTTTTCAAATTTTTCTGTCGATCAGTGTCGAAACGTAGGGGGGGGGACGGTTTGAATTTTGCACTTTTTTGTCCATAACTCAAAAACTGTGCACCGCAAAATTCTAAAAAAACTGCAACGAATTCTAAATTAGGTGCTTTTTCAAATGACACCCCACTCGCTTGGGTCAAAAAATTTTTTTTTTACCCCCTTTACCCCGGTCCCCTAAACACTCAGAAATATAATTATTTGAGACTTCGGTACAATTTTCATACAAAATTTACCAAATTGCCTAGCTCTGTGAATTTTTTCAATTTTTTCTGTCGATCAGTGTCGAAACGTAGGGGGGGGGAACGGTTTGAATTTTGCACTTTTTTGTCCATAACTCAAAAGCTGTGCACCGCAAAATTCTAAAAAAAACTGGAACAAATTCTAAATTAGGTGCTCTTTCAAATGACACCCCACTCGCTTGGGTCAAAAAAGTTTTTTTTTTACCCTCTTTACCCCGGTCCCCTAAACACACAGAAATATAATTATTTGAGACTTCGCTATAATTTTCATACAAAATTTAGGAAATTTCCTAACTCTGTGAATTTTTCCAAATTTTTATGTCAATCAGTGTCGAAACGAAGGGGGGGGGGACGGTTTAAATTTTGCACTTTTTTGTCCATAACTCAAAAACTGTGCACCACAAAATTCTAAAAAAAACTGCAACGAATTCTAAATTAGGTGCTCTTTCAAATGTCACCCCACTCGCTAGGGTCAAAAAAGTTTTTTTTTTACCCTCTTTACACCGGTTCCCTAAACACACAGAAATATAATTATTTGAGACTTCGGTATAATTTTCATACAAAATTTACCAAATTTCTTAACTCTGTGAATTTTTTCAAATTTTTCTGTCAATCAGTGTCGACGCGAAGGGGGGGGGAACGGTATGTTTTTGACAATAACTCAAAAACTGTGCATTGCAAAATTCTAAAAAAAATTGCAATGATTTCTAAATTAGGTGCTCTTTCAAATGACACCCCACTTGACCACATTTTAAATAGTGTTTTTACCCCTCCTCATTTCCACCCCCTTAATAAATCTAATTATGAGAATATGACACTTTTATATATTTTTTATTAAAACTGTACTAATTTTTCTATCATTCCGAATACATTTGAAAATTTTCGATCAGTTAGGTTCGGAGCTAATCGAGTTAAGAAAACACGAAAAAAACGTCATTATTCAGAATTATACAAAAAATGGTGAGGTGTAAAATTCCAAGATAAATTTTTAAGGAATACTGAAATGAAGCCCTTTCATATGATACCCTACTTGAATCTATAAAAAAATCTATTTTCTCAAAGGTCTCACATCGAACCCCTGTAAACCAAACGAAAACCACTTTAGTTTTATTTGTATTCGTCATTTCATGTGGATAGATTAGTTTTATACGCACCTCAAATTTCAAGTCCATAGCATTTATAGTTTACGAGATAATCGATATAATGTGAAAAACTCGTTTTACTCTCACCAATAGTGTTCCGTATAAAAAACGGAACCCTAAAAAAATATAGATAATAAAAATTTACAAATACTCAATAGCTTGATTGGCTTAAAATAGTAATCGAAAATGATTGATTGATATGATGTTTAATAGTATATTACGAAACTAGTTTCATAATCAACGATTTTATCGCATGCAATCTGTTTAGAAAACGACCCGCGCAGCGGGAAGTTTTCTAAAGGATGAGTGCGATAAAACGTCTTATGAAACGAGTTTTTTATACTATTTTTTCTATTTTGCACTTTTTGTCTTGAAATTTTAAAAAATGTGTATTTTATTAAAAAATAGTCAATTTGAAATTTTGTTATTATTACTAATTATTTTAATTAATTAAAATATTTAACACTAATTTAGATATTCTTATTAATTTTATTTACATAATTATTCGTTTTAATTTAACAAACTGACGTTTGTATGACCAATGTGACCAACCAACCTTGAAAGACAAAACTTTGCGTATCGTAATGAAGGCCGTTTCGATACGCTTTTGGGTATCGAAATGACTTTATTTGAGACGCAAAATAGAAAAAATATATTTGAAATTTACCTTGTCCCCATCGTTCTTAATCTCAAGAAAAATGTATCGGGGCGTCCATCAAACTCTTCTCGAGAATGCACAGTTTTAATCATTTCATAATCATTTGCTACAATATAATTTTCTTGGCCCAAACGTAAGCCCAAAACATTTGTTTTATACTTTTCACACCATTCATTAAATACGGATGATTGATCACCTAATTCTTTAACTTTTTTTTTAAGTTGTAACGAGTTTCCAAAATATGGCAGCCGTTTCGGTCCTGTGTAAAAAAGAAAAATCACTTAATTTGCTGTATAGGCTAAATAAACACACAACATCTTACCTGGTGGATAATTCTTTGAACGTTTTTGTTTCAGGAAAACGTATCCTGTAATTATCACAACCAAAATAAAACTAAGTGAAATCAACATTATAAACTAAATGATCCGAACGAACAAATATTCTAAATTGAATAATCAATTTTCATAGCAAAACATATATTTTATACACCTTACTCATAAACGACATTTTTATCACATTTTTTTTCTGATTGTGATTTATTTCGTAAGTATCCTACATTGTTTTTGATAAACATACTATATACTTTGGCATACAAATAAAATAACCAGAAATATGTACTTTATTTTGAATTTTTACTCTGATATTCAGAACAAACACTCATGCGTATCTTTCGAACAATTTCAGAAAAGAAACTGCTGAAAAATGGCAATATGTATGTATATATACCTAAAAATGCGTGTGATAACTAGCCAATTATAAAAAGAAATATTTCTTTTAACTATCTGTTCCCGCAACGCATCCATCATGCTATTTTGAACATATTCGTCATCTTCATTCAAAATCTAATGTTGTAAAACGGCCTCCATAAAAGAATGAAAAAAATGGCGTCACTTTACTGCCGCTGTTAAATAATGTAACACATAGCGTTGTTTACAGCCGCTTTGATTGTATACATAAAAAAGTATGACTTTAAGCCTTCTCCATAGCAGCAGTAAAGTTAAATTTTACAGTCGTTTGATGAAAACATGTATTTAAGTCAATAAAAACATAAATTAAAGAGTCTCTTTTTGCATAAATATTTTTTTTTTCTTATTCCAAGGAGAAAAATATGAAGGGGCTGAAATCTCAAGCTCTGAGATATCAAGACTAAGGTCTGGGTTAAGGTTTTTGATAAAGTTCGGCAAAAAACTTTTATGAGGCCATTGTTTTTATTTTTGGGCAGCGATGTATATATCAAACATAAAACTCTTTGAAAATTTCATGTTTTTTACCTCTGCTTAGAAATTTATTACAAAACTAACACTTAACATCAATACGATACGTTGCCGGAAAATTATAACAGATCATAAATTAACATAATTTAGTGAAAAGATGATACAATCAGCAAACTACTCAAAAACCTCTCCATTTATATTTTCGAGATAATATTACAAAATCTAAAATTCATATATCTTTTAAAATTACAAAAATATTCTAAAAATTGTAATAAAAACAAAAATTTAAACTTTTTTTCAAAATTCTAAAAATATTCCAAAAATTCTTACAAAATCAAAAACTCAAACTTTTTCCAAAATTCTAAAAATATTGCAAAAATTATAACAAAATCAAAATTGTTTACAAACTTTTTTCAAATTTCCAAAAATATTCCAAAAATTATAACAAATTCAAAATTTTCCATGTTCAGTTACATATCATGTCATACAAATAATTAATTTGATTTTTTTTTTTCAAAAAATTGGATAAAAAAATAAAGAAAATCATTCTTTTGACACACTTGACAACATTTTTTTTGACAAATTTATAATGGAATAGTTTACTTTTTGGTTTCACATACCAATCTCGACCATCAAGATTTCTCCGCATTCATTATCACCTAAAATTAACGTTTTAAGCAAAAAACATATACATTTTTTTTTGCTTTTTAGAACCAGCAAGTTATAAAACGATCGTATTTTTCTTAAAAAAATGGTGGCGTCCTTTGTTATAGAATTTAATGTGTGCGATTAGTCAATTCATAAAAAAATATTGGCGACGCTGATGCATAGTTAACTTTACGTTTGTGATAAATATTGAGCCTATTCATCAAATACTTCAATTAATGGCTAGCTATTGTTATATAATTTGGGTAGTTGTAAAAATAGGTGCCCCGAAGGTACCCACTACTTTGCCCATTATCGCTCAAATACTTTTCAATTCATTCTCATATAAATCTTTATTTTTTGCTAAAATTTAATCAAAATTAGTTCATTAAAGAACGTTGTAGTATCCCAACCGAGATAAGTTCTGTTGTACGAACATAAAAAGTAAAATTTTTTTCACGTGGGTGAGAAACCGGAAGTGGGATTCAGAACTGTCACAAGTCACACTTTTTTACCATGTATATATATTTGACAAGTCTTACTAAGCATATTTACCAAGTTTGATCAAAATCAATTACCGGAAGCGGATGTTATTGAAGTTTCAAGTAAAGAGGTGCTCGGAAGGCTCCTTACTACTTATCTTAATATCGTCGAGAAACCTAATCAGTTCTTTATCATTCAAATGACAAGAAGAATGTCCGTAATAAATTAAATGGTTATATGTGGTAAGTTTCATCCGATTCGATTATCAGGTTCTGATGTCATTGAGCTTTCAAAAAGACAAGCGCCCGGGAAACCCCGCCACTTTGTTCAATTCAAGTTCGTTGGCTCAATGCCATCAAAATTATCTCACGAGAATGTTATATGCTCGCAACAAAAAAAAAATATGGTGAAAAAATAACCTGTTGTATGATGGACCGCCCGCCCCTGTGTCCAATGTACCACAAAAGCTCATAAAATCTTTCTCAACCTTTTACCAACGTTTTATGAAAACTTATTTGTAACTGTAGGCTATAGTAAAGATAAACACCTAAAAAATTTTAAAAATAGTATATTGTATTACTAGTGCGAACGTGTTTTCCAAACAAGAGTAAATGTAGTTTGGAAACGCAGTAACGCTAGTAAAACACACTAGTTTTTGTAACAAATGCACAAAATTTATAAAATATTTATTTAATTGTTGACTACATAGTTTACTTAAAAAACTTATAAGCAAATTAAAGATACTTAAATATAAACTGAAGTGCGCCTTTAAATGTAAGCTAAAGTGTCATCTTCGTTACAATATTTGTATTCTAAATTATAGATTTCAGCTTGCTGTTTAATTGTACTAAACTGCTAAAATTAAATTTGATTTCATACATTCCACCAATTTTCCAAATTTGATTTCATAAAATCGATCAAACATGTCTTTACATGTCATAAAACTTGGATTTAGTCAAACAAATAGTTTAAATAATAGTAGTTTAACCAATAGTGTTTAATGCATTAGTTTACTCTCAACCAAAATTTTAAAATTCGAGTGAGTGTGTTTTGGTGGAATTCAAATAGACCAAATTTTTGTCACCCCAAATGGCACATTTTTCTAGGTTTTCTTTTACATTTACGGCAACGTTTCTCCGAGGGATGGTTTTATTCGTTCATGCATTTTACCCTTTTAAGATAGGGGGACGAATGAATTTTGTAGTGTACTATCGTCTGCAAAACTATTTATTGGGTTACTGGTGATTTTCAACAGTTCGTTGATATAAATTAAAAATAATGGGAGATAAAACTGAGCCTTGTGGCACACCTGCGTTAGTTAATTTAGACTTAGAAGAAAAGCCATCTATAGATGCCGTCTGCCGAGATTTATCTTTTAGACAAAACATTTGCGAGAGTAAAACCGTACGAATAGAGCTTGTTGATCAAGTTGGCATGCCATACTCGATCAAATGCTTTTGCAATGTCTAATGCCATAATGTACATTTCACCACCTTTTAAAGTGCTGTTGATGTTTAATATTATTAAGTGGCGTCAGAATAATATTGTTTTTTAAGCCTTACTTCGAATTGACCTCCCTCTCAATTCGATAAACCTAATTCTCAAATCCCTTTCTGGGTTCGATCACGGATTAGTAAGCGCAAACATCAGGTTTTATTAAGTCTTCAACACCTTAATTGTTCCACAAAAACAGAAAATCAATACAGCAAACAATATTCCTATCTAGAATATTCTTCTAACAGCTTCGAAACTCCAACGGTTTATTGTAGAAACTTCCAATACACTGCGTCCAAAATAATACCCAAAATACTTTCATAGAATAACACTTTAAACTTTTTTTACAAAAACTGATTTAAAAATTATTTCTATTTACTCGATTTTATATGCACGGTACAACGTTTTGTTTATAATTAATTTCACTTAAACTGTTTCCAATATCGCACTTTTTACCTCATAAATCTCAGGTTAAAATAAAACTATTTAATTCTGCAAGAGGGATTTTCTTATATACAATTCGCCATAACTTCTCGATTGTTTGAGGTCACTTGCGATTATTCGAGATCAATCTAAAAAATATTCGATAACATTATTTTTTTTACCTAACATGTTGAACATCATTCAATTTTTATTTCATGGGAGATTGAGAACTGTAAAGAACTAGAAGTGTAAATAGAACTTTGTTGTGTATTTCATTATGTTTATTTGGAATCGTGGCATTACCCTCAACCTAAACCTGTTTGTTACAGGTTCCAAATATCTCCAATTTTTACTTCAAAATTTTTTTTTCTATTTCTCACACTGTTTAGAACTGATTCCCGTCCCTTTTCAACTTCTTGTCTATAACTTTGTTTTATGTCGGCCCACCGCGTTGAGTATTGATTGTCATTACTTCTAAAGTTCTCCTTATTTTTTCCCTTTGAGCATTTCACACTGAAACCATTGGACTTCTATAAAAATATATCGGAAGCCCTGACCCGGGAAATCTCTTATTTACACTAATGAAAAATCTATATCACACTATTTATATCACAATTTATAGATCGTAAAATTATCTAACAGAGAAAATAATTTAACAATACAAAAATAAATTAACAAACATTATATAACTTAAATCAAAAGGCTTACACTAATTTATTGATTTTTTCCAAAACCAGTCCTATGGAACATATGTTGATTGTAGGCTGCCACAAATTGCATTTCATAAATCACTTCATTCATAAATCTAGAGCGTCATCCATAGATGCTTTGTATAATGTAATGTTATGTTATTAATCACGAAAAAGATGAACAAAATCAAAAGATGAACCAGATAATAATCATACATTCAAAAATAACTTGTAATTAATTCATTCACATCATCTCTTGATGCCCCAATGAAAACTGTGATGTCATTACAACGGTTTACTGTTGTATTTTGTAATGTTAAAAATTCTTCGAACACTAATTTGTATAGTAGAATTTTTTTGCCAGCGAATTTCTGACAGCTAGGACGCAGCAAGAGATAAAAGATGACACAAAAAGTAAAACAGAGATGTATTATTTATTTTGGGATAAATTTGTTTTCAAAACAATTATATTAGTTAAATTTCTACTTCTAGTTCGTACCATTTGTTTGTTGTGATATTTGTTTCCATAGGCGTCGTTATTTTTATTATAATTATTTTTAATTATCAAAATTTTGTTACATTGCCTACAAAATCATTAATATTTTTACTAGTTTTTGGTTTTCTATTATAATTGGTTGAATTTCAATAGTAATATATTAATTTTTATGAGTTTTTCATGTCCATTTCGATGGGACCCCAATAGTATTTTTTTATATTTTAATCGAGACACTGAATGTGCAAACAATATGCGCATGTGCAAACAATATGCGAATAACA
This sequence comes from Diogma glabrata, assembly GCA_963693315.1. Classification (NCBI taxonomy): domain Eukaryota; kingdom Metazoa; phylum Arthropoda; class Insecta; order Diptera; family Cylindrotomidae; genus Diogma; species Diogma glabrata. Next base: position 104,616,389 of record OY856187.1, read on the forward strand.
AACAAGTTTTGTGTTCGCTGGCAAAAAAATTCTACTATACATATATGTTTCGCGTTGAAATAAATCTACCACTTTTCAGTATTGATGACGAGCTATATTTGTAGGCGCTAGTTTACAAATTAATCTCAACATACTTTTCATATCCAACTTCTCGTTTACTTTTATGCGAAAAACTTTTGACGAGTTATTTTTACCTTTTCGAACACAATTTCGGCCATCCAATTCATAATCTTCCATTGCATTTTTTTCAGCCACTATCGATTTATTTTTTCCAATAACCGGAATGGTAAAACAACGGTTTAACTATCTTCGAAGTGGCTTTCTAATACAATACGCTCAAATTTAAAAATATGAAAATATGTTATCCACAAACAAATAAAAATGTTGAAATTTATTTGGAATATTTGTTTGATTTATGGAATATTTGTTTGATACTGATGCTAGTAAAACCTCCTAACACACAAAATTAATAAAAAGCAACGAACACTGATATAATAAAAAACACCAATTTATATAAAAAAATCAATTTAATATGAACTATTTTGATCCAAATTTACATGTAATTCACTCAATGATTTAAATTTACATAATGTCTGGCCAAACAAATATGGTCCAGTATAAATAGTAATTGACTCTTCAGTGTTTTGTTTCTCTTCTCTTGTTTCTTTCTCGCTTAAAAATTATACATTTAAACTTCTATATATCATCTGATCAAAAAACTTTTCTAAGACTCAATAAATTTGAACAGCTGTATTACATCTACATGTAATACAACCAAACAGTATTATCAATTAGTATTGAGGGCAATGAACTAAAATTAAACGTTAAAATATCATTGACCAACTTGTAGCATACATAAAAACTTCTATATCCTTTCCTGCTAAAAAAAATATTGCGACGCTGATGCATACATAGGCTGACTTCACCACAGCTTTCGAAACAAAGTGTTCTGGATATATAATGAGCTAATATCCATCAAATTCTTTAATTAAATGCTAACCAATGCTATAGACTTCGTAGTTCTAATAATAAAAATATTAAAGAAAGCAGTAGTATCCCAACAAACATAAATTCTGTTGTACGACAAAAGTAAACTAGTAGGGTAGGGTGTGACCATAGCGGCCACGCCAAGAACTTCCCGTTAAGTTAAATAGGTATTATAAAGATATTTTCTTAAAACTTTAATAAATTGAAATTCTCTTTCTAAGACTTGCAATTAATCGTCATATTTTCATCTTTTGGTTACACTGGAAAGAAGATTTTCATTGCACCATATATTTAAAAAAAACTAACGGTGGAGTCTACTTAAAGTCTACTTTGTCAACGTTGCTAAAATTTTTTCGATTTTTATCATACAATAACACCATTTTTAGGGTTTCGTACTTTGAAAAAGTAAAAACGGTACCCTATTGGTGAGACTTCGGTGTCCGTACGAATTTCTACATAATCGATTTTCTCAAAAACCATAAGTGCTATCAACTTGAAATTTTTTACAGTTGTTCAATGTATTTGTCCACGCCTACTGACAACAAGAAAGTTTTGAATATTATTTTTTATCAATATTTTATGGACTTTTATCAATATTTTAAAAGGAGATAGTAAAACAAAAGTTTGTTTAAAGGAATCGAGTTTGGTTTAAAAAAATCAAAAAAAATCCAATCCAAAAAAAATCCAAAAATCCAATGGTTGTTATAATTTCAAATGTTCATTGGAGGAGGTTGAGAGTAAAAATTACGAAAACACAAATATTTTTGGTCATGTCAAGTGGGGGGTATCATATGAAAGGTTATTTTTTTTCTAGTCTAAAACAGTTTTTTTTCTAATTTTCGAAAGCACAGTAATGGACTTATTTTAGAAAAAGTGAAATTTTAGTTTTGTCCCCCCCACTTATCTTCGAACATTACAAAAGAAACAATTTTAAAAAATTCACGGTTGTAGGAACTTGGCAATAAAAAAATGAAAAATTTTTTTTGGTCGTTATAATTTCAATTGTTCTTTGGAGGGGGTTGCGAGTAGAAATTTTGAAAAAAAAATATTTTTGACTTGGACAAGTGGGGTGTCATATGGAAGGTGATTTTTTTTGTAGTTCAAAATAATTTTTTTGTATTTTTCGAAAACACGGTTTCTGACTTATTTATAAAAAGGTGAAAAGTTTTTTCTCTCCCACTCTTTATCTTCGAACATTACAGAAGCGAAAAATTGAAAAAATTCACGGTTATAGACAATGTTGTAAAGATTGAACGAAAACTATAGCGGTTAGCTAATTATTTCAGATGTTCCTTAGAGGGGGTTGAGAGAAGAAATTTCGAACAAGTTGCAAAACGACTATAAACATTACAAAAACCTTATGCTCTAAGTTTCAACAAAATTAAATGTCAAGACTGAGAAGTCTAAAAAAACAGTTGTTCAACGAACCACAGACATCCTCCCCGAATCCTTTGCCAAATTTTGAAAATAGCTGATTCAAAATAGCACATTTTCCATATTCAAATAAAACCGGATGCGTTTGCGGCTCATTTTAATTCAAAAGTTTCATCAAGTTTTCATGCGTTTGAATAATGAAAATAACGCCTATTTTTCAAATTTTCTTAAAAAAACTCAAAAAGTAAGATAGCAATTGTTTATACAAATGTCATTATAAATGGCTGACATGATGAAAAACAAAATGGGAGGTAAATGATCTTGATAGCATTATTTATTCTAGTAATACTTGCAAGAGATGATATTCAGTTTTTTGGAAACCCCTAAAAAATAAATGTACTGATTTCATTAGAAAAAAACTGGGCTGTAGGTTACACCAAGATATATCGATTGTGACCATTGAAGTTGAAATCGGATCATCCGTTGTTGAGAGAGCGTTGGACAAATGTTTTTCCACATACGATGGAAATAGCCTAAACAGCTTCAGGTGGTCTTGAAACGTAAAGATATTATAAAAATTTCGATTTCAAAAATCGACCCAAAAACAATAACTTCTCATATCGGAAAGTAAATAAACAGTTGACCAGGCAATCTCCTCTCGAACCTCTGACCTTTTTGTCAAATTTAGAAAATAACTCAGGTTTTTGATATTCAAGTAAACCCGAATGCGGTTGCAGCTCATTTACATACAAAAGTTTCATCCAGATATCATTCGTTTGCATAAAGAAACTAACACGTAGTTTTTTCACATTTTGTTAAAAATCTCAAAAACTAAGATAGCAATTGTTTATACAAATGTCATTATAAATGTCTGACATGCTGACAAGCAATATGGAAGCTTCATGACCTTGATAGCATTATTTATTAATCTCATGATATTTGCAAGAAATGATTTTCAGTTTTTTGGAAACCACTAAAAAACAAACGATATAATTTCGCTAGAAAAGGATTGGGCTCTAAGTTACGACAAGATACACCGATTGCGACCATTTTCGTTAAAATCGACCCATCCGTTGTTGAGAAATCGTTGGGCAAAAATTCTCCACACAGCGATATACACATACATACACACACACACACACACACATACAGACTGCCAGCTAAAAATAGTCTAAACAGCTTCAGGAGGTCATGAAACGTAAAGATATCAAAAAAATTCCGATTTCGAAAATCGACCCAAAAACAATAACTTCCCATATCGGGAAGTTAAAAAAATTGAACCGAAAGTGACAAACCGGAAGTAAGGATGCAGAACTGTTGTGAACCGTACTAAATGTGTATGTACCAAGATTCATCCAATTCGATTATCAGGTACAGAAGTTATTGAGCTTCCAAAATAACAGGTGCTCGGAGGACCCCCTACCACTTTGTTCACTATCGCTAAAAAACTAATCAGTTCCTTGTAATACATATTTGCATCTTTTTGCGAAGTGTCATCAAAATTACTTAACGAACGAATGTTGTATGCTCCCAACACACATTGAAAAAATAAACAGGTGTTCGGGAGGACCCCCACCACCTATCCCAATATTGTCCAAAAACTAATCAATTCTTTGTCATTTAAGTCTTCATCTTTTTTCAAAGTGCCATTAAAATTAATTAATGAATGAAGTCTGTATGCTTCCAACAAACTTTAAAAACAAAGTGTGAAAAGTCAGCAGTTGTATGGTAGACCCCCCGCCACTTTGATCAATGTGTTCCAAAAGATGATAATTATCTTCTTACACTAATTGGAACCTTTTTAATAAGTTTCATCATAATCGCTTCATTATTGTAAGCTGTACACTGACAAAACACTGAAAAAACGTCCAAAAATGAAAAAGAAAATTTTTTACCGAAAGTAAAAAACTGGAAGTTGGGATACAGAACTGTTGTAAACCATACTAAATGTTTATGTACCAAGTTTCATCCAATTTGATTATCAGGTACAGATGTTATTGAGCCTTCAAAAAAAACAGGTGTTTAGGACAACATATTATTGTTAACTATTTCCATCTGCTGTTTGATGTTGAGACTGATTTCTTCTTTGGTTGCAGCCATTTGTTGATAGACATTACGGCTTTGTTGATCAAATTTTTGATTTAGTTCGTCTTTATTAGCAGCTATCTGTTGACTGATGTTCAAGCTTATCTGTTGCATCATTGTCCTTAACTGCGTAAAATTGTAGTTTGCAGGTGGTAATGTAGTTGTTGTTTCCGCAACAAAACTTTTCCCTTCCTCAGTTGCAACTAAATCACTATTTGTTGCTATTACTTTAGCAAATATATTTATCACACAAATGTATGCATAAATAAAACAAAACAAACAGCGTAAAGAAACAAAATAAAATGTTTTTATTGGCACCTAAATTCAAAATCGTTTGACATTTAAAACCAGGAAAAAATTAATTTTAATGATAAATGAGTGCGTTTGATACTATGCCAATGACAGAAAAATCATGATGTTTACATCACATTGTCTCGACCGAATACTAGGAATGTGATATTTTAAAAATATTAAATCAGAATTTCATGGTCTTCAATAGATATTGGGGAAATAGCCTGTTAAAAAACAAGTTACACGATCAATCATAAGAAAACATTTAATTCGTATCCAAATCATGTTTTATCCACATTAATCGTTGTATGTTTACGTCAAATAATTTGTTTACACCAAATCAAAACTACATTTTTGATCAATCGACTTTAATCTACGTAAAAATTAAGAGTGTTTTATTTACTAATTAAATTTTTTAAATGATTGCGTTACATCATTCAAATAATAATCATAATCCACCAGAAATTTCAATTTCTATGTTAAATTAGCATAAGATTATGTATTTTTTAAAACTCCAATTTTCTCACATATGATATCTTAGTGTAGTCATCTTTGAATGTAAGAAATTTGATTTAATTTATCATAATTAAATAATGATAAAAATTTTGAAAGATTTGAGCAGTTAGTCCGTTAATTGAACATAAATGATTGAGATTTTAAGATGTTATTTTTTAGATAATCATATAAAATATGTGAACCAAGATTTTATGGCTGTTTATGGATTTGGAGAGGAGAAATTAAATTTAAAATATTATCAATGAGTTTGTTATTTATGTTATACATTAAAAAAAGACACAATAGTTTCATAATGTTTCTTGGATTATTTTAACCGTTTTAAAATGCAAACGCATGATGAGAAAATCTAGACTTTGTATGATATGATTTCGTAACACATGTCGTTAAAATTGTTGGTAGAATTGGTACGTTTCCATAAGGTTTACTCGCATTTTAGTGTACATGAAATAATAACTAAAACACGTTTGAACGTTTATGTTAGGGCTCAAAAGTGTTTTTCGTCGGGGCGAAAGATTAAATTTCTGGTTGAACAAGCGTTCAACTTTATGTTGATTTTATGTTAGTACTAGTAGTTTTATATGTAAGAGAAGCAAATAGACCTCGAAGGTAACAAGAAAAGTTGTGATCACTTGCTTTCTTCCGGTTTCAATTGTATCAAAACAAAGATAGCCACAGAGGACTGTGATGTGGTGACTGTAGTAACCACAGGGGAATGTGATGTAGTGTGGATTGACTTAAACCAGACTTTGCTTAGTAACATTTTATTCCTCTTGATACTTAACTTCCTTCGCAACAGTGGATGGTACTTTGGTCCCTGTAGTTAGATGTGATTGTTGTGGTGGTTTCACTGGGAAGTTTATTTGTATAATCTCGTGCACTCGTCATCCGATTCTACCCCAATGCATCGTGGGGGAAGTCGAAACTGAATGTGGTCTCCAGCGCTAGACATTTGGTTCACCAAAACTTTGATTTTTTTATCCCTATCGTCTGCGTTTAACATGGTTTGGAGCTAATCCTATGATTGCTTGCATAATAGCGTAAATAGTATTTCCTTGTTAATCAGTAGTGTTCATCCTCAAATATACCAGAGTCAACCCTTCCACCCATGAAATAAAGTACCTCCATATACCTTATCCGCTTCATTAGGTCATTCTACCCTTTTTGTTGATATTGTGCTATTAACGGTCAAAACTCTTGTCGGTTGGCATTTTGCAAAAAGCCGGGCTTTTCACTGAGAATAGTGGCAATGATAGTACCTGCCTCACTCCTCTATTACTACATTATTTTCTTTCTAAGTGATGGCAACTTTGCAAAGTTATTTCCAGAAAGCGCCTCTATTTATTAAAACACATTTGGATGCGTTCAAAGTCTATCAAGAGTAGATACAGTGGTGAAGTCCATTCTTTTGATTGCTCTTTAATGATACAGATTTTGTTGTTATAATCACTACAGCTGCTGTCTGGTCTACAGGCTTCCTGTTCGTTTCAGAGTTAATGGTTTAAAATTTGTCATCGGAACCATCTTGAATGATCTTGGTGTTATTTCTGTGTGTAATATAGATATTGTTGTTTGAAGCTGTTTACAGAATTAATCATAATATGTTTTGGTATCTGTTTTTTGGTAGATACCACTGGTATCTGTATTTTGGTAGATAGCACTGTATAATGATTGTATTTCTATTGAGCGGTTATTATTCTGCTCTTGATTGTTTTCCATTGGAGTTCTATCATGATTTAGATTGTTGTTAATATTAAAATATATTTCTGTGTCACTTATAACTAGTACTATCTAGGGTTTTTATCTAGTCAGTTCCATCTGATGAGAAATAGCCGAAAGATCAGTAGCAAATTAAATTTTTAAATATTTATGCAAAATAATTATTTTCTTTATATTAGAAACTAATGAGTTTTATTTATTTTGTAATTTTAAGGATTTTAATTGGCTATCTATCGACCAATAAATTAATTATTAAAATAAACTTAAACTTTGTAAAGCCTGGGTTTTCAATTTGAAAATAGATACCTATGGTTTCTATTTATCCAAGGGTTTTTTAAAAATTGTTAAATGATACACGCTGAACCGAACGCAGACTCCACCAAGAAAAAAATCTCAAATAAAAAAAAATAAATAAAAATTCAAGAATTTAGTAACAATAAAATAGTATATAAAAATAAAATCTAACATGATTCTTATAGCTGATTGATGACTTCAATGTTGCAAGCGACTTTCGTCCTTGTATGTCGCTTGTTTTCCTTCTAATTTTTATTTTATGTGTCCCCAAAATTGTCTAGATCAGTGGATTCATCGAATTTGTTTTCATCGTTTTCATAATTGTATCCAACTTTTGAATTATGTTTATAACTATTTGAAACTGGACCAAAGCCAAATGATGTTCGAACTATAATTTTATCACCCGGTAAGCCGACAACTCTTATGCACATATGCACTATTGGATTTGTTGGTAACTTTGCTATTAATATATCACTACGTTCCATACGATTAAATCGAACGGAAAATCAAATATATTATCTGCATATAATGTTGGTTCAATTGATGGTCCTGAATAAATAACTACATCACCAATGTATTCAAGCGTACAATGTGCCATGAAAGCATATTTAATTGCATGTCCAAAAATTCTTGCATACTTCACAAAAACTAAGATGACGTAATTTAGTCCAATTTATTTGTTTCACTTTAAAATCGTTTCCATGTGGATTAAACTTTATACAAATAAAAACACTTGCAAATCAAATTAAAAATTTTTTTATTCCGTAAATTTGATTACGGCTAATCAGAAAATTTTTATAATTTTAACTTTTAATTTTTAATTATATTTTGATTTAATATCAAAAATCAACTGAACGAAAATTAAGCAATATCTAGTATTAATAATATTTTAGTCTTAGGAGTAAACAAGACAAAAAAGTTGATTCTCTTTCGTCTCTTTCTTTCGTTATAATATCAAAATGAAAAACTAGTTTTTTGTTGAGGTTTTGTAACATTCCTATAGAAAAACAATTGCAAGAGAAATATTTATTCCTATTTCATTTTTTCTCATTTTGAATGTGTAACAGATAAAAAAATTTACAAAGAAAAATCATGTGATTACGCAAAAAAAATTAAATAAAATAAGAAATAAATAAAAATTAAATAATATTAAATATTATATTTTTAAATTGCAATGGGCGTCGTCATTTCATTATTTCTTTATTTACGCTTGATAACAAATTTTTAAAATTGCAGTGTGCCTCGTCCGATTTAATATATGTACATTGTGATTTGTCGAATTGAAATTATGATATGTAACAACATATAGGTTGGTAGTTCAAGGATGTGATGTATAGGATGAATTAGTTAAGACCTCATCTCTGCTGATAATGAACCCGGTCTAGATGTCTGATCTGTCGAGCCTTAGATACCAGCTAATCCACCCTACACAGACCCAAATTGTTCTAAGTTAGAACCTACCAACATCACATGCTGGACAGCACCAAATTGCGAGCATAACAGACAGTTAAATAAACTGAATTGCGAAGAAATAAATTGATAAGCAAGAGGCTTTATTAAAGAATAGATGATTGCAATTGTTAATATACCTTTATCAAGCCCTACAAGTTTATGATTTGAATGCTTCTCCCAAGACAACCAGATGTTTAGCCTAATGTAAGATGCTGAGTAACATGATGAAAGAAAAATTGTAGACGTCGTACAACCATGATAAAAAATTTTTGAAAATACTAAATGTTGTACCCTTTATGATAATAAAAAAATTTATTTATTATATTTGCGTTGGTTAATTTCATCTGCATCCATATTCCTGACCGATGAAGCAAGAGGTTTGTTGGTCCACAGTAATTAAGATATTATGTAGCCTGACATGTCTCGCAGTAAAAGTTCCCCAGTTGATACACACCGGGTCTTGGCACGTCAAAAACCCCCAAGCTGCAGCACACCGCTGGTAAGTATGCACACATGATTCAAGCAATGGATACAAGTGGAAAAAATTATTTAATTAAAGGTTAGTTCTATTGTAACAAAAGGAATATAAATGTTGACCATCATGACCGTCAACCGAAGTCCCATACTTGAGAGCCCTGTCCAGTAATTGCATTTGGAACTGATGACAGATGTGAGCCTAATAATCTCTTTTTACGTACATCGAATTTCCCAAAAAAAACTAAAACTAATGAAAAAAACTACCTAATACTCTTACTGGGCAGTGCCCCCAAGTACCAAAACTCAATTTCACTCGGAATTAGATCAGCTATAAATGAATTAGTGATGCCAAAATCTCTAAAGAAATCTGCACCCAGGTATACCTCCTCCTTCAGACTTGGGACAACATAGAACCGAAAAGATTTTGTGAAACCCTTAAAATTGTTATATGGGGATATTCAAAATACCAAAAAAAAATATCAAAAAGTTCAATATATGAAATATTATCAAAAAAAATATTAAAATATGAAACTTTAATTATTGTTATATAACGGGTAACCCATTATGTAACCGGTTTTTGTTTTTCGGCGCCATTTGTCGCAAGGGACTTTAATCATAGATACCAACGGTATCTATTTACCAAGGGTTTATATTTAAATTTAGCTAATAAATGATCGTACGATTTTTCGCCGGACTCTACCAAGCAAAAATCTCTAATTTACACTACTGAGTAATTTTACTCATCAAAGTTTTAGCTAACACAAAATGTTATAATTTAATACAAAAAAAATTAGCTATGGCACAAAAACTATATAAATCAAAAATATAAAAAAGCTAACATTAATTATTTCTTTCTTGATATCCAGTCCTGTGGAACATATGCTGTCGAAAATTTGCATTCCCAATTACAAATCAAATCAATCACAAATAAAACATCTGGAGCGTCACCCATGGACGCTTCATAGAATGCAATACACAATTCCTCAAATATTTTCGTGGTATATAAATGTTTCGCGTTGAAACAAATCGATCTCGTTCAAATATTAATGATGGACTAAATTTGCATACACTATCTTACAAATTAAGTCAAAGACTCTAACTCCATGCTACTTCTCATTAACTTTCATGCGATGAACTTTAGCAGAGTTATTTTCAACTTTTCGTACACCATTTCGGACATCCAATTCATATTCGTCCGTTGAATTTATATCAGCCACCATCGAGATATATTCCAGTAACCGGAATGGTAGAACAACGGTTTCACTATTACAGCCGTTTTCTCACACAAATAAGATCATTTTTTTTTATACAAACAGATATGTTCTTTTTTTTGATTCTTTTTATAATAAATTGCAAATATTGAAATTTGTCTGCAATATATTTTTTTTTATTTTACTACTAATACAAGCTTATTGACACGCAAAACTTATCAAAACAATGAAACCAAAGAAAACTTATCAAAACAATGAAGACCTAGCACTGTTAGAATAAAAAAAACACAAATTTTAAGCAAGTTGAACATTTTAAAATAATTTAATAAAAAAAACAATATAACATTTTGTTTTGTGCTACAACAACACTGCACATATTAAATTTAATTTACGCACAAACGAGTCGTAAAACACATTTTACATCCTAGTTATCGTGACTGAAAGTTTAACCTAACGCCCGGAAAATAAAAGCCCGTTGCTATATAAAACATTAGTGTATTTTTCTACTTTGCCGCCCGTAATATAATCGCCCGGAAAATAATCGTAAAATTGGAACAAACAAATAACTTATTGTATGAAGTTTATATAGAAAAAATCATGGCATGTTTAGAATAATTTTCAAAATGTCTAGCGATTTTAAAAAATTCAAAAATTGATTTATACTACAATTAAGTTGTGCAGTTGTGCGTAAAACGTTGTACATACACTCAGGCTGAAAGGAAGATTACGCCCTTAGTTCAATAAAAGCCCTCGCTTCGCGTCGGGCTTCAATATGAACCGCATGCGCAATCTGCTACTTTCAGCCCTCAATATGTAAATAACTATTACATCACAATTTAGTTTTAAGTTCTAAACATTAGTCTTATTGATTAAATCAAGAACTAACTAATGTATTTTAAAATTTTTACATATATAGCATCCTAACATTACTTAAATCAGGGGAAATTGATCACATGAAGAATATTTCGTTTTTATATTATTTCAAAAAAAATTAATTATCCCACTTCCTCGATTACATCAATATCAAAATTACGCCCAACCTAATTCATCAAACCGATTTGCATAAAGGAAAATTTAATAGTAATTAATTTAATGGGAGCGTCAACATTTATTATTACCAACATCTAGTTAAACATTGGCAATGAAAGGATCACTGTTATAACAGCTGACTGAGAAATAAATTTATATAAATGAAAAAATACAGCATGATCCTCACTTGTTTTATATGTGTAAACATTAGAAATGTAATGAAACGAGCCAATGGTTTAGTATCACGAATGGGAATGGAAAAGCCGTGTTGAATTCAGGGATTAGTTTTTACTGTCAGAGGTGACTACAAAAATCTAAAAAACCTTTATTCAAAACTCAATTGTTCCTATTAGATAGTAGATTTGTCCAAATGATAAATGTTAGCATCACGTAATTTGGCAGTCATAACAACTTGTTTATTCATGAATTTAACTTTTTCTACTTTTCTTTCTATTAAAATATTGTATATATGTATTTAAATATTTTTTGGGTGTGTTGTATTATCTCATTCACAATAGCTCTAGATATTAAATTAAAAAATTTAATTTAACTCATTAATAGCTTTAGATAATAAAACATATTACGGTTATTTTACTTAAACTTTATTAATTAACATTTTTAAGAAATGATTGGGAAATTTAGTTGTGAATAATAAACCTTTTTTATTGAATACTTTCTAGTACCCGAAATTGGTGTTATTTAGTTGGAAGGGAATTACAATACGTGTCAGAACAACACCACCAACAACAACCTCACCATGCAAGTGGCGTATTCCTTGATCACCATATTCATTGACGTCGCTTCCTCAATGATATAAGTGAAAATATTGAGTTTTAAAAAAATAATTTCTTCGAGCAAACAAAAGCGGAACGTCATTTATGAATATTCAATGACTAAGACTGTAGATGCTACCGTTGAGTGAATATAGTTCATCCGCCAATAACTGTAAAACATCACCTTCGATAGTGATATCTCACTATTATTTTCAGTCGTATATGATAACTCACGTTAACTCGAACGCCAATATCAAAGGCTAGAAGCGGAAAAAATTACATATTGGCAATAATTGATCTTTCCATGCGAGTGATAACAACCACAAATCTCTCATTGGCGTAATCCTAATATATAATTTTCATAAACGTTTCCAAGTTTTGTAATTATTTAGCGTCAAACTACTTAAAGATGCATAGTATCATAAATCAAATTCAAGCTCACAAAAACACTTGATTGCAAACCAATAATACTATCAATACAATCTTAATTCCAATTCATTTCTCCAAAACCAATTAATAATGGTCGTGAAATTTTTTTTTACCTTTCTTACTTAAATGGTCAATATTTTGATTTGTAAATGAGTTGAAACGATAAATTGGTGTTTCACGTAAGATTAAATAAATTAACATATTTTTTATAAAATTTTCAACTGGAGTAAGGTGATGTGATTTAGTTTATACTTTATTATACAATCAGAAATATAAATATCTTCCCACATAACAAACAATTTATTAATATTATCTCAAAATCATCGATTTGAAAATTAAAAGCTTTTCTTAGAAAGAGATAAGTCCGTCCATAAGTTATATTTCATTTGCAGATGACCTTTGCGTCCGTCGTTGTAAGAAAGTGTTCAAACTGTAACTATATATAATCGAAATAAAATTACTACATTTGGAATATTATTATAATTTTCTTTATGAAATTTTACAAATATGCGCCCACATGACTCAAAAGATTTCGTTTTCTTCTCTGAAGTTATGTTAGTATGTTTTCAAAGTTAAAATATTTATATTTTTTTTGTTTTGCTTTCGTTCCAATTGCATAATGATTGGTGCTTCTTAATATTCTGGTCTATATTGGAATATTAAATGCAAAAATGTATATGGTTTCTTTCAATGCATATTTTTGTTGGATGAGAGACACGATACATTCACAATGTGAGCTAAAATATTACATAGATAAACTTTTTATTTATTAATTATTCAGTTCTTAATATCGAACACATTCACGAAATTAAATTAAATTATTTTTATATATATAGTTTTTATATACTTTAATATATTTTTAATTATTTTTGTGGGTGTAAGTTTTGTTAATAGTGCATTTTTGTATTCATAGTATCTAGCTTATTTAATCAGCTTAAAGTACTAAAGGTGCCAAGTAAACTAGATTATATTGATAAGAAAAGAAAATAAAATTTACACAAAGTTTAATAAAAATAAGCCGCTGAAATAGTCCCTTATAATAATAAAATAGCGATTATCGAGATGTTTTAGGTAGATTTCATATAAAAATCTACCTATGGTATGTGCTTCATCTCGGAATTTCGGAAAAATTTTGGTGCCAAACGACTATATATGATAAGCGGAGACGGAAAATCTTTCTCATGTTATTTAAAAGCTTTTACCAACGTTTCATGAAAATCGATCGGTAATTGTAGGCTACAGTAGGGATAAACACCTGAAAAAAAAAACTTTTTAGCCGGAAGTGACAAACCGGAAAATGGTATGCAGAAATATTAGAAACAGTACTAAAACCTTATATACTAAGTTTCAATAAGATCATAGCCCGCGATCAGAAGTTATTCAAGATTTAAATTTAGAGGTTTTCGGGAGACCCCCCGCCATTTTGTCCAAATTTGAAATGAATCCAGATCTACCATTTACAAGTGAACCTGTATCATTTGCCAAAGTTTCATCAAGATCCTATGCAGATTACAAACACGCTCATAATTAAAAATACAAAAAAATGTTATTTATAATAAATCAACAACTGAATTTTATTTGTTTACTTTCATAAATTGTTGCCATTAAAATCTTAATACCCAAAACTTTTTGCCACAAAAACTTTACCAATTTCAAAAAATAAATTAAAGTTAACAATTTAGGTTGCTCAATTAATTAGTTAAATAAGATACATTCAAACACTTGTGGCACTATATACAACTGATTACAAACTTTACCTTTTGATTCTAATTTACATAATGCTCGATCTATTGTATATAGCTGGAATTTTCTATACTTTGTTTCTTTTTTATATACTTTGGTCACTCTCCTTGAGCGTAAGCAATATAACAATTCCATCATATCACCTCAAAATTATCATACTACACAAAAAAATCAATCCATAACACGGAAATCAAAACAATAAATATTGAACTGTAATTCATTATGACGAAAGCTCATACATGTTTTAATAATACTAACTTGCACGACTCAGTTTTTATTATTGATACAAGTAAAAACCCCAATATTCATAGCCTGCTTGATTAACACCATATGCGAAAAACAAATATGTTCAATAAATGAATTAGCGTTTTTTGTTAAATTTCTAAAAAAATTTTATATTGAGTTCTAATTTCAAAATGGCGCTAAATGTTCACGATTTTTTTTGTGCTAAAAAAACAAGCAGGCTTACAATATTGGGGGTTTTGATACAAGCAAAAAATAAATGGAAATGAAATACTTTTGGTGTATTCAGACTGCGAAAAATGTGTTAAAACCTGTGTGATGAAACGAATCAATCAACTTGCAATTGCGTGAGCATACAACAATTTTTATGTTTATACTGTAAAAGCTCACACAAATTTTTTTAAATAACTGTATGAGGAAATGCTCTTAAATTTGTTGATTGACTCTTTGCATTTGTTGTGTTTCTACTTGATTTTGATTCCCAATATAGAGTATGAGTTGAAATAAGGGCAGTCGTTATAACCTAGCTTCAAAACGTTGGCCACTTGTGGGTCTACATGTTTTTGCATGTGGTTCGTACATATATTTTTGCAGATTGGGTATACAATGTGTTTAACGCATATGGAACTTGGGCTGAAAATTAGCCTGACTGGGTTCCTCTTCAAATAGCACAGTTCCTAGAAGACACTTTTCGGTGCTTTACAGTCTTCACTAGTACTAACCATATTATGTTACAGAACTTGGAGCGTGTTGGAAACTTTATTTGCCACAAGAGACATACCAGAGTGAAGGGAAGTGAAGAACAAACTAATGCAGACTCCAGTCAGAGCCTATTGTAACGAAGGACTATTTTAAATTTTTACTCTAAAATAATAGTATTCATATTTAAAGAAATTCGCTAATAATTTATTAATTTATTTCTCTTCAATTGTGATAAGCGTAGAGACATTTGTTTGTACTACTGTGCAATTAAACATTTTTTTTGTTGATGGTTTAGTTACGTCGCTTTTTATTGAGCGTTGTGTGTTAGGAAGCTTAGCACAATTTTTAAAACTAAACAAATTTCAGCATT
Organism: Diogma glabrata; assembly: GCA_963693315.1. NCBI lineage: Eukaryota > Metazoa > Arthropoda > Insecta > Diptera > Cylindrotomidae > Diogma > Diogma glabrata. The sequence goes on from OY856187.1 coordinate 104,632,081, forward strand.
TCTAATTTATTTTGAAATAACATATTTTTGTTGTTTGTATAAAAAAAACGGCTTTGAAGATAGCGAAACCGTTGTTTTTACCATTCCAGTTATTGGAACAAATTAAATCGATGGTGGGTGAGAAAAATGCATCGGATGTAATTGAATTAGATGTCCAAAAATTGTGTTTAAAAAAGGTGAAAATCGTCACATTGTATTTCATTCGGCGACTGATTAAATTCTTTTAATCCTTTATATAGCATCTGGTTTTGTGATGTCGACTTTAAGTACAGTGGTAAGCAGAAATTGTCATTGTTTCTCAACTCATAAGAATTTGATTCACCTCTATATTTTAATTTTGAGGTAAGATAAGAAGGTACCATATTATTTTTAATTTTAAAAATCAAAATCATTGTATTATTCGCTTCTTAATAGACAACCAATCAAGAGATTTTAACATATTGTTGATTGGAGTTCTTCTATCACTTCTAAGAATCAACCTCATAACTCGATTTTGAAGTACTTGCAAAACTTTTATATCTTCCTCATTGGCCAAATATAAAATAGAGGCGCAGTAGTCAAAATGTGGTGATATAATTGTTTTATAAAGTGTAATTTTGGCTTTTTTAGTTAATGTTTTGTTAATTCTAGTAAAGAATCCAAATTGCTTTGATACTTTTTTTATTATAAATTGCGTTGTTTTTTTGAAATTTAATTTATTATCAATCAAAACTCTCAAATATTTTATATCATCCACTATGGTTATTTGCTCATCTTCCATGTTTATTTGAACAAACGAACCCTCTCTATTGCCAATGACTAAAACTTTCGTTTTGTTAACATTTAATTTAAGTTTATTATATTTTAACCATTTTTCAAGACTGCAAAGATCATGATTTAATTTATTTTGAAGATTTTCTATATTATGGCCAGAAATGGTAATTAAAGTATCATCAGCAAATAGATTTATATTCGAATGTTTTATTGCAGTTAGAATATTATTTATGTAAATTATAAATAAAATGGGAGCCAGAACAGAACCTTGAGGTACTCCTATATTTACAAATTCAGTATCAGAAAGAACATCATCGATTTTCGTTCTCTACAAAAAAATAAACGATGAGGTTTATCGGATAAAGAAAGGTCAACGGGAGAAACCCCAAAATCGTGCATCTAGAAAGATTAGCCCTCTACAAAGAATGAAATTTAGATCGTCCCGAACAGAAATAAGTGGGGTAGAATGGGACGATTATATAGTTCGGAATTCAAAAGAACATGATTCTAGAAAAATACTCTTTAAAGAAAATAGTTCCACTATAAAAGAATATACCAACACCGGAATAAAATAACCTAAATCAACAAAAGAAAATATAACGTACTCAAAGTAAACACATAATAGGAACCCTGGCAAAAATTCTTGTAGGAAAATTATACAGGAACTTACATGATCATGATCATTTCTTGTAGAGAATTGGGACAAGATCAAACAAGATTCACATAGGATCTTTTAAAGTTCACGAGAGAGAGAGATCCTAACAAAAATTCCTACAACAATTTTTGCCAGAGAAATTTTTATATCGAGACCAATGAGGACATGTATTACAGGATCAATGGGGACTACATCCACACTATATGATTGGTTAAGAACTAAGCATAATTAATTGAATTGTTCAACCAAAAAATGGGCAATAATGGGATCAAAAAGCAACAATCTATAGCTACTCACAGGTGTTCGTATATGAAACTGCAGCTTCAGAATAAATACCTCAAGAATATTTTGGTGTAGAGACAGATGAATGTAGATTCTGTTAATTGTAGGAGGGTATCTCTGGTGCACTTTCTAAAAAACGGCTGAGCTTAAAATTAAAAGAAGGGATCAGTTGCACGAGTCTATAGTTAGAGGTTTGCTGTTTCACCAGAATATCAATATCCTCCAAGGTTTGATACTTACAATATGAAGGAAAAAACAATATCAAACTAGAAGTTTGATATTGGAAGGAGTTGACTTTAAAAATAATATAATGTATTTCCAACCTTGTAGAAACCAAAACATAATCTACTTAAACCTTGTATCTTCTGAATATTAATTTATAATACATTATAATCAACACTTGTGTATAATTATACGGAGAGGAAGCAAATGAACCTTGCAAATCAAGTTTGGTAAAAAAGCGAGTTGAGCTGAAAGCTGTTCAATAAATAACAGGAATTATTATAGGAATTATAAATAATAACATTAAATGATGTGTAACAAAAACTAAAACTTTCGCGCGCCATTTCAGATCCTTTGATCTAGCCGGATATTACGTCGGTCTAACAAAGCATCTCCAAAGCATACAATTATAAAACTTATCTTTTATTTATTTATTTATTTATTTATTTATTAATTTATATTTTACAGAAATCGATTTAGTTATTTTCATTTATGATTTCAGTATAGTTTAGTTTTAAAAATATACATTTTCGAAGTTATAACAACAATAAACTAATAACATGATCTAAACAAATTTTTGTAAACATTTAAGTACAATAAAACAAAGAGAAACAAAAATACATGTAATGTAATAGCAAATTAAATCAATTGACTTTAAAAATATATATTTAAGAAAGAAATTCTTAAGATTGTTCTTCAGCTGACCCTTAGATAAATTGAAGTCAAACACATCTTGAGCAATGTTGAAAGATTTGATTTGTCTATTGATGGGATTGTTATCCCCATAGTTTGTGGAATGATATTCCAGATGCAGACGGTGATGGCTGCGCAAAGTTTTAACCGGAACATGGAAGGATATTTTTTCTAAGATTCTCGGTGCATCTATTACGTTTAATATAATGTTACTGATAAACATAGCATCCAACAATAAACGTCTATTTTGAAGACAACAAATATTGTACGTTTCGCATTTTACTTTATGAGGTGGTAATCTGGCTACGTTTTCATGGTATGGTAAATTTCCATCGTAATTCCAGCCGTCTTTGTATAAAAGAAATATTAAGAATTTATTTTGAATTCTTTCAATTCTTTTGGTATGGTTGGCGTAATAAGGGCTCCAGACTACAGATGCGTATTCCACTTGGGATAGATTTTCAATTCCAATTGATAAGGATAGATTAAACAAGTAACACAATGGATTAACTAAAATGTCCGCAAATTTTTTTAAAAAACCTGAAGGTATCTTGTCAGGGCCACGTCCCTCTCCAAATTGAAGAAGTGTCATTTTTATATCATCTTTTTTGATGGTAGGTATATTTATATCAAGAGTTTTATTAGGTTTTAAGTCCACATTAGGCACACTATTGGTTTTATGTTGGTAGACCGTTTGAAAAAAATCAGCAAACATGTCAACAATTATTTTGCTATCAGTGGAACACTTATTATTATAAGTCATACTAGTAGGATAGCCTTCAATCTGACGTTTTGATCTAAAATATCTCCAGAACTGTTTTGGATTAAATTTAATTTTGCTTTGTATAATATCTAGATATGACAAATGTCTGACTTTAAACTGTGTATTAAATTCTTTACTTACTTTGCAAAAAATTTATTTTTCACGATCAGATTGACTCTTCATCATTTTGACATAAGCTTTAGATTTTCTATTTTTTAGATTTATTATGTATTCATCGAACCAAGGAAGGTGCTTACTAGATTTTATACGTTGTAGTGGGATATAATTTTCAAAACCTATACATTCAGAATTTCTTAAAATTTACTTGATTTATATGTTCGCTATTAAGAACTTCGTTCCACTTAATATCTTTCAAATATTGTTCTTCGTAGTTGGCTTTATTAAAGTTGTAATAATACTCTTGATTCTGACCAAACGATTGAGTTATAAGCTTTGTATATTCAAATACCATTTCCAAAGACTTGTGGTTAACGTCATTTACGACAAACGGATAAAGTGATTCGATGAATCTAATAAGCTCAGTTTCATTTGTAAAAATAAGATCTAAATATCTGTTGCGTTCATTGCATTGCTAGACATTGCATCAAGAAACGACTTCTCAGAATCAGATGTTATATTGCAAGGCAGCATACAATTCATCGAAGGTTCATAACGCCATATAACTTTAGGCAAATTGAAGTCCCCTAGAACTACGATTTGATCCAAAGGGTTGGGTGATTTTAAAAATTGAGTAGTAATAGTAATGACTTCAAACTGTGAGCTTGATTTTGATGGAGCTACCAATATTGGAGTAGAAAATGCCGTGTTTACACTACTTTTCGGTGTGGTAAGATCAATGAATTGTTTTTCAGTGGTTGATGCTTTAGTAATTGACCGAGTCCCACTTCGATCTTCAGTAATGCAGTAATTTATAGATTCTTTATTTTGAATTGAGTTGTTGTTCACCTGTTGTAACGGCGATGTCCTTTCATCAGTATCTAAATGGTTTGTATTATGGCAACTAGAATTGGTTTTAACAATCTTTTTGTGAGTTACATTAATAATTGAGTTTAGTTGGTTCATCCAACCATACATCCCGGACAAAACCAACTCAAACCATGAACACTATCTAGAACAATTTTGAGTGCTCTCTTAATTTCAATTGAAAATTTGGTTAATAAATGTTTTGTATTACGCGTAGCACAGTTATAATCAATTACTTTATTGCACATAAAACCACTGCAATTTAAAAACCATTCATCAATTATAATGATGTCACAATCCATACATTTCTTTTGAATTGACATAATAAAATTATTTTTTTTTGTTTAATAACAGTACTACAACTTAGTTTAACTTTGGCTTGTTTGTTTGGAAATAATAAATTTATTAATTTGTACAAAACTATAGATCAAAATCAAGAAAACATTAAACTATCTTGTATCTAATACAGAATAAAAAAAAGTTCTTTCTACTTTAATTAAACTTTACAATAATAAAAATGTCCACATTAATATGAAATTACATAGTCCAAACACTTGTTATTTGTTGATGTTTTGTTTGTTATCTAAAATTAAGCTAGTTTATTCACAATTAATTAGAAATTGAGTAAAGTTGATAACAAAATGTTTGTTTGTTTGCCAACCAATACAATTTTTAATATATTGTATCGTTTGCAACATTTCAATAAAAAAGAAGATTGACATTCAATATGAAACAAATAAATATTAGTAAATAAACTGTTTCGAAAATATCTTATATCTACTCTCAAAACTATGAAATTTGTTTATAAATATTCATTATACGATGAAAAGAAGCAAAAGAAATTATTCAAAAATTTCATATTCCTATAACTAATTCAAAATTTCAATTATAACTATTAAGAAAAAAATATTGTGCAATCTTATATTACATAGTATACAGTGGGATCTATTTAACGCGAGGCAGACGAATATTTCTAAAAAATATGGATACACTTATTATTGTTTTTAGTAGGAAATTTAATTGTGTATTATATTTTCATTTGAAGGTTAACTTTTTAGAGGCAAGAAAGCTTCAAAAGCAAGAGAAGCAAACAAACATTTTGTTAAAAAATTTTTTTGTATATTAAAAGTGGGGTTTGGTTTTGAGTTTTGATATCATCGGTATCACCATTCTCATTCCAAACTTATTATAAAGTAAGCTCTATCAAAATATTATGAAAAGATAACGAAAGCAGCGATAAAACCCATCCAAAAAGTTTTCCTTAATCGATCGCCAGTAATAGAAAAAATTATGTGTATAAGTAAATTGAAAAATCGTTCTGTTGTTTTATAGAATATTATTCTGAAACTGTTGAATCATTTTATGTTAGTTTTTGAGATCTTAAGCCAGAAAAATTATACAAATAACCTTTATTAGGGTATATTATATATTATGCTTACACATACATTGTTTAAACTACTTTAAAACGTATGCAAACCATAAAACTGAATCAACAAATAAATTCAAATGTTCTCGACACCATTTTTAAATACCAGTTGTTTTCCTTGATTCTCTAATTTTCATAATTTAGCAATTATTCATAATAGCTTTAAAATTGGCACAACATAATTTATTTGCTTAGCACACCTACTTGCATTACATATACAACTGTGAACATTTCGGAGCAATCAAATATTGAATGTGTGCTGATAGACCGAGTGGCTAGGTAGGTGAATTTGAACTCGACATGCCCAGGTTCGTTTCCCATCCAGTACAAAGTGGCTTTAATTAAACTAATAATAACCATCAGCACCCAGTTTAATTAACTGAATGTCTGTCATAAAATAGGAAAATCACTCTATTAAACCATGGCTAAATCCTTCATATAGTAATAATTAAGTCTTTAATTGAAACTCTTCCAGAAGAAAGATTGAATTGTTAAAATTAATGTAGGCTACACTTGAGAATCATTAACTAAAACATTAACTTTGATTTAAATACATTTAATAAATTATTTTATACAATTATATTTCTTTAAATATTTATAAAACAAACAATTTATTTGCGTTAACAAATCTTACCTGTTACAAGCAACATTTGAAACAATGCATAAAATTTAAATATTTAATTCAAATACTATACATATTTACAGTTTCTAAATCAAACTAATTAATTTGGTTTAGTCGAATATGAATGAAATTTGCATAAGGTTAATGAATTTATTGATTCAGATTTGACCGGAAATTTTAAATTTAGTTGTAATGAAAAGATTTGAAAAGAGAATTGGTGTAAAACGTTGGATTAAAGTCAGTAAAAATGTTTAAAGGGCTTCGGTTTTTAGAAATATCCTCTTTCCATAAAGGAATGAAAATGATGTCGTTATTTCCAATTTCTTGTCTCTCCTGGAATAACATAATCCAATTTCTTAATAAAATTTTATTATTTATTCAATAACAATTTTTGAATATGCCTCTCGAATCGTATCTTAAGGCGCATTACAATTTACACGGTTTTCGGATAAAGATAATTCTATTGTTTTTCAGGTAGCTAGTATGTTGTTCAAAGATTTGCAAGCTACGATGATGCAGCAGAGTTTAACGTCCAATTTTTTCCCCAAAATTCATAAAAGGTAAAATGCCAAATTTGATTGCGATTTCGTAATGCGATCGAAGAAATTAATACCTCTAACAGACGCCGAAACAGCTATACGGGTGATGGTCCAGCTCATTCGGTTAGGTTTTTTTTCATTTCCCGTAGCGGAATTATTGAGATCTGCTCCAAATACAAAACTGGAATAAAATTATGGTAAAAGAGTATTTACGTAATTTCTTACACTGCGTTCCAATTGATGCTAATTTGTACTAAACGGGCTAAATCAATTTATTCAACTATTTTATTCGACTAAATTAAAATTTTGTTTCTAAATAATTATGAAGAAATACATATTTTAAACAATATCTGATAACTTGATTACAATATAATATAAATAAATGATACAGTATAATATAAATAAATAAATAAATTAATGTATAATTAATTAAAATTCGGTAATTTTGTGAAATAAAATTTAGATTTGGCAGTTTAGTACAATTTAGCAGCTAATTGGAACCCAGTCTTAATTGTCAAATTAGCTTTTTGGAAATTTTCCTATCTACCTTAACTAAAAAGTTCTAAATTTTCATTCCAATTTTCATACAATTCTTTAAGAGATTTTTTTCCAGAATTTCTTTTGAAATTTTCACGGAGCTTATGAACTGACAGTTTTCCTATTCAAAAACCTGATCATTTAGACTTTTTCTAACAGAGAAAATAAAGATAAGTTACATAAATGCAAATGTTAATATTTAATAAATGCAAATTTAAATATTTAAGCAACTGAATGCTGTTTTAGTCTTCTGGTTTGAAGACGCTTCATCTGTAAATTCAGATATCACTGTGATTTATGGGTTTATTCGGGTTGAAAAAAATGTTGTGTATAAGTTGAGGTTAAACATGGTGGTGTTTTCGATTGTCGATGATAAAGCTCTGGGTTGCTTAGTACTGGTTTCTGAGGTAGCGGAACCTTCTGTACTGGTACTGGTTTATGAGGTAGCGGAAACCTAAAATAGGCTTTGGATTCCCCATTTGCATTAGGTTTCTGCATTCCCCAACTTAGCTGGACTTTACAAGATCTTCTATTTTACAGCTCTAACAGAAAATCTTACGCTACGTTTTTTTATAGCCAACCGTAGTGCATATAGAATAAAGTTTCAACTGAAAGTTTTCTTTGCCGCCCTTTATTAGGGAGACGCATCTTGTGAAAAGACTTTGGAATGTTTTACAGTGGGCTTGTTCGACTAGCATAATGTTGATGTCTTAAAATATGGAACTAATCTGATTTTATATCTATACCGTTCATAAGGGCTGTAATAGTCACCCGACTAGTAGAATTTTAGCCAGGAATGCCCTATTATGATCCGGGTCGGATTAGGGCATGATAAGACACTCCCTGATAGGTCTTTCATACCCGGCCCCTATCAGAAATCCTATATGATTTCCCCTTTAGGCTCTACCGTATTTATCCGGATCTAAGCCCTGTCTAAGACCTATGAAAAAATTTTATTTGGTTAAAATTCACTAGAGCAACCTCCATTTTAGAAATATGTAGTTAAAAAAATTGGCCTACAGTTTAGCTTCTCGGTTGAAGGACTGTGATAATAGTTTAAATATGTTTCAAATCTTTTTCGTTGGACATTTTAATATTATTTTAATTATTTTGTATTTGATTTATTTAAATTCAGCTATGATATTATTTTTTATTGATATGTTTGATTTTTTTACAATGCACTTTTCTAGCATACTATTCAGGTAAACTGTTTCACAACCGTAGTAGTAAATTTCCTATTTGAACTGATGGGGATGCCTGATCAGGCGTGGATAGTTTGAGATGGTACATTTCTGATCAGGTTAGCTGATCCAGCTCCAATCGTTTCAAATAGGGAAAACCGAATCCGGTCCGATCTGAGCCCAATTGTAATGCTAATCGGACATTTTAAACCGAATTAATTAATTAATTCAAATAGGGCATTTTAACTTCAAAATGGTCAAAAATTCCTTAAAAAATCAGATGTTCGATGTGAAATATCTTATTACGAAATGATAGTACATGGCTGAATAAAATATCAATCGGGAATCAATCTGTTTAGTTTCTAGCTCATTTGTTGTTTAGCTAACGTTGACTGTATAAGCTGTTAAATGAATTTTTTAGCCCACAAAACGTTTGAAATACGGTTGTAAATATTTTTTCGAATCTTTCCTGGTGGTTTATGTAAAGATTTGATGTTAAAAGTAATAGAGAATTTTGAATGTACAACGAAATACTTTGTTGTTGATTTTTCCAGTGGTTAGCTTAAGTTTGATATCTTGAATAGCACAATACCAGGGCTTAATTCTGGAACTGGCCGATTTTTTCGTATATGTAAAGTTTTAAACTATCCAGGCCGGATGGAAACTGGTTCAGTTCAAATAGGAGATTTTTTACTACGGTTTGTCTTTGCCTCCCTTAATTATCGTTACGTTAGCTCTGCATTATTCTGCAAATATCCAAACGTGACAAACAAAAAATATTAAACATTTAATGAAATTTACAAAAAAACTTGCATTAAAATGATGTCCTACGAATTACGATGAGTATCTTCATGGGTCAGAAAAATAATGGATTCGTTATTCTCATTTTTGTATTTCCTATACCCTACTACCTTCGACCTATTTTTAATACCTAAATCCAGTATATTTTTTTCTCTTTTTTACACTTGTATTTGCTTTGTTGGTTTTCTTTTCAAAAACTTATTAGGTATTAACTAAGAGCACAGATTTAATATTGTTTAACCTAATTTAATTTTAAGATTAATTCAAAGTTTATAATAATTCTACACTAAATTAAAGTAATTACGAAAAGTTGAAATACAGTTAAGTCCGATTATATCTTGTCCATTACAAAAATTGATTAAATGTATATAAAAAAATATCTATACTATAGTAAATACTATAATTCGTAGTCGATATAGCCAAAACCGATAACTGAACTACACGTGAATTTAACCAACTATATACATATAAAACAGATGTAACTTTAGAACGATTCTACGTCACCGCAACACCAATGTTTGATTTTTGATTGCGATAGAATTTCATACGCAGTTATCTAGGGATGATGGAAAAGTTTTACGGGTTGGCGAAAAATGAGTATCTCTAACTACCGATTGACAACGGTTAGCTGAACCGACTTTAGTCCTTTGTAGCTCATTTTAAAGGTAATTGATTGAAATTATAAAAAAAATTTTGTAGCAATTTTTAAAAACTTTATAAAATTTAAAAAATATTTTCAAAAATGGAGCTTTTAGTGCTACCTGCATTTTTACCACATATTTTTATGGAAAAAAACGCTCAAATAATTCTTAATGCAACTTTAAATTTTTGTGGGGCGATATTTTTTCGTTTTAAAAATAAAATTCTTAAAAAATTTGTATTTTTGTTTTTTTTAATTTTTTTTTATAAACTGCATTAACCACCGTTCACTGCATTAATCACCGAAATTTTTGTTTTATAGAAATCTAATAACCATTTAATTTTTTTTTTTAAATAAAATGTGTTGTGTAGTAAGAATTACAATATGAGTCACAACAACACATAAAAACCTTTTAAAACCAAGGTCCCACAACAACATACGTTCAAAGGTGTTGATGGAAATAAATCTTTCTTATTTTGTTTTTTTTTATATTTTTTTAAAGAATGGATAACTAATTAATTATTAATTAGTTATTAATAAATTATTTTAAAAATACAAATAGAGTATTATTTAAAATAAGTATTTGAGAATGTTGATGCTTTTTACACAATTTACCTTCTCACCCATTTGCCTGTTCAAAATTAATTATAAATGCATATATACCAAGATATTAAAACTCATTCTGATAAGGAAATATGAATGTGAAAACTGATGTGAAATAAAATGCATGTTATGTAGAATTCATATACTACTTAAATTTTTATTTTTATTCAAGGTCATGTAATAAAAAACAATATACATTCCTTAATAATATAAAAAATTATATATATTTTTGTGAGCAATGTTCTTTCATCATAAGGTATGAACGCATGAAATGATTGTGTACCTTTTATGTTGACAGAGGTAATTATCTTTTAAAAAATTAATCATTTATGATATAAATAGATACACTAACACACTACTATGTTCAGTTATATCAGATATAATGACAAAACTTAAATGCCTTGACTAGTAGATGAATTATAATACATTAAAAACGGGTGTATCTTATAAATTTTGAATTACTCCAATGATAAATCTGCACAGAATCTTGAATGAAAAAGAGTAATTTACCAAAAAAAATCGATTAACCTGTCCAAATTGCATCGATCGGTGGTATATTCCATTCCTGGTATTTCTCCTTGTAGTGAAGCGCTGCTTCGTTGACTAACAACGAAGTGACATAGCAGGCCGCGTACCTAGCGAGATTATTTTTAGCCCCAGACTAGCTGCAGCCTATGGGGTCGAGAGAAGAATACCTGCTGCTCCAGCACAAATAACTGTATTTGTACGCGTAACATGAGATAAGAACAGATGTAAAAAAGCTAAGTGAACTAAACAGACTCTGGCGACCCCCGTGTACGAACGAACCACGATCACCACGTCCAACCCTCATATTTCAGCACTCATTCACACACTCTCGCATCTCATCCATTCATGCACACACACTGACACCCCCACATACACACACATGCACACATCCAATCCCATACGCCCAATTTACATGAGAAATATAATATGAATGAAAATTGTGGTAAAGCAAATAAAACAATATATAAATCTGTAATCAAAGAAAGATTGAAGCTTTAAAATTTAAAATAATACTATTTAAAGTTGGTCTACAATAAGTATATAGTCATTAATAAAAAGAAAACTTCATCATCATTCGCTTCTTCAGCGATTTTTTATTGATCGAAATTCACCAAAACGGTTCCTTTTTAATTTCTGATAAAATACTAAAATTAAAATTTATTTGTTGAACCAACTCTCTCTCCAGTGTTTACAAATCCAATGGTCCTTCATTTTTCGAATACGAAGTAAAAACCTCGAAGCATTATTATATTTACTGATCTGCTTTAGACCAAGATACCATGGGTTACGATTATGTAAAGGCATAACTTCTTGACATCCACCATTAAACAAAATGAAGAAATTTGGTGATGAATAACGACAGCTCGTATTACGAAAATTTTCATATTTATATTGAAAGGTATTAACCGCAACGTTAGTTTGTTTATTAGTCATACTATAGGATGAGATTGGTATGAGTAATTTCGATCCCGTAAAAGGTATTATTATTATCTGTTGTAATAGTTTTTGCCTTGAAAAATCGTGATTGATTTCTAAAGCTTTTTCTTTAGACAATAGGGTTTCAAAATTCAGCACCCATTATAGCAATAATAAAAATTAACATTAGTTGTGAGTAAATGAGTTTGGGTTAAATTTCAATGAATATTATCATTAATGGTGCTGTTAGGAACCTTGTAACCATTCGCCATTACTTTTGTTTTCCTTCATATTTTTCAACAACAAATCACTGATAATGCATGGCTAAATCACATAAGATAATGCACTAATTAAAATTATAAAAAAAAATAAAATGAATCGAAATATTAATTACATATGCATTCACCCGTCCACATACACCCCATACATTCACGCAAACATTCATAGTATAAACGCTCCCACATATATACATGTTTAAAACGACTCACCCCATAGCTTGGCCAGCTCCCACTCCTGTTGTCCAAAGTTAATCGCTCATTCTCATCCAGTGCATCGATTGGTGAGCTCTAACATCAGTATCACGACGACGATGTAAAAACTATTGCAATCCAAACTTGTTGATGATCGGTGATATTTCTTTCCCCCTTTTTTTTGTATTACCGGAAATGTACAATTCAGCAGGAATGAGGATGTCAACGTAATATCACAAAAACAAAATGGTCGTGCCGGATACGTATTTATAATCGTAACATGCGGCCAAGTATTTCCCGTAAATCATACGCCAGCTTCCAATCCACTGATTCACTTAATCCTGATATCAGTGTTACCCCAGAAATATCACAGAGATTTGATGTCGATGAAGCTAGGATTTTAATAACACAACTATCTGGAACATGGACAATCTCCCAATTCCAACAAGCAATTAAAATAAAGATGATTACGAGGTTTATTATGTAACAGTTTTTGGTTAAATTTATTTTTCTTCACATTTATTTATATATAACTTATGCCAACAAGGAATTATACGTATTTATTTTTAAATAAATTATGGTAACACAGAATTATACGTATTTATTTTTATATAAATTATGCCAACAACGAATTATACGTAATTATTTTTACATAAATTATGCTAACACAGAATTCTACGTATATATTTTTATATGAGAATACAAAATTATTATTTATAATTCTCTTTATCACAGTTCGAGGGAACATACAATATCACAGTAAGTTTACCGTCATATTATTATAATTTATTAGTTAAATTTATTACAGCACAAGACTGGACAGTTTATTTAATTAAACGGATTCATTCTTTTCTGGAATTAATTCCTTTATTTTTAATTAATAAGATACACCACATGAAAAACGCTCGACGTCAAGCTGTCAAAACAAAACCACCAACAGCTGTGAACTGATTTGACATAAAGTCGAAATATGAGTTTACATGGGTAGTACATTTTTTTTCAGTGTTTTTTATTTGTTTGATTAACTACATAACGCGGCACAAAACATATAACTTTTTGCTAAATTGCACTAATGAATTATGCTAATTAAAAAAAATTGGACTAATTACACTGTTTAATAATAAATTTATTTTTAGTAAAATTTCACTACTTAAATTTAATATACAGAACGTGAATTCAAAAGGAAATTCCACATTTGCTTTCCGATATTCACGAATAGAATTTTCAAAGACATAAGAGAGAGAAGCTATCTATCGCGTTCTATTTATAGTATAAAAAAATGGTAGCATTAACTGGTAGCACATTTTAATGACTGAAAACGCACTAAGGAATGTGTATCACTAATTTGCATTAGAAAAAATGGGGAAAGAATTATATAAAAAAGTTATTGATTACGAAATGAGTGTAGGAAATCATACATGAAAATAGCGCGATTATGTATTAATGATATTGCACAACTGTTTTGTGATAATTTATAGCGATTAACAATTACAAATTGAATATAAGAATTATATTGGGAAACAACAACGCAAACACAACTGTTTTAGGATAATTTTTAAACGGAAGCTATTGTAGATGACGATTATGGATTGAGTATAAGAAACCATGTTTTAAGGGAGAAACGAAAATAACCATGAAAGTCTCTGTCAATACAAATTCAATTAAAGTGGTTTGAATCTCAATCACGAAGTTTGAACTACACTTCATAACATCCCCAAAAATTTCATTAGTTTAATAATTTTCATGAAATTTATCTGCCAGTTTTTTAAGATTTTCAGCAAAATCCACACATTGCAATGTGTGACATTCATCATGTAATTGAAACATTAATTTTAAGTTTTGATGTATTGTGGAGACACACTTTAAAAACTCATTGCGCCTTGCAAATTTTGTGAACCCTACTTTTAATTCTGGAAACTTGCTTTTAAACTCAACGTATGCTTCATTTAACGTGCATAACAGTAACCGTTTTTGGAGAAATATTCGTTCACTTCCACGTTTTACAGATATGGGTTAATCTGCTGATGTTCGTTCGTATAAAAATTCTTCACTTCATTAATAATTTCATCTGTTAGTTTCTTACTAACATTCGGAAATGATGACAGCGTTGTAGTTTGGTTTATTTGATCCTTCTTGCTTTTGTCAATTAAGTGACGTCTTCCTTCTGTTCCAAATAAGTTTTGAATTTCTTGTACTTTTATATCCTTCGGTAGTAGAGGAAATATTTTTCGTTTCTCCATATAATCTCCATTTTTAAAGTGCAACTTTATTCTTCAGAATATCTTGATAACACTTAAACTGCCCTTATATTTTATCAGAAGTAAAAAGACTCAACAATTACAATATTCTGTATGTTTCTACCCAGTTGCTCCGATTTATTCATTTCATACTCCAATATTCGACATAACTGCTTTCGATTAATAGGTCAAATTCAAATTGCACAATAGGTTCAGTTATGAGGAATATGACATTCGCCGTCATAATGGCAAACCTATTTTTGTTGAGTTATAAAATTTGTTGAATTGGGGTTTAATCTGGTATAATTCGCTCCATTTTATCATGCAAATCATTGGAAAATATCATATTTTATGTTCGGGTTAAATATTTACTCTGTTATTGAATTTTTAACTTAGAAAAAGGAAATATGTTGGATAACAAAAATTTTTGATATTGAACAGTAATATCCAGCCATTTTGGTTAAATTTTTTTGCAACAACTATGAGCTTATCTAATCAACCTACTCTTTATCTACATATATATACATTAAGTCTAACTCAAATCTAGTATCTGCAAGTATAAACGGTTTCCTGTAATTTACAGTTTTTTCCTGTGTTTGTACAGTATCAGTAAGTCAACATATAATAAAAATAAGTAATAAAACTAGATATATCATAATCTAATCCGAAACCTATGCAATTACATTTTTATTTAACCCAATTCAAACTTTAAACATGATAAATACTTTTTAGTCGTATACGACAATTAAGTTAAATATGATTTTGAATTTCTACAAAATTACAGTGCTGGCAACATATTGTTTTATTGCCGTGGTAAAGTCTAGTGAACATTTTGTAATCGAGGGACATAAATATATTGTTAGTTACCCCTTAAAGGTATTTTATATCAATTTATAAAAAAACAAATAAAATAATTAGAGATATGTTTATCTTTTTCCAGAAATCATGGTACTTATCATGGCAGTTTTGTACTTATAATGGCTTAAATCTAGTTGATATAACCACAGATGAAGAAAACGAGCGATTACTTCACATTGCCCAAACAATTAATCAGAAATATACATTGAATAAAAATATATCGTTTTGGACGAGCGGTACGGATTTAGGAAGTGAAGGATCATATTATTGGATGACAACAGGTCATTCAATTGTGTATTCAAATTGGTTTGGTAAAAATCCTGATAATTATTATGATCCTGATTTAAAGCTATCGGAAAATTGTCTTTCATTGAAAGGAACTCGAGATTTTATGTGGAATGATGATATTTGTGAGTTTGAGTATCATTTTATTTGTCGGGATACTTTAAGCGTACCAGATACATTAAAAAATAAAAATGAAAGATGTACCCCAACAGCATAATACTAACGAGAATTTAATATGTTAATTCAAAGTTATTTGATTTTTCATTAAAATATAAAACTGTAACACAAAAAAAAAAATAAAAAATTACTAAAACTAACAATTTTCTTAGGTTTCTAATACGAGCTCCAATCGAATTTCAGTTATTCAGATCTATACAGAATAGTTTTACTATTTTCAGTGTATTTCCAGAGAGGTGAAAAACGTAATGTATCGCTTTTACCATTGACGAAACCTATTTTTAAAAACAACAATTTTTTAAATGGTTTCAGCAGTTTCCTAGTTTTCGTCGGTTGTGATGACATTTTATTTGCGTTTTGCAGGATCGTTATGACCTAAAACGTCGAGAAATTCTAAACAGTGAGGTCCATTTGGGTCCAGATTGTTATTTTTATTTTTTGTGGCGTTCATACTCAATGGAGTTTCGTTTCAGTTGTAAAGTAAGTCACACGTGTTAATAAATTGCTCTTGAAATTAAACGAAAAATTAAAACTAAAGCAAACCAGTGATTGGCTATTAATATCAGTGCTTGCAAATATATTATACATAAATATTTATTGAAGTGAAATTTTACATATTATTATTGAGGAGTTCAGTTTCAGTTTAGTTGCCCTTGAAATTCAATTGAAATATTAATAAAACGAAAATTAAAACTAAAGTAAAACCTGATTTGCTAATTCTATCAGTGCTTGTAAAAATATTACACATAAATATTTATTGGAGTGAAATTTTATACAAACTATTTTATACAAAGAAATTTTATACAAAATTACAGAAACATTTACCCAAACTATATCGTCGCTTTAATAATGAAATAACGTATGCCATATATACGTTGTTTTTATATAATGGGTGCGCTGCATTCCCCATAAGGATGTCTATACAGTGTCATTTTAACATTTTCCAATTTTTTTAT
This sequence comes from Diogma glabrata, assembly GCA_963693315.1. Classification (NCBI taxonomy): domain Eukaryota; kingdom Metazoa; phylum Arthropoda; class Insecta; order Diptera; family Cylindrotomidae; genus Diogma; species Diogma glabrata. Next base: position 104,649,208 of record OY856187.1, read on the forward strand.
AACTGGGGGTGAAAATTAATATATTGTTAATTAACGTACATGCAAATTTGAATTCGGTTAAATATTGAAACAGCGTAAATGCATGTACGATATTTCAATTCCTACAGAATAATAACTTGGGTAAAATCAGTGCGTATACTTTACATACATTACGATCGCCACACGAAATGGTAAATCTAAAATATTGTATAAGCATCATTCATTACTACATGATATGCCGGCTCATACAAATAAAAAATTGTAAAAATATTATGCGTTAGTTCAATAATAATTAGTTTTAGGCTTAATCGTACTTCCATGCAAAATGAAATAACGTATATGAAATATGAAATAACGTATAAGGTACCTGATTGACTTTTCACCCCTTTTTAGGTAGAAAAGCCAGCCGGTACCAATGTGAAATTTTAATATGCTGTGGGGCAATTAGTCAAGATTAATTGCTAGAAATTTTTTTCCAATATCTTTATTCATTCAATAGTGCTGCCGAGTTTACGAAAATCAGAAAATTGAAAAATCTTTAAACCCAATTATCTCGAAACTACACTTTTGCGAGTACGTTGTTTCATTATTAAAGCGACGATATCAACAATCAACCGGTAATTGCATAAGTCATCAAAATATTTTTATTGTCTGCTCAGCTGATTCTGTCATGGTATAATACAGTGGATCGCAAAGTAAAACCATTTTATTATTAAATAAAAATTGCATGAATTATTTTAGAAATCAATCAATCTGGAAAAGCGAAAGTGCGTCGAACTTTCACCTACTGATTCTGAAATTAAGCAGATTACGAAATTGAAGAAAATGTCGGTGCCTCAGGACTTGCACTCATGGACTAAGGCCATTATGGATATAATCAAGGAGTCAAACCAGGAGCTGGTGTCTGCTGTAAATACCATGGCTGCACAAACAAAGGAGATGTACAACAACCATATTGAGTTAAAGGAGGAAGTGAAAAAGTTAAGAGAAGAAAGAGAAATGGACCGGCGTTGTATCCGTGATCTGGAAAACCAGCTGAAGAAAAGAAATGTTATCTTTAAAGGAATTCCATCAGAAATGTCAGCATTTGAAGCAGTGTCCAAGGTCATTACTCAAACCTTGAAAACAACAACTCCTATCAATATAAAATCGTCCAAGAAATTGTTTGACCAGAATGGAAAAATGGGTGTGATTGTAGAGCTAGATAATGAAAGTCAGGTACATGAGATTTTCAGGTACACCAAAAATCTCAGAGATTCTAGTGTTTCGATAGAAAAAGATTTGAACCGGGAAAGGCAGATCCATAAGAAAGGAGGAGAGGAGAATTGTGAGGAGAAATCTTGTCCATCGATAAGTCGAAACGCGTTCAAGTGAGGGATGACCGGATGAAAATTGACAAAAAGATATTCCACTGGAACTTGAAAAAAGAGCTTATGTGCGGCCAGCTCGACGAGTTCGATCAACTAAAAAGCTTGTATGGTAATATTACGAATTTAGATTTAAGTTTTGCAAGTTCGCTTAGTAAAGTTAGAACCTTTTAACAGTTAGAAGTCTGTGGTGGCAATTGTAATTTAAATACTAATAATCAATCAAAACTAACTCTTAAAAACATTCCTACTAACATAAATAGTATAAACTTATAGCTTATAACGTTCATGGTCTTGGCAATAAGACACTTTTCTCTAATTTTTTTTTTTTTAGGTATATGCATACTGCGGATGTTTTTGCTTTGTTTGAGACGCATATCGAAAAGTCTGATATTAAAAACATAGATAAATTTTTTAAGGGATTGTTCACTTTAAAATGGAATTATGCAAGCCGCGAATCAGTTCATGGTAGAGGTATTGCAGGGTATTTGTTTGGTTTCCGGAAAGAGTTAGCCAATAAGGGTATACAAATTAAGTTTAAGAATCCTGGGGGGGGATAGATCACATTGAAGTAAAATCAGGTCGAGAAATCTTGAATGTTCTACCCGTATATATGAGAAGAGGTAACTGGCTCAATCATTTTCAAGAAATAAAGTCATATGTTTCTGAGAATGCACTAAATAATATTATGATAGTAGGTGATCTGAATGTTTGGATACCGCCCAAGAGCTAAGCCAAAACTTCGGAGCTAAGCCAAAACTTTTTCAATACTTTCGAGAACTGTTCTATAAATAGAGTCTCAAAAGATAAATCAATAGATAGCTATGGTAGAACCATTGTAGATTTCTGTAACGATAACGGACTTTGTATTCTAAATGGTTTTATCAAAGGAGATGAAAGTGGTGAATTCACATTTTCTTCCACGGTGGGTAGTTCAGTTAATGAAATTTGCGTCATATCTGTAGATATGATACCAAATGTCCAATCCTTCAAAGTCCAAGATAAAATCTGGTCCGATCATTTCCCGTTAGAAATCTTAATAAACATTTTAGGAACTGAACCAAAAAATCTGAATGTTCTCCCAAAGTTAAAATGGTTACCGGCAAATAAAGAATGCTACCAACAAAAGTTAGATAATAATTTGAGGAGGGAGTGGAGTCAAAATAATAACATTCATAATCTTGAAAACTTCATTACAATTGTGTCTAATTCTTATAATAAAAATCAATTCCAGAATAATTTCACAAGAAAAGATAAGTGGTTTAATAGGGCATGTGAGTCGGCAAGAAATGAATCATTCAAAAGTCTTAACGAATTTAGAGGCTCGAGTATGCCCACTGATAAAAATACCTATATCAAGAAAAACAAGGAATATAAAGACTTATGCAAACGAAGAAAGAAGGGGATATTATGAGGGACTTGAATTGAAATTGGATGATGTCACTAATAGCAAGGACTGGTGGGATATTGTCAGGGAAATAAGAAATGAGTCTTTCTCAATAGGATCTAATATTTAAGCCTCAGGCTTTTCAATCTACTTTAAAAATTTGTTGAACCCTCCTTCCATATCTCCAAACTTCCAATATTGTCCGCCTTTTTTGACGAACGAATCGCTTGGTAAAAATTTTGATATAAACGAATTAAGCTCAGTTCTAAGTACACTTAAAAGTAACAAAGCACCTGGTGAAAACCGAGTCCCTTATGAATTTTTCATCCACGCCACTCCGTTCGTTCTGGAAGAATTATGCAAGGTATATACACGAATTCTCAATGGAGAAGTCTTAGAGGATTCACTCCGGAAAAGTATTATTTTCCCTATTCATAAAAAAGGAGATCCTGAAAATTCCGGAAATTATAGAGGTATTTCATTTATGAATTGTGATGGTAAATTATTCCTCAACGCAATAAATAATCGATTAACGAAATGGGTAAACGATAACAATGTTTTAAATGAATTCCAATGCTTCCGAAAAGGCTACTGTACTTTTGATAACATTTATAATCTATCTAGTATTATTCATTTAAAACTAGAAAATAAGAAAAAAGAAAAAGTTTATGCCTTTTTCGTTGATTTTAGAGGGGCTTTCGATTGTGTTTCAAGAAAATCCTTAATTTATAAAATGTACAACATGGGTGTTTCTTCGAAGATTGTAAAACTCATTGAAAGGTTATAGACAAACACTTCAGCAGCTGTTTGCACGGGGAGTTCGCTATCAGAAAGCTTCAACACAGAATTTGGCGTAGAGCAGGGATGTCCACTATCGCCCCTACTTTTTGCTCTGTATATAAACGACCTGCACGATTCTTTAGATGAGGGTTTAAAAGTAGGTAATAAAGAAATTAAACTTCTAATGTATGCCGATGATATAGTCCTATTGTCTAGTTCTCCACTTAAGCTGAGAAGGATAATAAAGTCATTGGAAGTTTACTGTGATACGTGGAATTTAACGGTCAACTTAACTAAATCTAAAATTTTGATTTTTCGTAATGGAGGTGGAATTGTTGAGAGTCTCAAATTTTATTGCGGAAATAGAAATTGTGAATTCTTATTGTTACTTGGGTGTATTGCTAACCCCTCAATTATCTTGGTCGCAACATGTGCAAGATCGCGTATAGCTAAATCAAAACAAAGTGTAAATTGCATATGGAATTCATTTCTTTCAAAGCCTCTCATTAGTCTTCAATCCAAATTCAAAATTTTCAAAGCAGTATCTATCGCGATTTTATCATATGCAGCTCAAGTTTGGGGATATGGTAATTTTGAGGGAGTCGAGAAGTTTCAAAGATATTTTGTGAAGAGAATGTTGGGCTTACCAGATAATACTCCTAATTACCTTTTGAGTTGTGAGTTGAATATTGTAAATAGTCACTACTTTACATTAAAATTACATATGTAATATATTTTTAGAACACTTTTCACTTTAGACGAATCGCGCCTGCCTAATTTCTTATCCAAATTAATATTAAAGGCACAAATTTTTTGGGTCAAGGAATGGAATTTGGTCGGGTCGGAATTTGGTCTTGAATGGAATTCTTTTAATTTTGATCCAATAGAGTGGAAACATAAGTTTGAAATGCTGTTCAATCAACTAATAACAAAAGATAATATTTCGTTCTCCAATTTAATCTCAACTTCTGACAGAATGTACAAAGAGCTTTACACTACAGAAATAACTCCATATATAAACTCCAACAATATATCCAAAGTTATGTGGATATTCAAAGCGAGAACAGATCTGATAGTGTTAAATGGAACAAGATTCACTGGTGGAAATCAACGAACTTGTTCTCTTTGTGGGCGTAACGAAGTCGAAAACTTTCAACATTTTATTGCTAAATGCCCTTCTCTTTCCGAATTTAGAACATTGTATCTTGGAAAATCTAAATTAAATCATACCGAATTTATACAAACCATGAATGGAATTAATGATCCACACTGGAACAATTTATATTTATATATCACGAATGCTCTCAAATATCGTAAAGATTTAATATTCGAGTTCAATTTTTAATACAAAAAAGAGAACAACATAGAATAAATTTTTGAAATAGATAAAATTAAAAAAAAATCAATTTTTATAACTAAAAGACTAAAACGTCTGTATATTCATTTTAGATATAGAAACTGTAATTGAAGCTAAACCACCGACAGACGACCATATAGGTCATGTCGTACGTATTTTATTAATTTTAAGGAAAATATACATATGTATTGTAATATTGTAAGTTATACATTATATTGGTTAATAAATAATCTACTACTACTCAATGGAGCGTTGCCAAGCTAATCAGCTTCGAATATTCACCACGGTCATTCACAACAGTGGCATAATTACCATAGCAGCTGATTGTTTTAAGGTCGTTCATTACATTAGTCTCCTATTGTAGTCGTGGTCTCCTGCGTAGTTGCCTGTTCCCTGCAGTACTAACGCACATTTTTTTTAAATCATTCCTGACTGTGATTCGGCTCGTAGTATATGTTCAAATCAAGCAATCTTACTGGATCGTATACAACCTATAATGCCAGGACCTTCAAGTAGGCATCTGTTTTCGTCTGTCTTAAGTAGACCAAAAATGTAGTGTAGGATCTTACGCTTGGATACAGATAGGGGCGATTTATCATTTGTGTTAGAAGTAAGGAGGGATTGTTACTTATGTATTTCGGGCCGAAGAAATAGTCAACAATTTAAATAATGTAGTCCGTTGTTAAAAAATTTTACCTGACAAAGTTTGAGAAACAAAGGTTATCGCAGTAAACATCCAAGAACCATTTAACTTAGTTCATAATCTGCCAAAATAGTTGCAAATACTGATCAGTAAACATAGTTGCAAATATATTTAATCCTAAACTTGTGCGTTGATTCATTCACATTTTCCAACATTTTGATCATAAGTTCCCATTAGTTAAATTGATTTACTCAAGTGTATCCCAAAAGTGAGTTTTGTTCCTCAGCCATATTTTTAAGTTATATCGACGATCTGCTGAAAATCACTAGTAAGCCTACAATTACACAAGTCATTCGCTTCTCTATCTATAAAGGTATAATGAACACGAACGCATACATCCTGCGCGTGGAGATTCGGCTAAAAATGTTGACATAAAAAAATCTCACAGATTCGAGTTAAAGAAATCTGAGCAGTTTGATCTGATCGCGTTCTGCAACGATATTAAAATCTACATTTTGTTGCAAAATATAGGTATATGAAAGCATTTACTTATTTGGTGTTTCAGATTGCAATGACTTACTTCAAAACGATCAAATAATGACAATGGGTAAACAGGCGTCTGGTAAAATCAATCTCCACAAAAAATACTGTTAACCTTGACGTTCTGCATATGTTTCGACCCTAGCCTTTCTAACTCTTTAGATGATTTCAAACATATTGAAAGCTTCATAAAATCATCGCGTTAGTTTAAAAAAAGTTCGAGACGCCTGCATTGGCGTATAAAAAGATTTTGGAATATTAAGTGAACGTTGTGCCAGAGTTACTATCAGAACTACCGATTTGATTTAAATTAATCTGTTTTTTAAAATATTCAAAATTAGTGGTTATATCATGCATGCCATAAGAACTAACATTGCACGATCTTCTTAATAGTAATCTTGAAGGTTGTTAAACTCTTCAAAATTTAAAACATTCACTAATAATGATGATAGCACGTGTTTCAATTTTTTGTTTGATAGATGAAAAAAAATATATCAGATAAAATGGAGTTTTAAATAAACCTAAAATACTCAATTTACTTTTAGGCCCAAATTAGTTAGTACCTATACAAACTTTTTCACTGAACGGGCGTTTAAAAATAATTCTTAATGCGTTACCGAAAATACTTAATACCGATCACTTTGAAACCAGTCAATGAAATACGTTTTAGCAAAAATTTTAAGATATATTTTAATTTATATTATATTTATAAGTTCAAATAATTAACCAAAAAATTAAAGCATATCATCACTTTGACAACGTTGAAGTCAAAATAATAGCGAAAGTCTAGATAAAATTTTTATAATAATGAATAAAAAATCTTCGAACAAATAATCTACATAACCTTAAATTTTTGATAATCGAAAAACTAGTTTGAATATTTGATTACCTTAAACACTGGCATAATGTGAATTGATTTAGCGATTGATATAAGTAAATCATCCAGATAACAATGTTTAAGGTTTCATAGGATGTATAAAATTGTTAAAATGATATTAGTAAAGTTTTGAAAGAATTTGGTAGATACATATAAATTCATTCTGTACACTCTATATGTGCGTGTTGAACAAAAATTTAGTGGGGCTTATCATTAATTAAGTTATCAACTGAAATCACTTTGATAAAAATTGCAAAACGTTTTACTATTTTCCAAACCGATTAAGGTTATTATATATTACCATAACTAGATGAAAAATTCAAAAAACCAAATAAACATTGAAAATATAGAATATGTACATGAAACACCCCCACCCCTGCTGTTAGTTTCGGCATGTATTTTTTGAATTTTTCAAATTTTAAACTAATTTTTGTTATAGTTTTTGCAGATATATAAGGTAAATGATTCTCAGAATCCATATCAGTTTGTATTCGATTGTTTTCGAATTAATTTCCTTATTTACAATAAAAATTAAATATCTTAACATGAAATTTTTGGTAAGTTTTGTAATTAAAACAAATAAGTGATTAAGAACTATATAAACAAATCGGTTGAGAAAACTAACAGGATTTAGTCGAGTCATAACAATTGGTGTTTTTTCAATTTGTCTTGTAGAATAGAATCCGTTACTAATTACTAGTTAACCACTTTGTAACATTTTAGAAGTTTTAAATTTTGTATGTTTTTCTTTTGTTACAGATTTGTGTTTTAGCACTTATTGCATTGTCATCAGCTGAAGAGGCTAAAGACAAAAAAGTAGACAAACGTAGTGCTGGCTGGGGTGGAAGTCTAGGTGGAGTATATGGTGGAGGATACGGTTATGGTGGACTTGATGGATTAGGTCTTGGTGGTCTTAGTGGTGGATTGATTGGAGGAATCGATGGTGGTTTATATGGAAATGGATTAATTGGCAATGGACTTTACGGTAATCCCCTTAATCAAGTGGTCGTAAGTAAGACTATAGGTGTACCTCATCCAGTTCCAGTACCAGTTGAAAGACCAGTACCATATCCAGTACATGTATCAGTTCCAGTTGACCGTCCATACCCAGTAGCAAAACCAGTACCATACCCAGTACATGTTCCAGTTGTTAAACATTATCCAGTTCATGTTGATCGTCCAATTCCATATCCAGTTAAAGTACCAGTTAGAGTTCCAGTTGTACACAAAGTTCCAGTTGAAGTACCTCGTCCATACGCTGTTCATGTTCCAAAACCATACCCAGTAAGTGTACCACACCCTGTTGTTGTTGACCGTGCCGTCCCAGTTCCAGTTAACAATGGTCTTTATGATGGTGGTCTTGCCTTAGGAGCTGGTGGACTTTTAGGTGGCCCACTTGCTGGTGGTCTAGGACTAGGACTAGAAGGTCATCTCGGAGGTTTACATGGTGGACTTGGCGGTCTAGGACTAGGACTAGAAGGCCATCTCGGAGGTTTACATGGTGGACATGGTTGGGTAGGTAATCATGGATGGTAAACAAAGCAAGTAGTGATTTAAAATTGAATGCAATCAAAAATTTAGATGTTTAAGCTGTTTTCATGGTTTTCATTTACAGAAACTTTCTATGTTGACGCTCTTTTATTGTAAATATATTTTTTTACTGTACATGATTTGTTTATTTTATTATTATTAGTGGGTTTGTTCATTGTTGCATCATTTAACTCTGATCTTACCATTTTTATTGGATTAACATTTGTTGTTATTAACACAAAACTTATATAATTTAGCTCAAATGAAAAATGACTATGAATTTGTTAAATAAGATAATTTTTAAGTCTAGCAAAATTAAATAAACGTACTTCAGTATACTAGAAAGTGACAGACTACAATGTGGCAAGAACGTAATGAACGAATCTATAAAAAATTGTAATTACGGTTGGCATAATAATTATACCACAAAAATAAACGTGATGATCATTCGAAGCTAATTAACTTGCTAATACTTGTACATGGAGCAAATAAAAAACTAGAAAAAACCAAAAATCAAAATAACAAAAAATATATAAAGAAAAAATTATTTATGGAAAACAAACAAAACCCGTAATAAAACAAGGTCCCAAGTTCCCATAAAAATAACATAGAAATCTGAATCGTTCACTACGGATGCCCGCATGATGTTTCAGAAGTTTGTGAAACAGAGTGTGTGGAATGTACTGGACATCGTTACCATATCTGGAGAGTTATTTTAGGTAGATTTCATATAAAAATCTACCTATTGCAATGGGCTTCATCTCGGAATTTCGGAAAAATTTTGATGCCAAACGACTATTTGTGATAAGCGGAGATGGAAAAACAAAAAAAAAAAAAAAAATTATATATATATATATATATATATATATATATATATATATATATATATATATATATATATATATATATATATATATATATATATATATATATATATATATATATATATATATATATATATATATATATATATATATATATATATATATAACGATATGAGGTATAACGGAATTTAGCGGCACTCTCACGGTCGCATTTTTCGACCTACACCAAAATAATTTTCTGTGTATGTTTCGGCAAATAATGTCTTGGACAAGTTCGTGAACTGGCCATATCCGGGTACCGGTTAAGCGGCTAGAGCCTAAAAAGTCGAATAATCTAGGGCACTATAACTTCCGTTTGAATAATAATATTTTAATAAAATTTAAAAATATTGAATATTTGAACCTTTTTTTATCATTTTTATCCAGATGACTACTTTGGCGTTTCAGGTTCCTCAAAAATCAGCTGTTTTTAAAATTTACTAAACTTTGCTGCCCTTGATCTAGCTGAAATGGCCAAGCTCATAGTTGAAAACTTTTTTTCACGTACTTAAAATATAAATCTTTCCAAAATTTTTAAAAATAATAGTTTAAGTCTAACGGTTGAGACCCTACGGCTGTTGAAATGAAAACAAACGCAAAAGGCAATGCTTTCATCATGTTTCAGTTTATGTTATTTAAATTCATCTTAACTTTTAAACATACTTTTCAACTATAACCTCAAAAAATTTCAGCTTTCTAACCCAAAAGGTTCCATTTTTATAAGCATTATAATGCAACCCTTTCAAGAGAAATATCAACCCATTTAATACCATAGAAAAATTATCAAAATCTCTTTTGTTTTTATTTTTTTTACTAAGTAACCGTTTGAAAAAAGATTAAATAAGAACAAAAAAACACAACAAAAGATGATTTTGAAATAAAATTGTTTGATAATGTTTGATTATAAATTATGTGTGATGGTATAATTGTAGTTGTGACGTAGTTCATTTGATCTTTGGTGGATTTAATATGTTATTAAAAGTAGTTTAAACCAACTTAAATAAAACTGTTCCGAAATTGTATTGATGGCGTTAGTTCGGATAATGTATTTAATTTGGTTCGATAATTTTTTTGAATTATTCTGTTTCTACTTATATTTTTTATTTAAACTAATCTGACTTATCTAATTTTATTTGGACACAAAACCGTCTGACCCCGAAATCTACCTATTTCTAGCGGATATACCTGCCGCTGGGATTTTTTTACACTGTATTGGTCATCTATCTCGAAAATTATTTTGTTCTGTATCATTATTTTATTTGAAAACTCTTATTTTCTACGTCTTTGAAATAAATTTTATTCAACATATTGGCAAAGCGCTAAGAGCCAACGGCAAACAATTTTAACTATATTTTGCACTGGTTTATTTTGTGGAGTTTGTCACTGACAAGCACGATATGGGAAATAATTGCTCATGGTTGTGATATTTTAAGCCTTCAGATTGTATGTGTTTGTTGGATGATCCAAGAGACTAAAATTATACTTAAAGACTGGCTGATGTTAATACATCCTGTCTTCCAGTCCGAGCCTCCAGTCTTGCACTCTTAATAAAATTTCTTAGCTCAAATACGTTTAATACGTTTCAAAGTACTGTTAAATCTCTCACAAGAAACTGTGTTCATTGGAATTGTTAAAAAAATAGTTAATAATTTAACGACCTCGCTATAAAAATTGTTTAATCCATTTTCAGATCTCTATTTTTATAAAAAGACAGGACATTAGTACTTGATTTTATCTCTGTATATTATTGAAAGCTTGGGGTGTGTTAATAGACAAGCTCCTCGCGCTACACCCTGGGTTACGCCAATTAGTCTATTTCAATTTGGTAGCCAAATATTTCATTTCGAACTCTTGGCTGTGATACAAAAAAATATGAACATGAAGCAAAATGAAAATCGCAATAATAACGGTACTTTTCAGCACCATAAGACTAAAAACATTGGACCCTCAGTCCGTATTTTGCAATTGAACATTGAAGGCATAAGCAAGTCAAAAACTGAACATTTACAAAGAGTATTAAAAGATTTCGATATCGACGTCGGAATTTTGCAAGAAACGCATGCAGCAGATGAAACGCAACTTACCTCTAGAGGAAACATTGTTGGCTACAAATTAATTAGTGCTATTTACCATCAAGCATATGGATCTGCCACGTATGTTAAGTCAAAAATCATGAACTGCACCTATGTACTTACACAGACAGACAACGATCTACATCTTATTGTTGTTGATATATCAGACACGAAGATTGTAAACGTATACAAGCCTCCAAACACAAGATGGCCAGCTGCTACTCTACCATTATTTCACCACCCTGCAATATATGCTGGTGACTTTAATAGCCATCACACCCAGTGGTCCTACTCAAACAACAACCCCAATGGAATACAACTGACGGACTGAGCGGATGGTAAGAACAAGTTCCTTGGTATATGATGCGTGTTAAATCTAAAAAAAATTAGATTAAGTTTTAATGTATTAAGTTTTAATGTATTGAAATAATTTATGTACACACTGTAGTTGTTTGAATTTTAAAAAAAATTATATTGTTCACCCTATTTGTACTCAATTAGACTGAGAGAGTAAATCTCTCTTTATTTTGTGAATTGTTCCAAAAAAATTTCATTCTTGTTACAACGATCATTAAAAACAGAATCGTTTATTTAAACTAAAATAAAAATTAAAAAAGGAAACCAAATTTCTGTGTTTTGTTAAAATTTAAAAATAATAATTACAGTCCACTAAATAATAATCCAGCATTATTCATTGGTCACATCGAGCCAGATTAATTAAATAAATATTTAAAACGTGAATAATTTATGTTATTTATAAAAAACAATAGTGTAGTTTTCGTCGACGAACAAATTGCGACGTTAAAAATAAAAGTTATTTCAATAGAAAGAAAAATAAATAATACAAACATTTGTTGTGTTAGTGTAAGATTCTGTTTAAGATAAAATAAAAACTATTTAGAAAATAAAAACGAATATAAAATATAAACGAACTACAATCAACTACTAACATAGAATCGTAAGTCTAGATACTGTAATCTTCATTCTGAGATAAATTAAATAAGAACGATTTAGCATTTCAACAAAAAAATACAAAATTTGGCAACAACGCCAACTCACCACAATCAAATAACAAAGAATCGTCAGTCTATTTATTACAACCAATCCATACATGGACGAAATAAGAAAACAAAATCAAGAATAAGGTAAAAGAAAATATCATAGCGATACGTAGTACGGAGTAACAATATAAAAAATTAATTATTTTGAAAATCGATTAAAGTTACATATTACATAAGACAATTTGTTTAGAGTAGATATTCATATATATATTAATTTATATTATATTAAATAATAACCTATATTTTTTGTTTAAATAAACATAGCATTAAATTAACACATTTAGTTAACATATCAATTTAAAATGAAAAAAACTCGATCGAAACAAAAAAAATTTGAAAATTCTATATCTGATTTAGAATTGGATGAAGAATTTAAGTTAAATAGAATTCGGTTGAATATTTTGAGTAAATTAAAATTAATTAAAAGTTTTTATGATCAAATTGATTTTGAAGTGCATGGAATCAATGACATAAAAACGCGAATTGACATTTTATCACAATATAAACGTGATCATGACAATATTATTGAAAGGTTATGCTTGTGTTGTGCTGAAGAAAACATTGAAGGCATTCAAGAAGCGTCGAACTGTTTCGATGATGAATTTTGTGAAATTAAATCAAAACTATTGAACCTTCTTGATAAAATATTAAAAAATTCTCCTCATAGTTCAATGGATAATCTCACAAATAAATCCAACCCAAAATTAAAAAATTTAGGTATTAGAACACCAGCGATTCAAATTCCAAGCTTTGATGGTTCCTATAATAAATGGATTACTTTTCGCGATACTTTTATTGCTATAATTCATAATAATTCAGATTTAGATGATATAGTAAAATTCACATACCTTTTAGATAAGTTAACAGGCGATGCCAAGGATGGAATTGGTCATGTCAGCTTATCTGCAGAAGGATACCAACGCGTTTGGAAGGCGTTACTACTCAAATATAATAACGATGCCATGATTATCGATAACCATATCGACGCTTTACTTAAACTTCCATTTTGCAGGCAAGAATCGGGCAATGAGCTTAAAAAGTTACTTAACCTATGTACCTCTAACATAAGTTCTTTATCAGCTTGCGGTCAAGAAATGACTGGTCTAGCTGAAATAATCATAGTCAATATAATAAAGAAACGCTTGGATCCCATAACCCGAAAGGAATGGGAAAGCAGTATTTTAATTAATGAAATGCCTACATGGGATAAATTACAAAGGTTTTTGCAAAAACAAGTTCATATTCTCACAACAATCGAATCAGGACAAACCACCATTTACAACCGAAATAAACAAAGTAAATCGAATCCGTCGAGTTCTTTTGTTACAAATGCAGAACAAACAACTACTACCAACGTTCAATGTTTTAATTGTAAAGAATTTCATATGATTTATCATTGTAACACATTTTTAAGTATGACTGTCACTGAACGGCAGAATATAGTAAAACAAGTTAATGCCTGCATAAATTGTTTACGTAGCAATCATGTACTAAAAGATTGTACTTTTCCAAATAATTGTCGAAAATGCAAAGGACGACATAATTCTCTTTTGCATTTCAAAAAATCCGATAAAGAATTAATTTCCTCAACTACAGACTCTGATTTAAGTAATTCAAATGAAGCAACAAATTCTTTGTCAACCACAGATATTGATTTACCCGAACCTCAAACGAATATGGTAACTCAATTATCTGAAAATAATTTATGCAAAAAGGTTTTGTTATCAACTGCTGTTATTCTTATTCAAGACAAAAATGGAGTATATCATACTACACGGGTACTGTTAGATTCAGCAAGTCAATCGCATTTTATAACAACTGACTTGGCTAGGAAGTTAAACATTCCACTAGAAAAAATTAATAATCAAACAGTTTCTAGTTTAAACAATAATCAAACTGAAATAAAGTTTAAAGTAAATACCTGTATCAAATCTCGTTTGAATAATTTCAAAGAAATTATACAACTTTTTGTCATTCCAAACATAACAAATGCGTTACCTGCAAGTGATATTAATATATCCAAATGGAACATTCCAGTTAACCTTAAGCTAGCTGATCCACAATTTAATGTTTCTAATGTTATTGACATTTTATTAGGTGCTGACATATTTGTAAAGATTTTGAAATCCACTAAATTACCTTTAAAAGATGGATATCCTTATATATTAGATACGCAACTTGGATGGATTATTAGTGGTAGTTATACTGAACCCTTAAATAGTTTTGCCGCATTTTCAACTGATGATAGAAAACACAAAGCCATTGAATTAGCTCAAACATTAAACAAATTTTGGGAAATCGAAACCTATCCTATTCAAAAATTTTATTCCAAAGAAGAAGAAAATTGCGAAACTCATTTTATCCAAACGCATACCCGAGATAAAACAGGACGATATACAGTTAGCTTACCCTTTAAAGAAACTTCCAAAGGTTTAGGAGAATCAAAATTTAGAGCCCTTAAAAGATTTGAAATGTTGGAAAAAAGATTACGTTTAAACCCGGAATTAAAAGAACAATATACACAATTTATCAACGAATACAAAGAATTAAACCACATGAAACTTATTGACGAATCAAAGGATGATTCTAAACAAGTCAATTACTACATGCCTCACCATGCGGTTGTTAAGCCATCGAGCTCTACGACAAAGGTTCGCGTAGTGTTCGATGGGTCGGCAAAATCGAACAATGGCTTATCTTTAAATGACATTTTAATGGTGGGTGCCAATGTACAAGATAACCTATTTTCAATAATCTTGCGATTTCGGAAATATAAATATGTATTTACAACAGACATTAGTAAAATGTATCGTCAGGTAAAAATAAGGGAACAAGATACAAGTTATCAACGAATTATCTGGCGGTCAAATGAAACTGAAGAGCCTCAAACATACGAACTGACAACCGTCACTTATGGGACAGCTTCAGCGCCTTACCTTGCCACCAGAACATTGCAGCAATTAGCGAAGGATGAATCCAATAACTACCAACTAGCTTCAGAAATTGTACTAAACGACTTTTACGTTGATGACCTTTTATCAGGTTCAGACATGTTAGAAGAAGCTCAATTTATTCAGAATCAATTAATTTTATTACTGTCTAAAGGAGGATTTCAACTGCACAAATGGTGCTCAAATAATCCCAAACTAATTGAGCACATTCCCGAAAAGGATAGAGAACTAATAAAAAATGACGAAACAAGTCAAAATGAAAGTATTAAAACGCTGGGTTTACAATGGCAACCAAAACAAGATAATTTTTTATTCAATATACAAACAATAAATTTATCCAGTCCAGTCACTAAACGAACGGTGTTATCCAATATTGCAAGACTATATGACCCATTAGGATTACTATCCCCAATAATTATTATAGCCAAATTGATTATGCAAAATTTGTGGAAATTAAAGATTGGTTGGGATACCGAGCTACCAGAGGCAGACAAATTAATCTGGTTAGAATTTAGAAAAAATCTGAATTTAATTAATGATTTTAGACTTCCCCGTCATGTCATTCCCGTAAAATCAGGTAAAATTGAATTGCATGGTTTTTCCATCCATATTTGAGATGTATTGATGACCAAAAAACTATATCAAGTATGCTTCTCTGCAGTAAATCAAGAGTTGCACCTTTAAAGGTAATATCAATAGCACGGTTAGAATTATGTGCTGCCCTTCTATTGGCCAACCTAGTTGCAAAGGTTGTTGAATCTTTGAGAATCAACTTTGATAATATTTATTTCTGGACTGATTCTGAAATAGTTTTAGCCTGGATAAATACACCCCCATTTAAATTGAAAACGTTCGTTGCGAACAGAGTCAATGAAATCCAGGAACTAACCAATGACTTCAAATGGTTACACATTACAACAGCAGAAAATCCGGCAGATTTAATTTCTCGTGGTGTCATGCCACATGATCTTATAAGTTGTAAACATTGGTGGCATGGTCCTGAATTAACACCAAATTCGTTTAATTTACCTAATTCATTAGAACCAACCTTTTCTGAATTACCAGAACTAAAAACCACTTCGAATACGTTAACCAGTGTCTCAAATGAACCTTTCATTCTCTTGACTAAATATAGCTCATTTTTGAAGCTACAACGTATTGGTGCTCTATGCTTAAGATTCATTCATAATTGCAGAAATAGAAATAATCATAAAATAGAGCAATTATCAATTGATGAATTGAATTTAGCAACAAATGCAATTATTAAAAATATCCAACAATCTGAATTTAATTCTGATTATAAATGTCTTTTAGAAGGTAAAGAGCTACCAAATAAAAGTAATTTAAAATGCTTGAATCCATTTATGGATGCAAATAACTTAATTCGTGTCGGTGGTCGATTGAGAAACGCTAATCTACCATACGAAATAAAACATCAAATATTATTACCATTTAATAGTCATATTACACAAATCATTTTTCGTTATGAACATGAACATAACTTTCACGCAGGACCTCAACTACTGGTTTCAATTATGCGTCAAAAATATTGGCCAGTACAAGCAAAAAGAATTGCAAAAAAAATAGTACATAATTGTATCATATGCTTCAAAATGAAACCAATTGCAATGCAACAAATAATGGGCGATCTCCCAAAGGAAAGAGTAACTCCGTGTAGACCATTCTCAACATCCGGTGTCGATTTTTGTGGGCCTTTTCTCGTCAAAAATAATTTTCAAAGAAAATCTCCTTCACACAAGGTTTATATAGCGTTATTTGTTTGCTTCGCAACCAAATCTGTTCATCTTGAAATGGTGTGTGATCAAACATCAGAAGCCTTCATTGCTTGTTTGAAAAGGTTTATTTCCCGACGAGGAAAAATTTCAAACCTGTGGTCCGACAACGCGAAAAATTTCATTGGTGCCAATAACGAGTTAAAAAAACTATTTCAGTTATATCGAAATAAAACTGAATTTGAAAAAATAAATAAATATTGTACATGTGAAGGAATACACTGGAAATTTATTCCCCCTCGCTCACCAAACTTTGGAGGTTTATGGGAATCGTCAATTAAATCACTGAAATATCATTTAAAAAGAGTTACTAGTAATATTGTTTTATCATATGAAGAATTTAACACACTTATTATACAAATAGAAGGTATATTAAATTCACGGCCCTTATATCCATTTTCTAATGATCCGAATGACCCTGAACCTCTTACACCAGGGCATTTTTTAACTGCAGGCCCCATAAATGCGATTATTGAACCCAATCTAAACGAGATCAAAACGAATCATCTCTCTAAATGGCAAAGGGTTACACAGTTAACACAAAGTTTTTGGAAAAAATTTTCTGTGGAATACTTACATAACCTTCAGCAAAGGGTTAAATGGAAAACCATTCAACCTAATTTGACTATAGGTACGTTAGTACTCATAATAGATGATCAAATATCACCTACTCAATGGCTCATGGGTATTGTTACAGAAATAATTTGTGGTTCTGATGAAAAAATCAGAGTTGCCATGGTGAAAACAAAAAATGGAATTGTCCGTAGATCAATTTCTAAATTATGCAAATTTCCATTTAATTAATTTTGTTTATTTCCGAATTATCGATCTAATTATATGAAGTATTTCTGTTAATCAATTATATTCCAATAATTTAAATCCTAAATAATATTTAAATCACATATTATAAGTTTATTAATTTAAGTATGTATTTGGATAAATAGATAAATGAAATAAAAAAAAAAAAAAATGTTTATGATTATCTAAGTTGCATCAAAGAAAATTTTAATATGTAGAATAATATCAATTATAATTGAGATGTTAATTGTTTTGTGTATCATTTTAATTCATGATTATATTTGAAAGGCACACCTTTCATAGGGGCCGGGATGTTAAATCTAAAAAAAATTAGATTAAGTTTTAATGTATTAAGTTTTAATGTATTGAAATAATTTATGTACACACTGTAGTTGTTTGAATTTTAAAAAAAATTATATTGTTCACCCTATTTGTACTCAATTAGACTGAGAGAGTAAATCTCTCTTTATTTTGTGAATTGTTCCAAAAAAATTTCATTCTTGTTACAACGATCATTAAAAACAGAATCGTTTATTTATACTAAAATAAAAATTAAAAAAGGAAACCAAATTTCTGTGTTTTGTTAAAATTTAAAAATAATAATTACAGTCCACTAAATAATAATCCAGCATTATTCAATGCGAAAGACATGAAAACTTTTAGATCTGCTAAATGGCGACGTGATTACAATCCCGACCTCTGTTTTTCCACAAAAAACGAACAAAGTAACCCTATTCCAATATCTAGGGCTGTCGTACAAGGTTTTCCACGCTCTCAATATCGTCCAGTAACTCTTGAGGTAGGAATCAAAATACCACTCGTTAAGTCTACTCCTCAACCTGGATGGAATTTTAACAAAGCTGACTGGGATAAATATAGGTTGGAGTTGGATGCAGTGATACGCTGCATCCAACCCATTCCTAAAAGCTATGATAGGTTCGTTGGAGTCATCATCTCAACAGCTAAGAAATGCATCCCAAGAGACTTCCGTGAAGAATACATTCCTGGCTGGAGTAGAGAGAGCGATAAATTATATGAGGAATACCTTAGTAGTGGTGAGGCAGACGTGGCTGATGACTTAACGCTGTTGAAAACATAGATTTTTCCCATTCAAGCAGGGAACCCTGGAGTCTCCTTCGGAAGCTGGATGGCTCAAACTCAATTGCTCGTACTTACAATGAAATACATCCAGAGGACATTGCGAATCATATCGTAAACATGTCTCGTTCTTCTATTAATCGCCTTCATAAAATAACAACTAAACGTAAACTAAGAGAAATGAAGCGCAATTGCTCGTCACCATCAAAGTATGCGAACTCTTTTAGTAGCGAAGAACTAGACTCAGCTCTGTTCCAAACAAAAACGGAAAAGCAGCTGGGTACGGTGGAATTTTTCCAGAATTTCTTAGAAACGCTGGAAAAAATGTAAAACAATGGCTCAATAAATTTTTCTAGAATATCTTAGAAACCGGCAGTCTTCCAAAACATTTTAAGACTACAAAAGTGATAGCGATACTTAAGCCAGGTAAACCATCTAATGAACCAGGAAGCTATCGCCCAATTGCCCTTTTGAGCACCTGCTATAAATTGCTAGAACTGCTCATATACAACCGTATCGCTCCGATACTGAATGACCAGATCCCAGTCGAACAAGCTGATTTCCGTCCCAATCGCAGTTGCACTGATCAACTGCTCGCTTTAACGTCCTACATCGAAGCTGTGTATCAAAAACAATTAAAAACAGGTGCAGTATTCATCGATCTCACTGCAGCATATGACAAGGTCTGGCGAATCAGGATTATATATAAGCTGTTCAATGCAATACCTTGTAGCACCATCTCGCGTTTATTTAACAACATGCTGAGTAATCGTGTATTCAAAGTCCATCTAAATAATTCCTGTAGTAGGTCCAAATTGCTTAACAAAGGTTTGCCACGGGGTTCCGTCCTGGCGCCATTACTTTTTAATTTGTACATCCATGACATTCCTCACACAACATCAAAGAAATTTGGTTACGCTGATGATTGGACCCTGGCCACGCAAAATAGAGACATGGGTGTCTTGAAAGATTTGCTCTTAACTGACCTGGCGATAATGAATGACTATTTTCGAACGTGGAGTTTATTTCCTAATCTGAGTAAAACCGAGAGTTCTTTTTTCCACTTAAACAACAAACTGGCAAAACATGAACTATAAGTGTTATTTAACGGCACTGTCATTAAATACAATCAACAGCCAAAGTACCTGGGCATTACTCTCGATAGAACTCTTTCTTTTAAACTCCACATAGAAAATACGTCAAAAAAACTAAAAAACGAGAAACAATATATTGCACAAACTGGCAGGCTCGACATGGGGTGCTACACCAGCTACCCTCCGCACAACTGCTCTAAGTCTGGTTTACTCAGTGGCTGAATACGGCGCACCAGTCTGGTTCAATAGCACACATACTGAAAAAGTTGACTGCCAGCTGCATGCCACGATGCGTACTATAAGTGGTACTATCAGGTCTACTCCTTTACCTTGGCTCCCTGTATTAAACAATATCGCTCCACCTGCACTCAGACGCTCTAATGCGCTCATGCGTGAACATAAAAAGGTAACCAACAACACCACGTTACCCTTGCACGAATATTACGGCGACCATACTCGTTGTGCGATTGAAGTTAAGAAACCCTCCACATAAAACTGCCAGCAACCTGCTGGCAACTAATTTTAATATGTTGGATGCCTAGTACACCTCCTGGCATCATTACAATACACTTGGGCTTTCTATTACTAACCCAACTTCTACCCAACCTGGTTTCGATTTGCCACGTCATACCTGGACTACACCAAGTCGAATAAGAACAAATCATGGACGTTGTTCTGATTCTTTCTACAAGTGGAGTATTTCAGAGTCTCCTCAATGTGACTGCGACGCTCCACAACAAACCATAAAAGACATTGCAACTGTGTGTCCAATCCGACGATACAATGGCGACATCGCAGACATCCATTTGGCAACTCCCGACGTAGTAACATGGATAGACTCACTTGATGTAAACACCTAATGTTCAAATGTACTGGCCAATGCTCCAATATTTTACTTTTTACTTTTTTAAGACGCGCAATCAAATTGATTGTAAGCTCATTTAATGTGTATTCATGTTTTTTTTTAGGTAGATTTCATAGAAAAATCTACCTATTGTAAGTTTTATTTTTGTTTTTTAATGTGCCATAAAAATCATATGCTAAATAAATAAATTGAAAGCTCATTTCTTATCATTTTTATGTAAAAGATATAGGAAAGATATAAGTAAAAGATATAGGATGTAAAAGATATAGGATATTGTAAGAAGAGATTCATCGAAGACAAAAACATCGTTTTTAGTTTTGAGCAGCGATGGATATTAAACATAAAATTCTTTGTAAAAATACAAGTAAAGTAGGTATAAGTACAACTTTTTCCAAAGTCTAAAAAGATTCCAAAATCATAATAAAATCCAAAATTTAAACTTTTTCAAAATGCCAAAAATATTCTACAAATTATTAAAAAATCAAAAATTGAAACTATTTTCAAAATTCCAAAAATATTGCAATAATTATAACAAAATCAAAGATTGAAACTTTTTCAAAATTTTAAAAATATTCCAAAAATTAATCCAAAATCAAAGATTGAAATTTCAAAATTCCAAAAATATTGTAAAAAGTACTCCATAATCAAAAATCAAATTTATTTTCCAACTGTTCCTGTTATTCAAAAGTCGTAGAATCTGGAATCACACAAAAAATTACTCAAGAAACATCTCCCAAATAATTACAATTTTTGTTAAAAAACGACATTTAATATGCACTAATTTGATATCTGCAAATAGTTCCTATAAGTTGGGCCGAGTTGAATGTTTTATTATTGTTTTATATCTTTCTAGTCAAAAATGTTTCCCATGATATGTATTAAAAATCGCGAAACAAAATATTTGAAAATCTTTTGACACACTTAACGGTATTTTTTATTTTTTCACACTTATAATACAATAATCAAGTTGTTGGTCTCACATACAGATGCCCGCCATAAAGATTTCTCGACATTCAGCGTTACTACTCATATCGCTTAAAATTATCGTTTTTTTTAGCAAAAATATGCAAATTTTCGTGTTTTGACATTCATGATTTTGTTGACACACTTCTGGTACAGAACAAATACATCGTCTTTTTGGTATTTTCAATTAAGTTAACCAATTTTTAGAAAAACAAGTTTTTTTAAACGCTGCAGCGGTTTTCTAGATTTTGTGGCTGTGACGGCCGAAATCCTTTAGCCAGACCGAAGTCTTGATATCTCAGAGCTGTGTCAGCCCCTCCATATTTTACTATAAATAAAATAAACACTTTTAATAAAAATATAATTTTGACTTTAAAATTAAAAAATTATCTGCCTTGAAATTTTGTTAATCAAATTGTAAATCAAATTATTCGTTTGAGTTTCTCAAATGTCACCTAACTTAGCCCCGCCATTTTTAAGAAAATTAAAAACAAAGATTGTGCTGTATTGTGCTACAGTTGTGCTGGATGTGCTACTCAGAAAGAATGCCACATCACTAATAGAAAAAAGTTGGCACGCTTAAACAATTTTTCGAGCAGAAGTTAGCCCCACCATTTTGAAAAATCTGAAACACAAAGGTTGTCCTGTGTTGTCCTCGAGTTGTGCTGGTTGTGCTATTTAGAAAAAAATTTCATAACCCTAGTGGAAAAATTTTATAACACTAAAATCATTTTTTCGAGTAAAAGTTAGCCCCGCCATTTTGGAAAAAAAGAAAAACAAAGGGTCTGCTGTACGGTGTTATAATTGTGCTAGTTGTGCTATTGAAGAACAAATTTGTACCACCAGCAGAATAATTTAAACACGCTAAAACGATTTTTCGAGTTGAAGTTAGCCCCGCCATTTTGAAAAAAATTAAAAGCAAAGGTTGTGCTGTATTGTGCTAGAGTTGTGCTGGTTGTGCTACTCAGAAATAGTTGCATATTATCAATGAAAAAAAGTTGGCACGCTAAAATGACTTTTCGAGCAGAAGTTAGCCCCGCCATTTTGAAAAAAATGAAAACCAAAGGTTGTGCTGTATTGTGCTCGAGTTGTGCTGGTTGTGCTACTTAGACAAAAATTTCGTAACCCTAACAGAATTTTTTTACAAAGTAAGCATCATTTTTTTCGAATAGAAGTTAGCCCCGCCATTTTGTAAGAAATCAAAAACAAAAGCAGTGCTATATTGTGTTATAGTTGTGCTGGTTGTGCTACTGAAAAAATATCGTATCACCAACAGAATAATTTAAACCACGCTGAAACCATTTTTCGAATGAAAGTTAGCCCCACCATTTTGTAAAAACCAAAGAAGAAAGGTTGTGCTGTATTGTGCTACAGCTGTGCTGGATGTGCCACTCAAAAAGAATCCCATATCAACAATGAATAAAAGTTGGCACGCTAAAACGATTTTTCGAGCAGAAGGATATTTTCGAGCAGAAAGCATTCGAGCAGAAGATTAAGCAAAAGTTAGCCCCGCCATTTTGAAAAAAATGCAAAACAAAGGTTGTTATGTATTGTACTCTAGTTGTGCTGGTTGTGCTACTCAGAAAGAATTGCATATAAGCAATGAATAAAAGTTAGCAGACTAAACAAATTTTTCGAGCAGAAGCTAGCCCCGCCACTTATAAAAAAACAAAAGACAAAGGTTGTACTCTATTGTGCCTGAGTTGTGCTGGTTGTGCTACTCAGACAAAAATTTCGTATTCCTAACAGAAAAATTTTATAACGCTATCATCATTTCATCAAATAGAAATTAGCCCCGCCATTTTGGAAAAAAAAACTAAATTGAGTGCTGTATTGTGTTAAAGTTGTGCGAGTTGTGCTACTCCAAAACAAATTCGTACCCACCGACAGAAAAATTTAAACACGCTAAAACGATTTTTCGAGTAGAAGTTAGCCCCGCCATTTACCAAAACATAAAAAAAGGATGTTGTACTGTATTGTACCATAGTTGTGCTGGATGTGCTGCTCAAGAAAAATTCCATATCACCAATAAATAAATGGTGACAGGCTAAAACGATTATTCGAGCAGAAGGCTAAGCAGAAGTTAGCTCCGCCATTTGGCAAAAAAACAAAAACAAAGGCTGTGGTGTATTGTTCTATTGTTGTGCTAGTTGTGCTACTCAAGACAAAAATCCATATTACCTATGCCAAAATTTTGTATGCAAGAACGATTTTTTGAGTAGAAGTTAGCCCCGTCGTTTTCGAAAAAATGAAAAACAAAAATTTTGTATATGTAGTGGTATGAAATTTTGTTTGAGCTGGCTGCTTAGAGATAGATTATATATACCCAATGAAAAATATTTTTACGCTAGCATCATTTATTCTTGTAGAAATCAGTGTAATCATTAATTTATAAGTACTAATAATGTAAGTGACACCTGGTGTCCGATAGCATAAATGAATCTTGCCTGTTTTGTATATATAAAATAAGGGAATCACAAAAATATATGATATTAAAAAAAATTGTAAATTTTTCCGTCGGTGGGTACGAATTTGTTTTGGAGTAGCACAACTCGCACAACTTTAACACAATACAGCACTCAATTTAGTTTTTTTTCCCAAAATGGCGGGGCTAACTTCTATTTGAAGATATGATGTTATAAAATTTTTCTGTTGGGAATACGAAATTTTTGTCTGAGTAGCACAACCAGCACAACTTAAGCACAATACAGTACAACCTTTGTTTTTTATTTTTTTATAAGTGGCGGGGCTAACTTCTGCTCGAAAAATCGGTTTAGTCTGCCAAATTTTATTCATTGCTTATATGCAATTCTTTCTGAGTAGCACAACCAGCACAACTAGAGTACAATACATAACAACCTTTGTTTTTCATTTTTTTCAAAATGGCGGGGCTAACTTCTGCTTAATCTTCTGCTCAATCTTCTGCTCGAATGCTTTCTGCTCGAAAATATCCTTCTGCTCGAAAAATCGTTTTAGCGTGCCAACTTTTATTCATTGTTGATATGGGATTCTTTTTGAGTGGCACATCCAGCACAACTGTAGCACAATACAGCACAACCTTTCTTCTTTGGTTTTTACAAAATGGCGGGGCTAACTTTTATTCGAAAAATGGTTTCAGCGTGGTTTAAATTATTCTGTTGGTGATACGATATTTTTTCAGTAGCACAACCAGCACAACTATAGCACAATACAGCACTTCTTTTGTTTTTGATTTCTTACAAAATGGCGGGGCTAACTTCTATTCGAAAAAAATAATGCTAACTTTGTAAAAAAATTCTGTTAGGGTTGCGAAATTTTTGTCTAAGTAGCACAACCAGCACAACTCGAGCACAATACAGCACAACCTTTGGTTTTCATTTTTTTCAAAATGGCGGGGCTAACTTCTGCTCGAAAAGTCATTTTAGCGTGCCAACTTTTTTTCATTGATAATATGCAACTATTTCTGAGTAGCACAACCAGCACAACTCTAGCACAATACAGCACAACCTTTGCTTTTAATTTTTTTCAAAATGGCGGGGCTAACTTCAACTCGAAAAATCGTTTTAGCGTGTTTAAATTATTCTGCTGGTGGCACAAATTTGTTCTTGAATAGCACAACTAGCACAACTATAACACCGTACAGCAGACCCTTTGTTTTTCTTTTTTTCCAAAATGGCGGGGCTAACTTTTACTCGAAAAAATGATTTTAGTGTTATAAAATTTTTCCACTAGGGTTATGAAATTTTTTTCTAAATAGCACAACCAGCACAACTCAAGGTCAATACAGGACAACCTTTGTTTTTCAGATTTTTCAAAATGGCGGGGCTAACTTCTGCTCGAAAAATTGTTTCAGCGTGCCAACTTTTTTCCATTGATGATATGGCATTCTTTCTGAGTAGCACATTCAGCACAACTGTAGCACAATACAGCACAATCTTTGTTTTTAATTTTCTTAAAAATGGCGGGGCTAAGTTAGGTGACATGTTTCTCAAATATTTTAATAACAAACATTTGTACTTTTAGAATAAAAGCTGTAATTTTCAGAGTAAAAAATAAATTTTTAAATCCATAATATTATTTTTTAATTTAAATACCGTTTTAATTTTAAACTAAAATATTGAAACATTTAATATAAAAATTTTGGATTTTGCTTTAAAAAATTGTTTTTTCAAATCAAAATTCTCCAATTTTCCATTTAAATATAATTTTTTTAGGATCAAAAGCGGATTTCTTAAAAATAAAAATTAGAATTTTAAATTAAAAATTTTGTTTTTCATTTATAACACAATGTTTTTTAAATTCAAATCTTTTTTAAATGACTTTGGAATCAAAAATCAAAAATCTTTAAAAACAAAATTAATTCCTTTTGGCGAAAAATCATGTCGCATTTTTTTTGATTCTGCGGTTATTTTTTTTAAAGTTAATGCGATTTTTTCTTTCTGTGTATATGTATGTAGCTAATTTTTTTAAAATTTGTTCGATATCTGTTTGTAATTAGTTTGTTTTGTTTAAGTTAATCTGATACATTAGATTCTACTGGCATACAAAACTGTCCGATCTCAAAATCTACCTATTTCTAGTGGATATACGTGCCTCTTGGGCTTTTTAGAATCGTTATGACATAAATCGTCGAGAAATACCAAAAAAAATGGGGGTGAAATTTCCACTTTTGGTTTGAGATTGTAATACCTAGGTTTTTCAGAACGAAAAAAGAAAACGATAAACGATAAAGGAAAAAAATTTCTGTTGTAATTTCTCCAGGGCAGTGATAATTGGAATAATTTTTTGCTAAAAATTATGAAAGCAAGTATATTGATAAAAGCACGAGGCCGTAGGCTGAGGGCTATTATCAATACCACTTGCTTGAGGAATTTTTCAAAAAATTATGAGAATTTATCAACGAACGAGGGGAATTCGGTTAGAAACAATTTTGCCATCTAATTCATAGTTTCGGATGCAGCAAAATTCCGTAAACATTTTCCAATTAGTTTTCTTGCTCTTGATCGTATTTATTGGGGTATTTTCTTAAATTAGTTGGTCGATTGAATAATTTTCTTCTTTACCAAATCGTTCATCAGACATTTTTTTGAATTTAAATATGTCAACAACTGCGTTTGTTTACAAATTACAATATAAATGAGATTTATTTATATATTTTTTATGAACTATATGTCTTGCCAACTAAGATAACAGTTAATTATTTCAAAATTAGACTGATAATTTTTAATATCCCAATAGGCCAGAAGTATAAATATTGTTATTAGTATAATTCAAATTTTATTGGTAAAATTGAATGACGTTATTATATTTTAGAGAATTTCATTGGTTTAAATTAAAATAAAACTAAGGCAAAAAATTTTCAGTAGTAATTTCCCAAGGGCGGTTTTAATTCTAAACTATTTTTCCCGGAAATTTAAAATGCAACTAAATTGGTAAAAGCTCGCGACCGCAGGCCGAGAGCCACAAGCAACGCCGCTTGCTTGAGGGATTTTCTAAAAAATTTGAGTATTTATCGCCGGTCGAGGGAAATTTGATTGCAAATTTTTTTTCCCAACTTAACTAAATAATTAAGACAATTATTATTTAACTAAAAATTCTAAAACATTTATCAATTTATAATTGCACCTAATATTATACTTTTTGTATTTTTTCGATGTAGTAATCACATATTGTCTCACTTAAGCGAGGGAGTGTAAATTGTCTCCCCCTAAGAACTTCCATTCGTTTAGGAGATCGATAAAAGAACCTATAATACGCTTAACGCTGATAAGTTTTGTACTAAGTAAACGTAAAAAGTTTTATACTAAGACTAAAGCAATAGTTTCTAAATGGACGAGTTTTGCAAATCAAAAGTATATTCGTAATTCACTTAAAATTTTAAGTCAAAATTAGATGCTAGACGCAAATTATTCCTACATGGTGCGATTTCCGAGAAAAAATCGTAAAGTCTTAGAACTACGTGAAAACTGTGTTATCTACCTTCAGCGCCCTCTGTCCCTCATATCGGTTCTACTTCCATCACGCGATAAGAATTATTGGAATACACTTTCCAATTAAATTAAATTAAACTAAATTTTAAAATTTAAAAAAAATTAAAAAAAAAACGTGTCATACATTTCGAAAAATTGATTTTAAACTATAAAACCACAAAATAAGCGAGAAAACTACCCTACCCTTAAATTGTTCGGAATTTTTTGATTAATTGAACTCCAATAAATAAGGATGTAGTTTGAATTTTTTCAACTCAAAGGTACTTATATGGTTGGAATTATCTCATAGAAAAACACTGTTTTGCTCTTTTTACGTGTTTCGGTTGGGGATTCGAACTCGTAACCTTATCAATGTTTGTGAGTTCAAATCCTTTGGCAGACACGCTATCCTCTTTGCCACCAATGCAATGATATATTTCGAAGATGAAACTTTATCATTATTCTATTCCTACTAAAATTGAATTCTCAACTGTCATTGGACTCCTATTTTTTAAGTATTTTTATCTTATTCTGTGGAAAATATGCTAACGAACGTTAATTTTTTATAGAAGAAATTATACGTATTAAAATGGCTACAAAATGAAGACGTTTGTCATCCAAGAAAAAATTTCAAATTTGTTACAGTCACTGACGGCAAGGGGTTGACCATATTTCGGCCCAACATTTAAAAAAACCCAAAATAGCTTTTTGGGGTACTATCAATCTCCAAAATTTAGAGAAATAATGAAATGAAATAATGAAAAATACATGTCTTCAAACTTTTCCATTTTAGTGATTCACTACTTGACTCAATTTTAAAAATATATGGAGCACCAGTGATAATTTTGCGGGATGTCTTGTCGCTGAAAGGAATTAGGACCCAAAATGAGTTTCATTCAAATACTGTAGGTTAGTAATATTATCAAAAAATAATAAACAATATACATTACTTATGATTAATATTTATTTAAAGCATAAATTAAAAAAGAAATCTTCACCGATGCGCCATACCCCCAACAAATTAAAACATTATGGTTATATATGTCTTATTATGCTAAGAATTGATAGCTTTATGTAAAAGTTTGTGATCATATATAAGACAACAGATACTGTGAATTTTTATCAGTTTGCATTCGATAGTTTTCGAATCAATATTAATCTTTACAATAAATATTAAACATTACAACATGAAATTTTGGGTGAGTTATTTCCAAACGCGAGTAAAATCAAAAGTTTTATGAACAAAACTGTAAATTAATATCTATTTGCATATCGAATGCCATAAAAATTTAAAATGAAAAAGATAGATAAAAGATTAAACTGTTAATTAATGGTGATGGTGTACAATAGTAAAAGTTACAGTTTTTCTAAAACTAAAATTTTATGCGTAGTAGATTGATTTTATAAAACAGTTAGTTGTTAATAAACATAGTAAATTAATTAATAAACGTAAAACTCTAATCAAATTTTTCTCTTATCATAACAGATTTGTGTTATAGCCGCACTTGCATTAGCATCAGCAGAGGATGTTAAAGATAAAACAGTAGAGAAACGTGGAGCATCATCATCTTGGAGCAGCAGTCTAGGATATGGTGGAGGATACGATGGTGCACATGGAAATGAACATGGTGGATCATATGGTGGTGGACAGGGTGGCTACGGTCTTGGCAGTGGATTATCAGGAGCACATGGAGGCTTATACGCTTCAGGTCTCAATGGGGGATTAAATGGAGGACTTGAGGGTGGATATGGTGGAGGGTTAGGTCTCGGCTTAGCTGGAGGTTATGCTGGAGGCTTAGGTGCTGGTTTGGCTGGAGGTTTAGGAGGAGGTTTAGCTGGAAATGGATTATTAGGTAGTCAATTAGGCCAAACTGCCGTTATTGGAGTAACCAATACTGTTGCTGTTCCTCATCCAGTTCCAGTACCAGTTGAAAGACCTGTACCATATCCAGTTCAAATACGAGTTCCAGTTGACCGTCCATATGCTGTAGCTAAACCATACCCAGTTCATGTCGCAGTTGTTAAACATCATCCAATTGAAGTTGATCGTCCAGTTCCTTACCCAGTAAAAGTACCAATTAGAGTTCCAGTTGTACACAAAGTTCCAGTTGAAGTGCCTCGTCCATACGCCGTTCATGTTCCAAAACCATATCCAGTGAGAGTACCACACACTGTTGTTGTTGAACGTCAAGTTCCAGTTTATGTAAACAATGGATATCTAGGAGGTGAAGCAGGAGGTTATGCAGGTGGATATTCATCAGGCGGTCATGGTTGGTCAGGAAGCAATGGTGGTTGGGCTGGTGGTATTGGAGGCTTGAATGGTGGCCATGGAGGTTGGTCTGGTAACAATGGAGGTTGGGCTGGTGGCAATGGAGGTTGGGCTGGTAGCAATGGAGGCTGGGCTGCTGGTAAAGGAGGATGGGCTGGAGAACATAGCAAATGGTAGGATTAGTATTAAAACAAGCTAAAATTTAGATGTTATTATTATCATGGTTTTGTTTAAAAAAACCGACTATGTTAATTTTTTACTGTAAATATATTAACTATTTTTATATTTTAAAACAATTCGTTTTTATTTACAACAAAGTATTCGCGATATACCGATTTTTCACATTCTTAAGGGTCCAGTTAAAAATAACATATTCCTTTTGTTGAGGGTCGTGTGTATGTCTGTCTCTGACTATTCATAAGCTTGTAACTATAAATATTTTTAATCTCAAATTTGTTTTTAGATAAATAGTGACGTTCAAAATAAATTAAATTGTTTTCATTTATTTGAGAAAGGTTTAACGTGAAGTCTTAAACATCTGTTTTTACCGAGTCAATTAGGTTTTTATTGGTTATCGTACCAATCCTACTTACAAATCAAAAATTTTTTTGATTCTCCAGAGTTAAATATTTATAGCGTCACACATCAAAAACCATAAAAGTTTGATTTGCAGAAATCTTCAATCAGCAGACAACTTGATCTCAACATGTGATGACTGAACCCTAAGATGGTCAAATAAGCCCTACAACAAGAATGACGGTTTCGATCTTACAAAGTAGAAACACCCCACTTTGAAGTTTATATGGCTTAAATATTTTGGAATCTGAAAAAGTTGCGCCTTTTCAGGCGTAAACCAGAATCAGTTCTTTAATTGTTAGTTGGTGAAAACTATAAGTGTTTTGAAGAACACTTGGCTAACTCATTAGTTACATCCTTCATTTCCAAAGCAATTTACTAAGACATACCCTACGTACCTACCTGGCTACTTGATTTTTAATCCATACCAGTAATATATTTTCCTTAAACACCTGCACCATTGTCAGTGGGTGTGTGATCCATCTGTATAATCTGTATAGATGTGAATTGTGTTAAACTCGGTGTCCAATAGCCAATTAGCTGCATACCAATCCTTTTTTCATAGATCTATAGAGATTCTTTGTTCTATTTCGATAAGGAAAACTTTATCAGGTGTTCATCATGTAGATTTTTCCATGGCGTTTGATGACTTGTGCATCAGCATCTGGTAGTTTCGAGGTATTAAGCCTTATAGCAGCTTGAAAGGCCTTGATTATGATAAGTTATTGCAGAGAACAAACTCCTATAAAACCTGCCCTTGAATCATTTATACACCAGCTCTAGTTCCCTTTTCGTATTCATTACCGAAGTTCTTTTAAACCATGCAAGAAATTTATGACCGATTAAGTATCCAAATACATACTTTGTAAAGTCAGTAAACCATTGCCGATGTTTACCCAAATTTACCCTAAACATCCTCCTGACTGTTACAGAATTTAAATTTTACTCGATTTTAACATAAACAGCCCAGTAGAACTACATATCAAGAGTATCGTCATAATTATTCACACTCTCTTCAAGTTACAAGGTACATTGTTCGCAATTAAAAAACACATCTTTCAAACACATTTTTCAAACATTAATAGTTAGACCATTCATCTCACATTAACTGGTGTTTATTTCCACGGCATTAGGAATTTTTTAGCAGAGATTCTTCAATATTGTCTCCTCTTAAAAAATATACCAAGGTTATAGATAGACATTACGTTTTGTGTTTAACCTATTACCTCCTACATGTATTAAGAACCCCCATGTTTACCTCCTACGAGGATTGTATAGTTGTCCTTACTTTTGTACAATCAATTTCCCAACATCTATTGTATTCGAGTGATAGGAGTGTTGTATTTACTCCATACTGTGGTGTGTGTGCTTGATGATTATCCTACCTGTTGCTTTGTAGTCGCTTATCTATACTCTAAGCAATACAGGGAGTATGAAGAAATACTGATAATTTGAAGCTTTTCGGCTCGCAGTAGTGATATTATTGTACTTTGTGATGTGGGCGCGACTCGCTTGATTTGTCATACTTTTGATACATAAACAGAAGCAATGCAAGCCTTGAAGATCACTGAGAGCATATCTCCTATTTCATCCAAACACTGTTGTGTCACAAAATGAAAAATGCCGCATATTAGTGTATAAAAATTTGATATAGTCTTTTTACTAAGGTTTGGGCTCCAAATTTATTTATCCATCCATTCATTATAAATATATTTATCCATCCTGCTGGAAGTTGGCCAATGTCCAGCCTGTCCCAAAAAAAGGAACGAAATGTGATATTTCAAATTATGGACCAATAACCTAACTTTCAGTCATGTCTTAAATATACGAGCACTATATTAATTCACACATATCCAAATTTTTGGAAGACAACCATTTGATATCTGACAGCCAATACGGTTTTAGAAACAAAAGATCAACAACCGATCTATTGAGCTATGTGGCACATCTTTGGAATAGCATACTTGAGAAAGGTGGTGAAACGTACGTGATCGCATTAGACATCTCAAAAGCATTTGATCGAATTTGGCATGCCAACTTGATCAACAAGCTCGTTGCGTACGGTTTTTATCCCGCAGTCGTGAAGTTGATTCAAAATTTTCTGTCTAACCGATACATCTCGGTATCTATAGATGGCTTTTCTTCTGAGTCTAAATTAATAACCGCTGGTGTACCCCAAGGCTCAGTTTTATCTCCCACTTTATTTTTAATTTATATCAACGAACTGTTACAAATCACCAGTAACCCAAAAAATAGTTTTGCAGATGATGGTACACTGCACAATTCATTCGTCCCCTATCTTCAAAGGGTAAAATGCATGAACGAATAAATCCCGTCCCGAGAAACGCTGCCATAAATGTAAACGAGGACCTAAAAAAAGTCGCCGATTGGGGTGACAAAAATTTGGTCAATTTTAATTCCACCAAAACACAGCTATTGATTGTTTCCAGATCAAAGACCGAGTTTCCCAACGATATTTCAATTAATATGTGTGACGACCAAATAGACGAATGTGAAAGCATTCGTTTATTGGGAGTCACAATATCCAATGACTTACTCTGGAACGATCATATAATGGCCATGGCAAAGAGCGCGTCAAGAAAACTCGGCCTCCTCAATAGATGTAAAAAATATCTTACTTCGCATCAATTACTCCACATTTATAAGTCCTATATTTGTCCCTGTATGGAGTATTGTTGTTAAGTTTTGGGTCCTGCATCTGTTACTATCCTGGCTCTTTTGGATTCTGTTCAAAAGCGAGCTATACGAATTGTTGGTGATCGAGATTTAACATTAGATCTTGATTCCCTGCAACATCGTCGCACTGTTGCTGATCTCGTTGTTTTTTATAAATATCGTCACCAGCAGTGCTCGGATGAAATCAGGTCCATAATGCCTCAGACATATGTTTTTCCCCGTTTTACTCGTCAATCGGTTTATGCGGGCGGTCGAACTGTCGAGATTACTCACTGTCATAGTAATAGAATGCAAAGAGATTTCTTTGTGCGTACATCGTACACATGGAATGCTTTGCCCGAATCAATAGTCTCGAGTGCCTTCAATCCACAAAGATTTAAAAAAAGCGTCCACCTATACCTCAAGACGAATGTTGTTGTGGGACCTACGTCTTAAAAGGTATCTATGTGTTGTTGTGACACATTTTGTAATTCCTACTACACAACACTTCTTATTAAAAAAAAAAAAAAAAAATGGTTAGAATTTTTTTCTGTTACTTCAAAGTTCTGTTTTTTAAAAGGCTCGGGCCAATGTTGATCTGTACAATTTATTGTTCAAACCTTGGATGTGCGTTCCTTGCTTGCTTATCCACTGTCAGATCCCTGTAGTGGATAGCGAACAACAACTCACCTGTCGTGGATATAATTAAACACACCTTTCGTTAAGATCGCTTCTACTGTAACCCAATATTTCTATATTCGCTCATAGATATTGACGCTGACTACAACCGCTTGAAACCAAGTCATCCAAAGAAGTTTGACACCTTATATTAATATTGATACTTTTTAAGCCCACATGATATGATGTAAGTTGATGTCACAGTCAGCTATGATATTCTAATCTTTATTCCTTTCATATGATCCATTGCCATAATAAATATCAGCCGTTTCTCCGTAGATGTTTCATAACGGGGAATCTCAAAAGTTATGTCAACTGAGAATGGTTCTGTCACAAGATACATATTAAGACCGACTGGTGATTTGCGCGTTCTGGTTTTGCCATAGCTTCTTTTATAAAAGATCGGCTTTGATGTTGTATTGTCTAAACTTAAAAATATTTTTTTTAATTTGCTAAAAATTAATTTGTTGAATATTAAGCTTGTTCATTGCCATGTTCCCACAGTTATTATCGTTTATGTCTCAAAGGCCGATCCAATAAATCGAACATTAGAATTGAACATAAAGGAAACTTTTAGGTAGATTTCATATAAAAATCTACCTATTGCAATGGGTTTCATCTCGGAATTTTGGAAAATTTTTTGTGCCAAACGACTATATATGATAAGCGGAGACGAAAAAACAAAAAAAAAATAGTATATTTTCCTACAAGAGATGAAAACATTGTTTTTTTCGTGAGTAAACATTTGTGCACGAGACGCGCTAGCGTTTTTTTAATTTTTTAGTTAACTGACCCCATCGGTCAGTTAATTAAAAAATTTTACCAGACAACTAAAAAATTTTTATTTTATTTTTTAATGCATTAAATATTTTAGCATCAATTTATTATTTAAATCACCATTAAAAATTTTTATTTTTATTTTTGACTGAGCCATAATTCAATTCTTTTGTTTTATTCTTTCAATTTTGATGAGGGCACCTATTAACTGATAGAGCAACTATAATATTATTATTTTATAACCCTTTCCCATCAAGTGAATTACCGAATGGTTCACTTAAACTGAATAGCATTTCGGAATTTACATGTTCCAATTCAGTTTACACTGAACGTAAATTGAGCTTCTACAGAAAGTTTGTCTATTTGAATTGAATTCAAATTTGAATAAAGTGAAGGAAAAAATTTGTCTATCAGTTCATGATACATATTAGTATTTTGTTTTTTACAGTTTTTGGTCAATCGTTAAAAAATACCAAAAAATTAAATCGGCACATATTTGTTTGTGTCTATATTTTTGATTTTGGTTATGGTTATTTAATGATATACTGAATATTAGACCAATTCGATAATACAATATCAATTCACTCGACTGGAAAGCCCTTCAGTTGCTTACAGGTGAAGGTGGAGGTACAGGTGAAAAACAACGTAAGTCCATAAAATCAAATATCGATAAAATTGAAGTTTTGTGTTTGAAAATGCAAGAAAATTAAACAATGAATAGACATGGTTCATAAAAGTGTTTTGAACCGAGGTCACCAGAGACGTTTGTTGGTAAAAATGGTGAATTAAGTTGTTTTTCCCCTGTAAATTGGGTATAAAAAAAATGTTGCGAATTCTTTTCAATTGATTTATATGAGCTGAGTTTGATATTCATCAAAATTGAATATACCAACAGAAAGCTTTTGTATTTCTTCAATAGATAGCAGCACTAACTCGATGTCGAAAAAATGGTCTTAAGTTGTTTTTCCCCTATACCCTTCAACTTATATCAGTTTATTTGTAAGTTATATATTTCTTGTATCCTTGATTAATCTTATAATATCTATTATATTCAATATGAGCTAAATTCCTTTGTAGAGAATATTTAAATAATCAGCTAAAATTTGAATGTATTTTGTTCTAATTTTTGAAGTTTTTATAAGATGTTTGAAATCTACTCAAAAATTGATGAACAATTAATTTAACTTATTAACTTCCCGATATGGGAAGTTATTGTTTTTGGGTCGATTTTCGAAATCGGAATTTTTTTGATATCTTTACGTTTCATGACCTCCTGAAGCTGTTTAGACTATTTTTAGCTGGCAGTCTGTATGTGTGTGTGTGTGTGTGTATGTATGTGTATATCGCTGTGTGGAGAATTTTTGCCCAACGATTTCTCAACAACGGGTGAGTCGATTTTAACGAAAATGGTCGCAATCGATGTATCTTGTCGTAACTTAGAGCCCAGTTCTTTTCTGGCGAAATTATATCGTTTGTTTTTTAGTGGTTTCCAAAAAACTGAAAATCATCTCTTGCAAATATCATGAGATTGATAAATAATGCTATCAAGGTCATGAAGCTTCCATATTGCTTGTCAGCATGTCAGACATTTATAATGACATTTGTATAAACATTGCTATCTTAGTTTTTGAGATTTTTAACAAAATGTGAAAAAACTACGTGTTATTTTCTTTATGCAAACGAATGATATCTGGATGAAACTTTTGTATGTAAATGAGCTGCAACCGCATCCGGGTTTACTTGAATATCAAAAACCTGAGTTATTTTCTAAATTTCACAAAAAGGTCAGAGGTTCGAGAGGAGATTGTCTGGTCAACTGTTTATTAACTTTCCAATATGAGAAGTTATTGTTTTTGGGTTGATTTTTGAAATCGAAATTTTTATAATATCTTTACGTTTCAAGACCTCCTGAAGCTGTTTAGGCTATTTTTAGCTGGCAGTATGTAGTGTGTGTGGGTATGTGCGTGTGTATCATCGTATGTGGACAAACATTTGTCCAACGCTCTCTCAACAACGGATGATCCGATTTCAACTTCAATGGTCACAATCGATATATCTTGGTGTAACCTACAGCCCAGTCTTTTTCTAATGAAATCAGTACATTTATTTTTTAGGGGTTTCCAAAAAACTGAATATCATCTCTTGCAAGTATTACTAGAATAAGTAATGCTATCAAGATCATTTACCTCCCATTTTGTTTTTCATCATGTCAGCCATTTATAATGACATTTGTATAAACAATTGCTATCTTACTTTTTGAGTTTTTTTAAGAAAATTTGAAAAATAGGCGTTATTTTCATTACTCAAACGCATGAAAACTTGATGAAACTTTTGAATTAAAATGAGCCGCAAACGCATCCGGTTTTATTTGAATATGGAAAATGTGCTATTTTGAATCAGCTATTTTCAAAATTTGGCAAAGGATTCGGGGAGGATGTCTGTGGTTCGTTGAACAACTGTTTTTTTAGACTTCTCAGTCTTGACATTTAATTTTGTTGAAACTTAGAGCATAAGGTTTTTGTAATGTTTATAGTCGTTTTGCAACTTGTTCGAAATTTCTTCTCTCAACCCCCTCTAAGGAACATCTGAAATAATTAGCTAACCGCTATAGTTTTCGTTCAATCTTTACCACATTTTCTATAACCGTGAATTTTTTCAATTTTTCGCTTCTGTAATGTTCGAAGATAAAGAGTGGGAGACAAACAACTTTTTACCTTTTTATAAATAAGTTAGAAACCGTGTTTTCGAAAAATACAAAAAAATTATTTTGAACTACAAAAAAAATCACATTCCATATGACACCCCACTTGTCTAAGTCAAAAATATTTTTTTTTCAAAATTTCTACTCGTAACCCCCTCCAAAGAACAATTGAAATTATAACGACCAAAAAAAATTTTTATTTTTTTATTACCAAGTTCCTACAACCGTGAATTTTTTACAATTTTTTCTTTTGTAATGTTCGAAGATAAGTGGGGGGAACACAACTAAAATTTCACTTTTTCTAAAATAAGTCCATTACTGTGCTTTCGAAAATTAGAAAAAAAACTGTTTTAGACTAGAAAAAAAATAACCTTTCATATGATACCCCCCACTTGACATGACCAAAAATATTTTGTCCAAAAATATTTGCCTCCAATGAACATTTGAAATTATAACAACCAAGGATTGGATTTTTTTTGATTTTTTTAAACCAAACTCGATTCCTTAAAACAAACTTTTGTTTTACTATCTCCTTATCAATGTCCATAAAATATTGATAAAAAATAATATTCAAAATTTTCTTGTTGTCAGTAGGCGTGGACAAATACATTGAATAACTGTAAAAAATTTCAAGTTGATAGCGCTTATAGTTTTTGAGAAAATCGATTATGTAGAAATTCGGACGGACACCGAAGTCTCACCAATAGGGTACCGTTTTTACTTTTTCAAAGTACGAAACCCTAAAAATGGTGTTATTGTATGATAAAAATCGAAAAAATTTTAGCAACGTTGACAAAGTAGACTTTAAGTAGACTCCACCGTTAGTTTTTTTAAATATATGGTGCAATGAAAATCTTCTTTCCAGTGTAACCCAAAGATGAAAAAAATATGACGATTAATTGCAAGTCTTAGAAAGAGAATTTCAATTTATTAAAGTTTTAAGAAAATATCTTTATGTTACCTATTTAACTTAACGGGAAGTTCTTGGCGTGGCCGCTATGGTCACACCCTACCCTACTAGTTAATTTTTTTATCTTAAACTATTAAAAATGTGTACCGTCGGTCCATAACGTTCTCCTTTTATAAATATTGGTATTTTTCCTCCATGCAAAAGGATTTAGTTTTGTTGCTGGTTCGAAAGCCACTAAAATATAAATCGGTCCTAATTATTTAGCGTAGATCACATAATCATATGCTTGGCTAAACCATGACATATTTATAAAATTTGGTAAGAGCCTTCGAGTTTCTTGATGTTAAAATTTTCCCAATTCAATTTATAAGATAGTCTTTATTAGCGTTACATGAAGTCCCTTAACATAACTGCAATCATGATACTTCGATTAACTTTGGAATTCCAAAAGTTTTAAATTTACATATCCAACACAATTTATTTTTTTTGCTCACCAAGTCATATTTATGTTATATTTAAGTAATGGTGACAGGCAAAGAAGCAATGGAGCTTGCTAATAATGGAGAATCCTTTAAGAAATAACACTTTTCGGGTTTGGCATTTCTAACATTTTATTTCCTTCAATTATACATGGAACAACTTTTATAGCAATACAATTAAATAGATATTATAAAAAGCTAGGGGAACGATATATTACAGATATACTATAAACAACAAGGGGAAATCTACAGTTTTAAAAATATATATCAGAAACACTGTTAAAAAGTTCAAAATAATATTTGAATTAGGGGAAACAATTTAACATATTAACAAAAAGGGGTTTGTATTAACGAGGTTTGTAAATAGAGTATTTTGATCTGGTGAATAAAATTTAAGCTAATTTTGTTTTGTGACGTATATATTCCATATAGGAACGATCTTTGTGAAGTTAGCCCGTAATTCTATCCCGTAAAACAAGGAAAGTTTCATATGGTAATAATATTAGAAAACTTTATGCTATCATGATAGTTTATTTGAGTTTTATTACGAAACAATGCTATTTTACTTATTCATTAATTAAATTCAATTTTCAGTTAAAACTAATTTTTATTAATAACCTATTATAAAATGATTCCTCTAAAAATCTGCAACAAAACTATAATATCAACTCATTCAATTAATTTTGTTTTTACTATATGCTACACTCAGCCCGTTTTTTTCTGTCACGACAGTCGACAGTGAAGTTAGCCCGTAATTTTATCCATTGAAACAATGAGAGTTTTATGTGGTAATAATTTTAGAAAATTTTATGCTATCATTATAGTTTATT
This sequence comes from Diogma glabrata, assembly GCA_963693315.1. NCBI lineage: Eukaryota > Metazoa > Arthropoda > Insecta > Diptera > Cylindrotomidae > Diogma > Diogma glabrata. Next base: position 104,689,070 of record OY856187.1, read on the forward strand.
TGGGTTTTATTGGGAAACAATGCTATTTACTTATTCATTAATTAAATTCAATTGTCAGTGAAGTTAGCCCAGAATTCTATCACCGTAATAGAATCCCTGTGGTAACTGCACAATATGGGTAAAGGATCAAGAATATAAAATTTGATTTTTCCATTATCCGATTTCTGCGGAAAGCGGTTATATCTAGATTATTTCTCAAAACTTTGGAGTAAATTGTCATTTTTGAGAATTTTTCAGTGTAGCGATATAGACGCAAGTAGACTGAAAACTAGTTGCTGGCCGGGAACTGTAATACCTGCAAAAAATAGGTAAACGTTCAATAATGTGTTATTTGATTTTTCTATTACCAAATATCTGCTCCGAAATTAGAATCAATTCTCCGAACTTTGGAGTTAAATCTAGAATTGTCAATTTTGAGAATTTTTCAGTGCAGCGACACAGACGCTTTTAGGCTACAAACTAGCTGCTGTCCGAGAACTGTGGTACCTGCGGTAAAAATGAAAAAGTTTCATTATATGTAATATGATTTTTTCATTCCCAAATAACTGCTGTGAAATCTGAATAAATTCTCCGAACTTTGGAGTAAATTGTCACTTTTGAGAATTTTTCATTGTAGCGATACAGACGCTTTTAGCCTACAAACTAGTTGCTGGCCGGGAACTGAGGTACACGGACACAAAATGCGGAAGTTCAATTGTATGTAATATGATTTTTGCATTCCCGAAAAACTGCTGTGAAATCTGAATAAATTCTCCAAACTTTGGATTAAATTGTCATTTTTGAGAATTTTTCATTGTAGCGATACAGACGCTTTTGGGCTACAAACTAGTTGCTGGCCGGGAATTGTGGTAAACGCACAAAAAATGCGAAAGTTTAGTTGTGTGTAATGAGATTTTTTCATTCCCAAATAACTGCTGTGAAATCTGAATAAATTCTCCGAACTTTGGAGTAAATTGTCATTTTTGAGAATTTTTCATTGTAGCGATACAGACGCTTTTAGCCTACAAACTAGTTGCTAGCCGGGAACTGTAATACACGCACACAAAATGCGAAGGTTCAATTGTATGTATTGTTTCATGCCCGAAAAACTGCTGTGAAATCTGAATAAATTCTCCAAACTTTGGCGTAAACTGTCATTTTTGAGTATTTTTCATTGTAGCAATACAGACGCTTTTAACCTACAAACTGGTTGCTGGCCGGGAACTGTGGTACCTGCAGTTAAAATGCAAAGGTTTATTAATATGTAATATGATTTTTTCATTCTCAAATACTTGCTGTGAAATCTGAATAAATTCTCCGAACTTTGGAGTAAATTGTCATTTTTGAGAATTTTTCATTGTAGCGATACAGACGTTTTTGGGCTACAAACTAGTTGCTGGCCGGGAATTGAGGTACACGCAAAAAAATTGCGAAGGTTCAGTTATATGCACTATGATTTTTTCATTCCCAAGAAACTGCTGTGAAATCTGAATAAATTCTCCGAACTTTGGAGTAAATTGTCATTTTTGAGAATTTTTCATTGTAGCGATACAGACGCTTTTGGGCTACAAACTAGTTGCTGGCCGGGAATTGTGGTGAACGCACAATAAATGCGAAAGTTTAGTTGTGTGTAATATGATTTTTTCATTCCCAAATAACTGCTGTGAAATCTGAATAAATTCTCCGAACTTTGGAGTAAATTGTCATTTTTGAGAATTTTTCATTGTAGCGATACAAACTACTTTTAGCCTACAAACTAGTTGCTGTATGGAAACTGTGGTGCACGCACACAAAATTCGAAAGTTCAGTTGTATTTAATATGATTTTTTCATTCACAAAAAACTGCTGTGAAATCTGAATGAATTCTCCAAACTTTGGAGTAAATTGTCATTTTTGAGAATTTTTCATTGTAGTGATACAGACCCTTTTAGCCTACAAACTAGTTGCTGGCCGGGAACTGTGGTACACGCACACAAAATGCGAAGGTTCAATTGTATGTAATATGATTGTTTCATGCCCGAAAAACTGCTGTGAAATCTGAATAAATTCTGCAAACTTTGGAGTAAATTGTCATTTTTGAGAATTTTTATTGTAGCGATACAGACGCTTTTAGCCTGAAAACTGGTTGCTGGCCGGGAACTGTGCTACACGCATGTAATGTGATTTTTTCATTCCCAAAAAACTGTTGTGAAATCTGAATAGTTTCTCCGAACTTTGGAGTAAATTGTCATTTTTGAGAATTTTTCATTGTAGCAATACAGACGCTTTTGGGCTACAAACTAGTTGCTGGCCGGGAACTGAGGTACATGCACAAAAATTGCAAAGGTTTGTTTATATGTAATATGATTTTTTTATTCCCAAAAAACTGCTGTGAAATCAGAATAAATTCTCCGAACTTTGGAGTAAATTGTCATTTTTGAGAATTTTTCATTGTAGCAATACAGACGCTTTTAGCCTACAAACCGGTTATTGACGGGAACTGTTGTACCTGCACACGAAATGCGATGGTTCAATTGTATGTAATATGATTTTTTCATTCCCAAAAAACTGCTGTGAAATCTGAATAAATTCTCCGAACTTTGTTGTAAATTGTCACTTTTGAGACTTCTTCATTGTAGCGATACAGACGCTTTTGGGCTACAAACTAGTTGCTGGCCGGGAACTGTGGTACACGCACAAAAAATGCAAAGGTTTGGTTGTATGTAATATGATTTTTTTATTCCCAAATAACTGCTGTGAAATCTGAATAAATTCTCCGAACTTTGGAGTAAATTGTCATTTTTGAGAATTTTTCAGTGTAGCGATACAGACGCTTTTGGGCTATCAATTGGTTGTTGGCCGGGAACTAAGGTACCTGCACCAAAAATGCAAAGATTCAATTATATGTAATATGATTTTTTCATTCATAAAAAACTGCTGTGAAATCTGAATAAATTCTCCGAACTTTGGAGTAAATTGTCGTTTTTGAGAATTTTTCATTGTAGCGATACAGACGCTTTTGGGCTACAAACTAGTTGCTGGCCGGGAACTGTGCTATACGCTCAAAAAATGCGAAGGTTAAATTGTATGTAATATGATTTTTTTATTCCCAAATAACTGCTAAGAAATCTAAATAAATTCTACGAACTTTGGAGTACATTGTCATTTTTGAGAATTTTTCAGAGCAGCGATACAGACGCTTTTGGGCTATAAACTGGTTATTGGTCGGGAAATGTGGTACCTGCACCAAAAATGCAAAGATTCAATTATATGTAATAAGATTTTTTCATTCATAAATAACTGCTGTGAAATCTGAATAAATTCTCCCAACTTTGGAGTAAATTGTTAATTTTGAGAATTTTTCATTGTAGCGATACAGACGCTTTTGGGCTACAAAGCAGTTACTGGCCGGAAAATGTGGTACACGCACAAAAAACGAGAAAATTCAATTGTTTGTAATATGATTTTTTCATTCCCAAAAAACTGCTGTGAAATCTGAATGAATTCTCCGAACTTTGGAGTAAATTGTCTTTTTGAAAATTTTTCATTGTAGCGATACAGACGCTTTTGGGCTATCAACTGGTTGTTGGCCGGAAAATGTGGTACCTGCACTAAAAATGCAAAGATTCAATTATATCATATAAGATTTTTTCATTCCCAAATAACTGCTGTGAAATCTGAATAAATTTTCCGAACTAATGGAGTAAATCGTCATTTTTGAGAATTTTTCATTGTAGCGATACAGACGCTTTTGGGCTGCATACTAGTTGCTGGCCAGAAATTGTGGTATACGCACACAAAATGCGATGGTTAAATTGTATTTAATATGATTTATTGGGAATTGTTTATTGGGAATGAAAAAATCATATTACATACAATTGAAGTTTCGCATTTTGTGTGCGTGTACCATAGTTCCTGACCAGCAACTAGTTTGTAGCCCCAAAACGTCTGTATCGCTACAATGAAAAGTTCTCAAAAATGACAATTTACTCCAAAGTTTGGAGAATTTATTCAGATTTCACAACAGTTTTTTGGGAATGAAAAAATCATATTACATACAACTGTACTTCCGAATTTTGTGTGCGTGTACCACAGTTTCCATACAGCAACTAGTTTGTAGGCTAAAAGCGTCTGTATCGCTACAATGAAAAATTCTCAAAAGTGACAATTTACTCCAAAGTTCGGAGAATTTATTCAGATTTCACAGCAGCTATTTGGGAATGAAAAAATCATATTACATATAAATAAACCTTTGCATTTTTACTGCAGGTACCACAATTCCGGCCAACAACCAGCTAGTAGGCTTAAAGCGTCGCATTTTGTGTCGCTACAATGAAAAGTTCTCAAAAATGACAATTTACTCCAAAGTTTGGAGAATTTATTCAGATTTCACAACAGTTTTTTGGGAATGAAAAAATCATATTACATACAACTGTACTTCCGAATTTTGTGTGCGTGTACCACAGTTCCCGGTCAGCAACTAGTTTGTAGGCTAAAAGCGTCTGTATCGCTACAATGAAAAATTCTCAAAAATGACAATTTACTCCAAAGTTCGGAGAATTTATTCTGATTTCACAGCAGTTTTTGGGAATGGAAAAATCATATTACATATAACTGAACCTTCGCAATTTTTGTGCGTGTACCTCAAATCCCGGCCAACAACTAGTTTGTAGCCCCAAAACGTCTGTATCGCTACAATGAAAAATTTTTGGATGATACTGCGTTGAGTGGAGGTAGATTTTAATATAAAGGCTGCCTGCTAGTTGCGTTGAATTCTCCAGGAGATGAATAGATGATACGAGATGTTGTCTCCAATATAATGAGTTACCAGTTACCTTGAATGTGTTGATTAAGCTGAATCTTCGGTTATGATTTACCAATTTTACTGTTCACTAAAGTAAACACAAAAGGCAGCAGATAAAATGTTGTTGTAACAACCATATCATGAATTAAATTTATTTCCAAACTTCTTCAGGTACAGTAGCTTCCACATTCACTAATGGTCTTGAACCATTATAAAAGTAGCACGAATATAAATTAAATTCTCTCAAAACACAATAACATTTTAGAGTTTAATTGTATTTATATAAACAATAAATAGATTATACAAGTTACATGAAATTTGTCTTATTGTATTAATCAAATTGATGGTGAGGCGATGAAATATAATTTACATAGAGAATTACATTTTTAATTTAACAAGAAAATTAAGAACTCGAAACTATTTGGAAAAAACAAAATCTGAATAAAAAAAATATATTTTTTTGTTTTTTTCATAAATATTAAGGAAATCATCGCCTGCTAATTTTTTAAAATTTTTAATTATAATGTTCGCCACAAATTCTCAAAAATGACAATTTACTCCAAAGTTCGGAGAATTTATTCAGATTTCACAGCAGTTATTTGGGAATGACAAAATCATATTACATATAAATAAACCTTTGCATTTTTACTGCAAATACCACAGTTCCCGGCCAACAACCAGTTTGTAGGTTAAAAGCGTCTGTATTGCTACAATGAAAAATTCTCAAAAATGACAGTTTACGCCAAAGTTTGGAGAATTTATTCAGATTTCACAGCAGTTTTTCGGGCATGAAACAATCATATTACATACAATTGAACCTTTGCATTTTGTGTGCGTGCACCACAGTTCCCGGCCAGCAACTAATTTGTAGGCTAAAAGGGTCTGTATCACTACAATGAAAAATTCTCAAAAATGACAATTTACTCCAAAGTTTGGAGAATTCATTCAGATTTCACAGCAGTTTTTTGTGAATGAAAAAATCATATTACATACAACTGAACTTTCGAATTTTGTGTGCGTGTACCACAGTTTCCATACAGCAACTAGTTTGTAGGCTAAAAGCGTCTGTATCGCTACAATGAAAAATTCTCAAAAATGACAATTTACTCCAAAGTTCGGAGAATTTATTCAGATTTCACAGCAGTTATTTGGGAATGACAAAATCATATTACACACAACTAAACTTTCGCATTTTTTGTGCGTTTACCACAATTCCCGGCCAGCAACTAGTTTGTAGCCCAAAAGCGTCTGTATCGCTACAATGAAAAATTCTCAAAAATGACAATTTACTCCAAAGTTCGGAGAATTTATTCTGATTTCACAGCAGTTTCTTGGGAATGAAAAAATCATATTACATACAATTGAACTTCCGCATTTTTTGTGCGTGTACCACAGTTCCCGGCCAGCAACTAGTTTGTAGGCTAAAAGCGTCTGTATCGCTAAACCTTCGCAATTTTTGTGCGTGTACCTCAGTTGCCGGCCAGCAACTAGTTTGTAGCCCAAAAACGTCTGTATTGCTACAATGAAAAATTCTCAAAAATGACAATTTACTCCAAAGTTCGGAGAATTTATTCAGATTTTACAGCAGTTATTTGGGAATGACAAAATCATATTACATATAAATAAACCTTTGCATTTTTACTGCAAATACCACAGTTCCCGGCCAACAACCAGTTTGTAGGTTAAAAGCGTCTGTATTGCTACAATGAAAAATTCTCAAAAATGACAGTTTACGCCAAAGTTTGGAGAATTTATTCAGATTTCACAGCAGTTTTTCGGGCATGAAACAATCATATTACATACAATTGAACTTCCGCATTTTTTGTGCGTGTACCACAGTTCCCGGCCAGCAACTAGTTTGTAGGCTAAAAGCGTCTGTATCGCTACAATGAAAAATTCTCAAAAATGACAATTTACTCCAAAGTTTTGAGAAATAATCTAGATATAACCGCTTTCCGCAGAAATCGGATAATGGAAAAATCAAATTTTATATTCTTGATCCTTTACAGCAGTTATTTGGGAATGACAAAATCATATTACAAATAAATAAACCTTTGCATTTTTACTGCAGGTACCACAGTTCCCGGCCAACAACCAGTTTGTAGGTTAAAAGCGTCGGTATTGCTACAATGAAAAATTCTCAAAAATGACAGTTTACGCCAAAGTTTGGAGAATTTATTCAGATTTCACAGCAGTTTTTCGGGCATGAAACAATCATATTACATACAATTGAACCTTCGCATTTTGTGTGCGTGTACCACAGTTCCCGGCCAGCAACTAGTTTGTAGGCTAAAAGGGTCTGTATCAGTACATTGAAAAATTCTCAAAAATGACAATTTACTCCAAAGTTTGGAGAATTCATTCAGATTTCACAGCAGTTTTTTGTGAATGAAAAAATCATATAACATACAACTGAACTTTCGAATTTTGTGTGCGTGTACCACAGTTTCCATACAGCAACTAGTTTGTAGGCTAAAAGCGTCTGTATCGCTACAATGAAAAATTCTCAAAAATGACAATTTACTCCAAAGTTCGGAGAATTTATTCAGATTTCACAGCAGTTATTTGGGAATGAAAAAATCATATTACACACAACTAAACTTTTGCATTTTTTGTGCGCTTACCACAATTCCCGGCCAGCAACTAGTTTGTAGCCCAAAAGCGTCTGTATCGCTACAATGAAAAATTCTCAAAAATGATAATTTACTCCAAAGTTTGGAGAATTTATTCAGATTTCACAGCAGTTTTTCGGGAATGAAAAAATCATATTACATACAATTGAACCTTCGCATTTTGTGTGCGTGTACCACAGTTTCTCGGCCAGCAACTAGTTTGTAGGCTAAAAGGGTCTGTATCACTACAATGAAAAATTCTCAAAAATGACAATTTACTCCAAAGTTTGGAGAATTCATTCAGATTTCACAGCAGTTTTTTGTGAATGAAAAAATCATATTAAATACAACTGAACTTTCGAATTTTGTGTGCGTGTACCACAGTTTCCATACAGCAACTAGTTTGTAGGCTAAAAGCGTCTGTATCGCTACAATGAAAAATTCTCAAAAATGACAATTTACTCCAAAGTTCGGAGAATTTATTCAGATTTCACAGCAGTTATTTGGGAATGAAAAAATCATATTACACACAACTAAACTTTCGCATTTTTTGTGCGTTTACCACAATTCCCGGCCAGCAACTAGTTTGTAGCCCAAAAGCGTCTGTATCGCTACAATGAAAAATTCTCAAAAATGACAATTTACTTCAAAGTTCGGAGAATTTATTCTGATTTCACAGCAGTTTCTTGGGAATGAAAAAATCATAGTGCATATAACTGAACCTTCGCAATTTTTGTGCGTGTACCTCAATTCCCGGCCAGCAACTAGTTTGTAGCCCAAAAACGTCTGTATCGCTACAATGAAAAATTCTCAAAAATGACAATTTACTCCAAAGTTCGGAGAATTTATTCAGATTTCACAGCAGTTATTTGGGAATGAAAAAATCATATTACATATTAATAAACCTTTGCATTTTTACTGCAGGTACCACAGTTCCCGGCCAGCAACCAGTTTGTAGGTTAAAAGCGTCTGTATTGCTACAATGAAAAATACTCAAAAATGACAGTTTTCGCCAAAGTTTGGCGAATTTATTCAGATTTCACAGCAGTTTTTCGGGCATGAAACAATACATACAATTGAACCTTCGCATTTTGTGTGCGTGTATTACAGTTCCCGGCTAGCAACTAGTTTGTAGGCTAAAAGCGTCTGTATCGCTACAATGAAAAATTCTCAAAAATGACAATTTACTCCAAAGTTCGGAGAATTTATTCAGATTTCACAGCAGTTATTTGGGAATGAAAAAATCACATTACACACAACTAAACTTCCTCATTTTTTGTGCGTGTACCACAATTCCCGGCCAGCAACTAGTTTGTAGCCCAAAAGCGTCTGTATCGCTACAATGAAAAATTCTCAAAAATGACAATTTACTCCAAAGTTTGGAGAATTTATTCAGATTTCACAGCTGTTTTTCGGGAATGAAAAAATCATATTACATACAATTGAACTTCCGCATTTTGTGTGCGTGTACCACAGTTCCCGGCCAGCAACTAGTTTGTAGGCTAAAAGCGTCTGTATCGCTACAATGAAAAATTCTCAAAAGTGACAATTTACTCCAAAGTTCGGAGAATTTATTCAGATTTCACAGCAGTTATTTGGGAATGAAAAAATCATATTACATATAATGAAACTTTTTCATTTTTACCGCAGGTACCACAGTTCTCGGCCAGCAGCTAGTTTGTAGCCTAAAAGCGTCTGTGTCGCTGCTCTGAAAAATTCTCAAAATTGACAATTCTAGATTTAACTCCAAAGTTCGGAGAATTGATTCTAATTTCGGAGCAGATATTTGGTAATAGAAAAATCAAATAACACATTATTAAACGTTTACCTATTTTTTGCAGGTATTACAGTTCCCGGCCAGCAACTAGTTTTCAGTCTACTTGCGTCTATATCGCTACACTGAAAAATTCTCAAAAATGACAATTTACTCCAAAGTTTTGAGAAATAATTAGATATAACCGCTTTCCGCAGAAATCGGATAATGGAAAAATCAAATTTTATATTCTTGATCCTTTACCCATATTGTGCAGTTACCACAGGGATTCTATTACGGTGATAGAATTCTGGGCTAACTTCACTGACAATTGAATTTAATTAATGAATAAGTAAATAGCATTGTTTCCCAATAAAACCCAAATAAACTATAATGATAGCATAAAATTTTCTAAAATTATTACCACATAAAACTCTCATTGTTTCAATGGATAAAATTACGGGCTAACTTCACTGTCGACTGTCGTGACAGAAAAAAACGGGCTGAGAGTAGCATATAGTAAAAACAAAATTAATTGAATGAGTTGATGTTATTGTTTTGTTGCAGATTTTTAGAGGAATCATTTTATAATAGTTTATTAATAAAAATTAGTTTTAACTGAAAATTGAATTTAATTAATGAATAAGTAAAATAGCATTGTTTCGTAATAAAACTCAAATAAACTATCATGATAGCATAAAGTTTTCTAATATTATTACCATATGAAACTTTCCTTGTTTTACGGGATAGAATTACGGGCTAACTTCACAAATATAAAAAATTTTGCAAAAATCTCGTTATATTAATTCTTCATTAATTAATAGTTAACTTCATAAGTTAATTTCACACAAAACTGTCGCGATAGTTATTTTTCTGGGCTGAGAGTATAATTTTTGGGCTGACAGTTGAAAGTGTCATGATATCAATTTTTAGTGTTGCCATCGCATTTTTACGGGATGAAAAACGGGCTAACTTCACATACATATAGGAACGTAGGCTGTTTACTAGTTTCCCTTACTTGTATAGATTTTGTGGATGGTTGCTACCAGTTTGTGGTTGGTTGCTAAGGTTTTGCTTGACCTAGATGGGAGTCGAATCCAGGTCCTCCAAATTCGAAGTCCATCATGCTAACCATTAGGCCTTAACTAATTTTCTTATGTTAATCAAAAAAACTAAGTCAAAATATTTTATGGTCATTTTACATTTATTTAATGTTGTTCAAATATGTGATATATTTGTAATAAATGAGGTTAAACTATTATCGTAATTCGTTACCAAATGAAATCACAACAATAACATCAAAAATTATGACAAACATTCATTTTAGACATAAATTATAAAAATCCACCAAAGAGACATACATACCCCCAAACTTTGGATTCTGCAATGATTTTGATACATAAAAACAATTTAGAGCTTTCGAGTTTGATTTTTAAACATATATAAGACAACTAATGTTTGTGATTCATTATCAGTTTGCATTCGATAGTTTTCGAAGCATTATTAATATATTTACAATAAAATCTAATTATTTCATCATGAAATTTTTGGTAAGCTTTTGAAAATTATTAAATTTTGATTGTTGATTAATTTTCATTACGAAAAATGAGCGGTTAAATTGACTGATGAATATTTATCAATTTTTTTAAATTTGCAATGAACGAATTAAGTTGAAGAAAACTTATATATATCAAAACATTAAGAACGACATTTACATAAATTACTTTTTATTTTCACTTTTCTTTTATTAAATTGAATAACGCCATAACGCAAAGCTCCCAAATGTTGATATGAACAAAGTTTTCGGTTTCTGTTTTGCTTCAGTTTCAGTTTCTTTGACTGGAATGTTTTAAAATTAACATAATTGAATTTAAAAAAAACATTAATTTTGTATCTATATTAAAACGTCTTTTTGTAAACTCAATATTAATATTATTTTTTGTATCAATTCAGGTTTGTGTATTAGTAGCATTGGCATTGGCATCAGCTGAAGATGTGAAAGAAAAAAAAGTGGAGAAGAAAGTAGAGAAACGTGGAGCATCTGGTTGGAATAATAATTTGGGATATGGTGGAGCATACGGATATGGTGGTGGACTTGAAGGCCATGGTCTTGGCAGTGGATTATTAGGAGGATCACATGGTGGTCTATATGGTTCAGGTCTCAATGGAGGATTAAACGGAGGATTAAATGGAGGATTATATGCACATGGTGGTTTATATGGTTCAGGTCTCAATGGAGGATTAAACGGAGGATTAAATGGAGGATTAAATGGAGGACTTGAAGGTGGATATGCTGGTGGCTTATATGGAAATGGTTTAGGTGGAAATGGTTTATACGGAGGTCAAATTGCACAAACTGCAGTAGTTACAAACACTGTCGGTGTACCTCATCCAGTTCCAGTACCAGTTGAAAGACCAGTACCATATCCAGTTCAAGTAACAGTTCCAGTTGATCGTCCATACCCCGTCGAGAAACCATACCCAGTACATGTTCCAGTTGTTAAACATTTACCGGTCGAGGTCGATCGTCCAGTTCCATACCCAGTTAACATCCCAGTTAGAGTTCCAGTTGTACACAAAGTTCCAGTGGAGGTTCCCCGTCCATATGCTGTTCATGTTCCAAGACCATTCCCAGTTAAAGTACCACATCCAGTAATTGTTGAACGAAATGTTCCAGTTTTAGTTAACAATGGAAATAACGGATACAATGGAAATTATGCAGGATCTTTGGGATACGGATCCGGTTATGGAGGTCTTGGTGGATATGGAGGTGGATACGGACTAGGAGGTGGTAATGGATATGGTCAAGGTTGGGCTGGCGGCAATGGAGGTTGGTCTGATATCAATGGAGGATGGACTGGCGGCAATGGAGGTTGGGCTGGCGGCAATGGAGGTTGGGCTGGTGGACATGGAGGTTGGGCTGGCGGAAACAGAGGATGGGCTGGTGGAAATGCAGGTTGGGCTGGTGGAAATGGAGGTTGGGCTGGTGAGCATAGCAAATGGTAGAATATCAACAATCAAAAATTTAGATGTTATTATTGTTATCATGGTTTTATTTACAAAAGCCTTTTGTTAACTTTTTCTTACTGTAAATATATTATTTTAAATATGAAGACAATTTGTTTTAATTTCCATTTTCAGCTTGTATAGTTTAAACCATTGTTTTTTGTCAACTGGGTCATTAAAAATATTTCAGTCAAATCTCAATTTATAGTATATTTGTGTAATCCAAAAATTAGTGTTTACATTTGAAACGCGTAATAAAAAAAATACAAAAGTATGATTGTTTTGTGGATTGTATTAACAATAAGTTATTAATATGAACTATTGGTTTTTTTTAAATTCCAACAATTTGAAGAGCAAAATTAAAATATCTATCATTTACTTTTTAATAAAAACTACAAGTATGACGACCTCGCAAACTCCAGTCCTTATTTTTAACATATGTATAAGGTAACTGTCCTTATTTTTGACATATGTATGATTGTAGCGAAATCCGAAATTCGACGTCCACGCCTGGTTTAACCTGACAGAATTCTGTTGGTGTATCGGAGACAAGCAGAAAAAGAGCTGCTAAACCGATGATGCTTCATCACGGCGAATAGGCACCTTAAACCCAATGCGACCCAAGCGTCTGTTCTCCAAGTAATCTGCGGCTTGGAGCGGGTCGTCTGTCTTGGATCAAGCGGCTCGCTATATAAACGTGTAAAAAGAGTGTTTCTGGTAACCTTAAGATGCAGAACGGACCCATTCACGACAATTTGGGTTGGGCCTAAGGTTAACACCCTAACCCAGGAAAAACCTAATTTGTTAAATTTGGATATCAGAAAAGAATAACAGACCTGGACAAAAAACAGATTTTTACCTGAACGTGAAAAAGGACCAGACTACCGAATCGGAACGTATAGAACGTGCGCAGCCTGAGCGTCTAGAGTGTAGAGAGCTTATAAGTCTAGAAACAGAGGCTGAGAGGTATAGGATGGATATCATAGCTCTGCAAGAAATTAGACGGCCAATAATCGAAAAACAAGATTTGGATAGTCACTATTTACACTGTAGTGGTCATCCTTCTTGTAGTGAATTTGGAACTGGTTTTCTTGTTCACGCATACAAGAAATCGTGATGAAATTCATCCCGGTCAACGAGAGGATCTGCTACCTACGGGTACGCGGTACAAACAACAACATTTCTCTTATTGCCGTGGATGCACCTACTGAAGCTAAGACCGTCGACGAGAAGGATACTTTCTACATAGAATTTATGAAACAAACACCAACACGCGACTTCATTATAATTCTTGGTGTGTAGCTATTGCAGAATGGTAAGCTAGGCTTCGATATATTTTCGAAGCTTAAGATGGAAAAGAAAATAAAATGTAAAAACATAAAAATGTGGTGCCATATCCTGCGCAAAGTGATGGTCTATGCTCTGATCGGTTGGGAGGAGTTCGTTAATTATGGCGACTGCAGCTACAACATAAATATCGCAGGAATGAATATGAGAATTGAAGGGGCATCATAACGACTAGGTTGTTGGTACTATATTAAATAAAATTGGATTTCAAGTTATTGTACTCACCGTTTCCTTCCTGTCACCATGGGAAAGCTATCTCGGCCAGCAGTGGACCAGACCCGGAACGGTTTTAATTTATGTGCTGGTTGAAATCGTTTCACGGCAATAACACAATAACCATAACATCCTTAACCGTGTGCTTTCATTCAAAGCACAGGTTCCAGAAGCCCCTGCAGGACTCCGACTATCTTTAAAACTTTTCAAAACCTTTCAAGTGGATGATTACTATCCAATATCAGCATCAAACTAAAATATAGAATTTAAATAGCATATACATATATACAAATATACATACATCTATCAATATAAACAAAAATCTTAAACTAATATACAAATAAGTTTTTATTCGCCTACATATCAAAGTGTTACTTTATTACTGTGATTTGCGGCTTTAAAGTATCACTTTTCAACTATTTATTTTGTTGTCATAACTACGTCCAAAAAAGTAAAAAGCATTTGTATTTGTTTAAATTCTATGAAAAATAAAATTTTTTATTAAAGTAACCCTCAAATTCAAAATTTCATTATCCAATTAAAATAGTTGTTATCATTTGTTGTCATAGCTACACAATAATTTGGAAAAAATAATAAATATTTTGTCAAAGGTTACTTGTTCCACATATTTTTATTTTAAAATTTATGAAAATTTATAATTTTAATTTAGAATAAACAACTTTTCTTAAAATATTTTGCTTGCGGCGAATAAAAAATAGTATATGATGCACGGACGTAAGCTATTTTGGACTTAATGTGGGTGCAAATCTCGGCTGGTACCTCGATTTGCAAACTTCACGTCCGTCCAAAATCTTTAGCTTTACGTCCTAGCATCAAAATGTACTATTAAAAAAAATTTGTAAATACCATCGTACCATTGGGACAAACCCAGTAGAGTTGAAAATATCTTCCTCGTAGTTCATCGGCATCGGTTCACCGTCTCATCGGCATCAGCAATTTAGTTGACTTTATGTAATATTCGGAGAAATCGACCTTTGTTTCAACAACAACCCAAAACTTTATCTCAGTAGTCATTCAATGTATGACACTTGCACTCGTCTCGTCCACAAAAAAAAGAATATACTTAAGAGGTTCTGTTTTTTTTATTCACTCGTTTTTTGTTTTTGCGGTGTAATATTTATGTAATTACAAATAGGTTCATTTTATAGTTTTAGTTACACATTTATATTTAGTTTTAGCCTTAGCCAAATGTTTCTCTACATAGATTTGAATTATCACTAAGTTATTTATAACTTACTTTGATTAAATTTTTCATTTTTTTTTTAATTAATTCTTGTCTATTCATTTAATAAAATTCAACTGTCTCAATGGACACAAAAGAAAAACTTTTAAAGTTTATTTACAACTATGTAAAAAAAAAATATTCATTAGCTCTTATAGCGATTCAAAAAGACAAAAAAAAACCACAAGTTTGGCCAATTGTTCGACAAACTAACCTTATTTCTTAAACAAAAATTCATTATTATCTTCATTTAATTTATCTACTTTCCCAGTAACCTGTTCATTTTCTAATTTTGTTTCGGTTTATCTTTTTTTCTTATTATTTTATTTCTTTATATCTGCAACACGAGATCCGATCGTCTTGAAAGCCAAATCCAGAAGAAAAACATGCGAAAAATATCCAATCACTCTCAAATTTCCCCTCCCAAAAAAACATTGCCACGTAAATTTTAATAATTTCCTTTCGATCAGTTACTATTGCCCTCCTCTGCTAGGTTTACCAACACAACCACAAAATAACCATAAACGAACAAAAAATAAAAAGGATACACCCCTGGATCAACAACAAAAAAAAATATGACAGTTAAATAAACAAAAAAAAAACTTTCCTATCTCCCAACTCTTTAGCTTGCTATAATTTTCTAGTTTCTACAGCTCTAGTGAATGCATTTTGAATTTCTGTTCCAGCAAATTTTTCGTTTTCAGCAGAAAATACTCGCACAACAGCATCCTTGTACCTGTTACAATATCGCCATTATTTAGCATAGCAACTGTCCACACGGATTGTGCTGGTAAGGTTAAACTGTCACCTAGAGCCCCGCTTTTTATACTCCAAACACGAATTGTTGAATCTTCACTTCCAGTAAAAAAATTGACACTATCTTAGTGTAACGATATACTATAAATATAATTGCTATGCCCATGAAAATCACGAACGAGTCCTGCTTCTTCGTTCCATAGTTTGATTACAGCATCGTTACCGCAAGTTAACAATCCATAATTTTGAAGTCCAACCACACGCCGAACACTATCCGTATGTCTTTTTAAGACGCCAACTTTCTCACTTTGTATATTTCTTATATGTACTCCCTTCTATGCCCTGTCAATTTTAAAAGCGGTGTCATGCATCCAAGTGTATATATAAAAATTTTGGAGTCGTTGGAGGCGGTACAAACCGCATTTTCTTCTTCAAGGTAAAAAAAAAACTCATGAAGTCAAATTTGAATGACCAACCAGCGTTAGACGTATGTATGTAATCATACGTTTTACGTATGTATTTCAAAAAATAAAAATTTTACTCAGTTAATGATTTATTCTCAACTATGCCGGTGCAAACGACCATAGCTTTTCCTTACTCGAACTTATTCCAAATTTTACGTTTTTATCACGAGAACCAGAAACAATACTATTCGGTGCTTTACAAACCGAACGAACATCTAATGAATGTCCTAATAATTCCCTACCAATTTTATAATTAGTCAAACTCATTGTTTTTTAGGTGAGAATTATTTTCTTGTCCCAAACTTCTAAAAACTATTTATGTTCAACAATAAAAACTATAATATATATGAGATGTTATAAAATTGATTGCAATTAATAATACAAACTATTTTTACACACTTTTAATTAACTTGACTCTTGAGAGCTCTGATGGGTGGAATTTTGTGATTCATTTTTCAGTAACTTCCCATTATGTGATTGATCCCAAATTGAAAAGACAAGTTTGTTGAAGCAGTCAGTACGTATTTCTAAAACTTTTAAAGCAAAAAACTTTATAAATCTGAAGAAAAAAAATTCAAATTTTTCTTCATTCTGAAAGGCCTTAAAGAATTGCAGAAAAAAGAATAATGTTTTTGATGATAGGATCTCTAAAGTACTTTTTAGAGAGTACCTTTTAAAGTACTTTAGATCCTATCATCAAAAACATTATTCTTTTTTCAAAATATTACATGGATCAAGATTTTCTTCTATTTTTCTCTTAAAGAATTGCACTGAAATCCTCATCCTCTGGTTGACTCATTTTGAGCGAAGGAATTTTGGTAATACTGTGTATATCATTATAATCATAGACATCATACATGTTTGTGTCATTTCATATGGATAAAAAGCCTTACATTATAAATATTGAACACAAAAAAAAATAAAAGTATGACATTTCGTTCAAAGCTTATAGACCTTTTTTCTTAAAGTTCAAATCGTTATTTTGGTGTATTTGACAGATTACATACAGCAATGATAATTAAAAATCAGTTATTATGTATGAAAATCCATAAGATCTGAATGACCCATTTACCGCGCTGAAATTTTGCTCATACTGAGTATCTCATTATAATAGAGGACATATTACCCATTTTTGTCATTTTTATATGAAAAATGGCCTTAAATTGTAAATAATGAGTGATTTGTATTTCGAAAATTTTAAATAATTGTTATTTCTTCTAAATCCAGATTGTTTTGTGTTCTCGTTAAGTTTTTTTTACTATAGTTGCATAATTATTATTTTTTCAATACATTTTAATACATAATTAATGATTTCTAATTATCATTGCTGTATGTAATCTGTCAATTACATACAGTAATATAACGATTCGAATTTTAAAGAAAAAGCTCTATAATTCAGACCTTTTTTCGGAAAAAAACTTGACATTTGGTGAGAACATATATATTTAATAATTTATGTACAACCAAAACCCCCGGTATAGAAGCCATCTACATTTTTTAGCACAATAAAAATCGTGAACTTGTAGCGCCATTTTGAAATTTTTTTTTTTTTTTTTTTTTTTTTAACGGCGTTCATGCTCCATGTAGGAGCGTTGCCAGGCTAATCAGCTTCAAATATTCACCACGGTCATTCGCAACAGCGACATAATTACCATGGCAGCCGATTTTTTTAAGGTCGTTTATTACGTCAGTCTCCCATTGTAGTCGTGGTCTACCTCGCGGTCGCCCACTCCCTGGGGTACTAACGTACATTTTTCTAATCATTCCAGACTGTGAATCGGCTCGTAGAACATGCCCAAACCAAGCAATCCTATTAGAACGGATACAACCTATTATATCAGGACCCTCAAGAAGGTCTCTGATCTCAAAGTTATACCGGGTTCTATACTCTCCATCGTCTGTCTTAAGTGGACCAAAAATGTAGCGTAGGATCTTACGCTCAAATACAGATAAATGCGATTCGTCATTTTGTGTAAGGGTCCACGTTTGTGACCCATACATCACAACCGGTCTAATCAATGTCTTGTATAACTTGAGCTTGGTGTTAGTTGATACATACGGAGATCCAAGGAGAGGTTTAATTGAGTAGAAAGTTCGATTACCTGCAGCGATTCGAGCTTTTATATCTGTAAGTATGCTGTTGTTTGAGTCAAGCATTGATCCCAAATATTTAAAAGATTTAACTCCCTCAATTCGTTCATCGCCGCACATCAAATCTTTCTTCTCAGACTCTCTTGAAACATTCATATGTTTGGTTTTATTGTAGTTAATTTGCAGACCAATTTTTCTAGCTCCACTCTCAAGCGACTTAAAAGTCTCACTCATAACAGCTTCACTTCGGCCGAGGATGACAACATCATCAGCGTATGCAATCATCTGTACTGAGTTTATTGACAAGATATTGTTGTTAGTCGGCAGTTTCTTTTGACGGCACACATATTCCAAGGCTAAATTAAAAAGTATAGGAGAGATAGCATCACCTTGTCTTAACCCGGAGTCGACTTTAAAAAACCTTGATATTTCGTTCTCTACTCGTACACAGCATTGAGAATTCTGTACTGTCATTTTGCATAGTGATACCAGTTTACCAGGAATTTCCATTGACACCAGAGCAGACCATAGAGTCTCTCGTTCGAGAGAGTCGTAGGCCTGTCTGAAATCAATGAAGAGTTGGTGCACTGGTATGTTGAACTCTCGGCACTTTTCCAAAATCATCCTTATCGAGAAAAGTGCATCGGTAGTACCTCGGCCCCGCCGGAAGCCACACTGATATTCTCCAAACAGTTGTTCAGCAAAAGGATTGATTTTGGATAGCAAAATGTAAGAGAAGATCTTATATGCTGTGCAGAGTAGAGCGATTCCTCTGTAGTTTGCACATTGTAGGCGATTACCTTTTTTATGGATTGGTATCAGCATAGCTGTGTTCCAGTCCTGTGGCATGGCTTCAGTCCTCCATATCATTTGAACAAGTTCAAACAATCTTAAGGATAGAGTTTCACCACCATGTACAATCATTTCGGATGTTATATCGTCGATACCAAGTGCTTTATTGCATTTTAATTTTGACAGCGCCGCATCGAATTCCTCTTTGGTGGGTTCGTCTACATGTACCTTTGACGCACGAATAAGCTTTGCTCGTCGCCCGACTTGATGCTGGTCACTTAAGTTGAGAAGATTCTCAAAATAAGTGGCCCAAGTGTCTAAAATATTTTTAAGGTCTACTTGTAGCTCCCCATCTTCGTTTTGAATAGCAATCGATCTAGTTTGAGGGCCCTTCTTTAAGGTTTTAATCTGTTGAAAGAAGTTACGCGATTGATGTTCCTTATTGAAGCTTTCAATGTCCTCACACTTTCTCTTCCACCATTCTCTCTTCGTTCGTCTACATAGCTTTGTAACGGCTTGTCTTGCCAGTTTATAGTTCTCCTTCGTGGACCTGGTGTTGCGTCCTTGCAGACATTTCAGATAGCAATCTCTTTTGTATTGAATAGCGTCAAGACATGCTTGATCCATCCATGGCTTCTGGGAGTGGTTTTGTGGTCGTCCAAGTATTCCCTCAGCAGCGCTTAAAACAGCATCTTTGAGCAAATACCATGACTTATCGACGTCTCCATTAATGGTTTCTGATTTCTCTAATTTTGAAATTAAAACTCAATATAAAAAAAATTCAAAAAATCGCCATAACGCTCATAACACCATCTGGAAAAATAAAACTCCATATAAAAAAAATTCAAAACTATTTAATCAACAACACTAATCCAATTTTTTGCATATGGCGATGTTCATTGTTTATTGCAAATGGCGTGAATGGGTATGGCTATGATATATCGGGGGTTTTGGTACAACTTAAAATTAATACAATGAGCAAAGAACCGTACTAAAATTTTACACTGGATGTTTAAATAACATAATTACAATTGTTATAGTGCAATTAACCTTATTAAAATTACTTTAAATTTCAAAGAATATTAAATTTTCGGTAAGTGATTTAATTGCTAGTTTTACTATAATGTATTTTCTGTGAAATAATGTGGTTAACTTATTTGTAGGTAAAATTATATAACTAAAAACTCTAAAATAAAAAAATAAAAAAAAAAAATTTAAAAAACACACTTTTTGAAAAACGAACTAAAAAGTAGAAAATAAATTTTGCATTAACACCAGCGTTGTCTTCTATAATTATATTTCCTTTGAAATTGTTAGAAGAAAAAATTTTTAAATGTTATTTAACACATCTTAGCATAGATGCAAATATTAAATTTTTGACTAATTTGAAATGCTAATTTTCGATTGATAAACAGTTTTCCGTTCCCATTTGTTACATAAAATAAAAGTGGGTGGCGCATTCAGAAAGGAAAGGGAATAAACGTTGGTAGTCTCTCTTGTTAGAGATTAACATAGAATACATTTGTTCCTTTTCTATATTAATGTTTGCGTCACCCACTTTTATTTTATGTAACAAATGGGAACGGAAAACTGTTTGTCAATCGAAAATTAGCATTTTAAATTAGTCAAAAATTTAATATTTGCATCTATGCTAAGATGTGTTAAATACCATTTAAATATTTTTTCTTCTAACAGTTTCAAAGGAAATATAATTATAAAAGACAACGCTGGTGTTAATGCAAAATTTATTTCCTACTTTTTAGTTCGTTTTTCAAAAAGTGTGTTTTTTAAATCTTTTTTATTTATTTTTTTTAACATATATTACACATAGAGAACTTTAAATAGCAGATTGTATTACTAGTGCGAATGCGTTTTCCAAACAAGAGCTAGTTTGCCGCACGACCGCAGGGAGTGCGGAAAATAAGTCTTGTTTGGAAAACGCATTTGCACTAGTAATACACACTATTTTTTTGTAACAAGTGCGTAAAATTTATAAATATTTATTTAATTGTTCATTTAATCATTTATTTAACAAAGTTATAAACAAATTTAAGCTTTTTAAATAATTAAAGTGCGCCATCTTCGTTGTAATAGTTATAAATTATACTAGCTCAAAAATATAAACATAAGAATCAACTAAAACAACACATAGGAATCCAATAAGAGCTGTCAAAATTGTAAACTTTGAAAACCTAAATAAATTGTTTTTTCTTGCAATTCAAATGATGCAATGTGTTTAAGTTGTTTTTACTATATGGTAAGTTATTTAAATTATTATTTTGATATTTTAGTGCTATAGGGCGATTTTTGATAAAATTGATAAAATTATTCAAATTGTGTTTTGTATGGAATGCCATATACATTTTTTGTAATTTTTTCTCTTATCCTCCTTTTGCAGCGCCATTGCGGTAAAAACATGAACAGAAAAATCGTCCTATAAAAATATTATATATAGATAGATATATGGATAGATTTAACTACAAATCTCACATGCAGGCGGCGTTACGGTCCAGGCTTACAAAATATTTTGTGGTCATATGTGCGGAAAAGTAGTTTTTTCTTTTATTCTATTCTAGTACATATACAAAATTGGATATTTTTTACGCATGTGTTACAAAAAAGATCAATTTAAATAAACTTGCAAGATTTTTGCATTTGTTATGATGACATTTGTTATGATTTCATGATAAATAACAAACTTTATTTTCAGCGGTTGTAAATTTTGATTTTCGGAAAGTTTTAAATTCGAAAATGCTTTTGACTGTTTTTTTTTCTTGTCGAAGCAAACACATATAACACATTCAATAAGTGTAAATTTCATTTTAGGTTTTAAAGGGTTTCAATCCAAATTCTCATCACCCAGTCGATTTCATTACAGGTGACTTTGGTTAGAAGAGATATCCTTTATGGAAATGTGGTGGGCCTAGAGTTTGTATTTCACGGGAAAATTTGTTCACAATTCCCCGGGAACTGTGAAGCAAATTGTCCCAGGAATGCAAACTCTAGGGCCCCAACAGTCTGCATTTGAATTCGGATGAAAATGGTGAGAGAATGACTGAGTTTGCATTATCAAATAATTTGAGAATTGTCAGTACTTTCTTTCTGCACCAATCGATAGAGATTGCTATCTAAAATGTCTACAAGGACGCAACACCAGAACCACGAAGGAGAACTATAAACAGGCAAGACAAGCCGTTACAAAGCTATGTACACGAACGAAGAAAAAATGGTGGAAGAGAAAGTGCGAGGAGATTAAAAGCTTCAATAAGAAGCATCAATCGCGCTACTCCTTTCAACAGTTTAAAACCTTAAAGAACGGACCTCAAACTAGATCGACAGTTATTCAAAACGTAGATTGGGACAAATATACCTTAAAAATATTTTAGATACTTGGGTCGCTTATTTTGAGAATCTTCTCAACTTAAGTGACCAGCAACAAGTTGGACGACGAGCAAAGCTTGTTCGTGCGTCAAAGGTACATGTAGACGAACCAACCAAAGAGCAATTCGAAGCGGCGCTATCAAAATTCAAACGCAATAAAGCACCTGGTATCGACGATATAACATCCGAAATGATTGTACATGGTGGTGAAACTCTATCCTAAAGATTGTTTGAGCTTGTTCAAATGATCTGGAGGACTGAATCCATGCCACAGGACTGGAACTCAGCTATGCTGATACCAATCCATATAAAAAGTAATCGCCTACAATGGGCAAACTACAGGGGAATCGCTCTACTCTGCACAGCATATAAGATCTTTTCATACATTTTGTTAGCCAAAATCAATCATTTTGCTGAACAACTGTTTAGAAAATTTCAGTGTGGCCAAACAATTCAAACGCCCATAACTCCGTTTCAAAGTACTCCAAAAAAACTAGAAAGCACTTTTTTTCTTTTTTTTTTATTCAAAGTTAGGCATGTTTAATGTTAACCATAATAAATTATAGATTAATGTCTTTGAACATCCGAAGATACCATGCTAACTGGGGAACTAGGGCTCAAGAGTATTTATTCATTTTCTTTGAGGAATTTATCCACGTTGATTTTAATGTTTTGAGGATTAAAGTTATCAGGAAAGACCCACGCCGGTAAGCCATAAATTTTGTCAATATCAACAAAAAAAATCTACCCTGTAAGGAAAAAAAATTATCATTCGATTGTTATAGTAATTATTGGGTCATATATCATGATGACATCACCTACGGTTGTTTGGTCTTCAATTCGGTTCTTTTGGTTGAAATTTGATTTTTAAAGATAAGACAGCCGAATTTGAGGTTATTGTAATAGGAACAATTCGGTTGTCACAAAGTAAATTGTAGTAACTGAATTTTGTCTTCCAGTGTACGTTTTCAAAATAATAGCCCATTAAAAAAATATATATTTTGCTTGAAAATAAATATAGGTACGTTCTTCGAACTTCAATTTCTTATTCCTTTTTTAACTCATTCCTAATTTTTACCAAATTTGTTTTAAAATTGTATTAAAAGTTAGTTAAATTACTAATATATTACGCTGGTGTAATTTTATTTCATTAATTAATTTGTTTATAGTTTCTGCTATAGATTTCAATTAATTTTGAAACTTCAATAATGAATATTATAAATTTCACAAACCATATCTGAAAAAAATAATGTTTATCTGAAATTTTAACACAATGTCAGGAAAAACCATGGTTCAAAATTTATCAAATAAATTTTATTGGCGTTAAAATTTTTTCTTATGAAACACATTATATGAAAAAATTAGCTTTTGTTAGCATTCTAGTTGACGAACTAGACTTGAGTTCAAATGACATGTTTTTAATTTCTAGCCAAGCATCAATATTTTTCAATAAAATGGTTACAACTACGATTAGTCTGCAGCATGCCTGATATTTAACTTAGTTTATTGCACTCACTATCACAATGTTTCAAAAAATATAAAATTTGAATGACATTGACATCCAAACCTGAGTGGTTGCAGACTTTGTCATACCGGTATTTAAAATGAACGCAAACAACTTTTTGGCTTATAAACCTTCCCGAGCAGAAATTAGTTAGGGCAAACCTGAATCTAGTCAGGACGTGATCACGGCCTGGTCAGTCCTACAAAGGCATTCCCTATTAGGGCAATCTGATGTGGGGCTGTTCCGGGCCTGATTTAGAATATCCTTTTAGGGTTAACCTTATTTGAATATATCCGGCCCAGATCAGGTTTTTCGTATTTGACCCCTAACTGACATTTGATTTGGTTAAAATTCACTAGATTATTATCCATTTTAGAAATATATAGTTAAAATCGTTTCATGTATGTTTTAGTTATCGCTTCTCGTCTGAAATACTATAATAATATTGATTAAGGTGGTATGTATGTTTTAATTTTTTCCATTGTAATTTTTTTATTTTAGTTTGATTAATTTATGTATATAATATATAAATAAATATCAGGGTCTAGTCCAGATATCCCAATCAGGGCCTGATCCGATTATCCCAATCAGGGCCTGATCCTGTAATCCCAATCAGGACCTGTAAGGGCAACAGCGTTACACTCATGATCAGGGTCCAATCAAACTGTCCTACAAATGCCTGATCGGGACTAGGGTTAACCTGAACAGGACCTTACTTGAGCCCTGACAAATTTCTGCTCGTGTTTGTGTTGATTCTTTAAACGACAAACTCGTTCTTATTCCTATTTCTAATCCTATTTAAATTTAATAAAGAAATTCTGCAAGTCATAAAAAATATATTTAAACTACATTATGCACATTATCGTGTCAAACCCCAAATAATATTTCTACATTTTTTCAATATACTTTTGTTATATGTATTGTTTTATAATTAATTAGTATATTTGATACAAATAAGGTTAAAAATGTTTACATAACAAGAAATCACAACAAAACATTCAACAAGTATAACAAAGATATCCGCTTTAATCATTTATGCTAAATTTACAAATTAAAATGCAATATATACCAAACATACCTCCAAATAACAAAATTAGATATTCTGCAATAATTCTCAAATTCATACTTTTGAATTTTATAATATCTGAACATATATAAGACAACTGATGCTGTTATTCATTATCAGTTTGCATTCGATAGTTTTCGAATTAATATTAATATATTTACAATAATACTGAATTTTTCAACATGAAATTTTTGGTAAGCTTTTTAAACTTTTTGTTGAAGTTTTGAAATTATACAAACTTTATTCCATAAGAAAACGATACAAATTAACTAATTTATATGAATATGATTTTTATGAATCAAAATAACAATTTTCAATGTACAAACTAAATCGAAAGCGATATAAGATTGTGGGTAGCTACTTCGCCCTAGGCATAATATACCATTTACGTAAAATACTATTTCATACAATTTTTTATTGCTTTTATATCTTTAAATTTTGAAAATTACCATACTCCTAAATGCTGTTAAAAAATCACACATTCAATATATTATTATGATTTGATGCTTAATTAGTGAATTAATTAATTAGAGTTATTAATTTCTGAAACAAAAATAATTTATGAGTTTCAAGATAACTAAAATCAAATATTTTATATACCAAACAATCACATTAATCATTATTCTTTCATGTTCTCAAAACAGATTTGTGTATTAGTGGCATTGGCATTGGCATCAGCTGAAGATGTGAGAGAAAAAAAAGTGGAGAAGAAAGTAGAGAAACGTGGAGCATCTGGCTGGAATAATAATTTGGGATATGGTGGATCATATGGTGGAGCATACGGATATGGTGGTGGACTTGAAGGCCATGGTCTTGGAAGTGGATTATTAGGAGAATCACATGGTGGTCTATATGGTTCAGGTCTCAATGGAGGATTAAACGGAGGATTATATGCAGATGGTGGTCTATATGGTTCAGGTCTCAATGGAGGATTAAATGGAGGATTAAATGGAGGACTTGAAGGTGGATATGCTGGTGGTTTATATGGAAATGGTTTAGGTGGAAATGGTTTATATGGAGGTCAAATTGCACAAACTGCAGTAGTTACAAACACTGTCGGTGTACCTCATCCAGTTCCAGTACCAGTTGAAAGACCAGTACCATATCCAGTTCAAGTAACAGTTCCAGTTGATCGTCCATATCCCGTCGAGAAACCATACCCAGTACATGTTCCTGTCGTCAAACATTTACCAGTCGAGGTTGATCGTCCAGTTCCATACCCAGTAAACATACCAGTTAGAGTTCCAGTTGTACACAAAGTTCCAGTTGAAGTACCTCGTCCATATGCTGTTCATGTTCCAAGACCATTCCCAGTGAAAGTACCACATCCAGTTGTTGTTGAACGAAATGTTCCTGTCTTAGTTAACAATGGAGATAACGGATACAATGGCAATTATGCAGGATCTTTGGGATACGGTTCTGGTTATGGAGGTCTTGGTGGACATGGCGGTGGATACGGAGTAGGAGGTGGTTATGGAGATGGTCAAAGTTGGGGTGGCAACAATGCAGCTTGGTCTGGTATCAATGGAGGATGGGCTGGTGGCAATGGAGGTTGGGCTGGTGGAAATGGAGGTTGGGTCGGTGGAAACAGTGGATGGGCTGGTGGACATGGAGGATGGGCTGGTGGAAATGCAGGTTGGGCTGGTGAACATAGCAAATGGTAGAATATCAACAATCAAAAATTTAGATGTTATTATTGTTATCATGGTTTTATTTACAAAAACCTTTTGTTAACTTTTTTTACTGTGAATATATTAGTTTTAAATTAAATTTGGAGATATTTTGTTTTTATTTGCATCTTCAGCTTGCAGTCCAGTAACTTTGTCGCCTGAGAGTATGGGGTAGTATGCGTCAAATCCGGTAGTTCTGATTTTTTGCAGACTTGTTTATGATGTTGGCCTAATGAATAATCCAAGTTTGTGACATCGAGCGCCGAACGCAACTTTGTCAAAAATCGAGAATACCACCAAAAAATCGGTATGTTTTCAAATTTTGGCGATTATAACCCTAAAGGACTAGTTTTTTCTTTATACTTTCCTAAGACGGTTTTAAAGTAGACTAAATTTAATATTATTAAAGACTTAATTTTGCGTTATAAATTAATTTTTACGCCAATCGATGAAATTTGTATAAAAAAGTCAGCACACAACACATATATAAAGCAAAATTATAATTTTGACAGTAACTATATTGTTCTGTAGCGGTTGTAGCAATAATATTGAGCTACATAATTTTCATAAATACAAATAATTTTGAGCCATTTAATACACATAAATAAAAACAAGATTACGAAACATTTTATTAATCCAACATATACACACATACAAAATAAGGATATATATAAAATGTCCTAGCAATTAAAAATCTCTAATCTTGTATAATTGTTCAGTGCAATCATTACAATTATTCTGTATGGTTCATAGTAATGTTCATACATGTTCATATTAATAAATATCCAAAATTAATTAAAATAATATTTTGAAGTCTGTATGGATTATTCATATTAATAAATATCCAAAATTTATTGAAATAATATTTTGAAGTGTTTTATTGTTAATTGAAATAATATTTAACAATAATAAATAATAAATATATGTGCCTTTATAAAAGTGAAAATAATATCTTTAAAAAACTATAAAACAACCAAAGATATTATATTGGTGACCCCGACGTGATATAAAAGTTCTAAAACCCATGTGTAAAAGGTTTAGTGTCAAAAACATTGTAACAAAAATCACAAAACAAAATAATTTACGATAAAGATCAACGCTAATTTAGATCAGTGATCAACGTAAATTTTATCAACATTATAATTACAACATATTATAACATTATTGCAACATTAATTACAATCATCAGTGAAAAATACATTACAAACAACTATCGGGAATATGCCCCTAAGGTGACCCGCAACAAACTACTACCGGGAATAAGCCCCTAAGGTGACCCGAAGCAACCTAAGAAAAACAACAAATTTCATCATTTTCAACAATATTTCAATAATGCAATCATTCATCTCAAGAATTCACCGTTGGATATCAAGATAACAAACAACAAAAACAGATAATCATTTTTTTCTTATTTCTATTTTTATTTTAAAAAAAATATATGTGCCTTTATAAAAGTGAAAATAATATCTTTAAAAAACTATAAAACAACCAAAGATATTATATTAAAAAAAATATATTTTGATATTTAAATAAAGTAGCTGTAATATTAAATTGCAAGATTTAGTAGTTAATTAGAATTTAATATAACCAAAATACAATTTACATTAAACAAACACAAACATTTACATTTTATACGAATAACAGTTTACTAATTTTTTTGGTTTGAAGGTGAAAATTTTATAAAATATTACTTATGTATACGCATATATAGGAAGATATAGGATCATAAAATCGTAAATTTTTTTTATGAATAATCATTTTAACATTTATTGATACACATTACATAAATACATACGTATTTATTTCGCTCAAAATTAATAATTTATTTTAGCGTGTCGTTGTAACTGGATTTCGTTTGAATTATTATTAAATTCTTACATAAGTAGATTTTTTTTAAAGAAAAATTGTTTTAACCTACAATTATAATTAGGTTAATTTTTCTTTCATCAATATTTAAACCTTAAAATCTTAGTGGTTTTTTCAAATCTAAAATGCCACCCAACGACCCAGAAATCACTCTTCCGTCAGATTCTAAACAATCCACCTCGAATGTCGACGCTTCGAGCCGTACGACTACAACTAAAGGGTTAAACTTACCGGTGTTTTCTAAAAAACATCCACAAATTTGGTTTACCCAGGCGGAACTACAGTTCAAACATTTTAAGTGCACTTCTGACGCAGAAAAATACTTCTACGTTAGCAATGCGATTCCCGAATCGATGCTAGGAGACATCGGTGACCTGCTTATGGCACCACCAGCAGAAAATATGTATTCCACTATTAAAAAAGCACTTATTAGCCGATGTTCACCATCAATTAATCAACGTCTTGAAGTACTACTGTCGAAAATTGAATTAGGGGACGCAAAACCATCAGAGGCATACAGGACGATGAAATCACTGGTAGGTGATGAACTTGTCAGTGAAGATTTCTTGAATTTGGCATGGCGTCGGAAACTCCCAGATGTTATGCAAATCCCTCTGATGGCACTAGATGGAATAAAAACTCAAGACGAACTGGTCGAGATAGCAGACAGAATGCACGAAGCTAATCCCGGTACTAGTTCAATTTGTAGCACGTCTGGTCAGCATCAAACAAACCGACCAGAGTATTCCACAAACAACACAAGCTTTTGTGATATCGAAAGTCGTATGTCTCGTCTCGAAGAGCTCATACGTTCTACAACTCTAGGTCGCAGCAGATCTCCCGCTCGTGGCTCGTTTAACAGATACTCAAGAAGACCAAGTCGCAACAGGAGTCGAGGTCGATCTCCCAGTACCAACCGTTCTTCAGAAAGCGAACAATTATGCTGGTACCATAAAAAGTGGGGTAATATGGCACAGAAATGTACTCCACCGTGCAACTTCCAAGGCAACAAGCCCGTATCTCAATCAAATTCAAAAAACTAAACCAACCTGCTATCAACGCGGCAGATAGTAGAGTGTTGGAAAGCCGCCGTTTATTTGTTAGAGACTCAGTAAACAAACTTACATTTCTCGTAGACACTGGAGCTGATTTTTCAGTACTCCCTTTTAAAATATTCTACGGAATGAAGCCTCATGATCCAAATCTGTCACTTTCCGCTGCCAATGGTACGATAATTCACACATTCGGATCCAAACTACTAAATATAAACATTGGGCTAAGGCGCAGTTTTACTTTTCCATTCATTCTCGCTTCGGTTGACAGACCTATTATAGGTGCTGATTTCCTAAGCAGCAACGGCCTTCTTGTCGATCTTAAAGGAAGACGGTTAATCGATACATCCACTGGTTTATCTATCAATACAATGACAGCATGCGTACAAACTCCGTCTCCTAAGCAATATTCGATCAACACCGATTATGGTTCTCTATTGGCTTCATACCCCAGTTTGACAGAACCACCTAATTATAATGCTCCAGTAAAGCATAACGTAGTGCACTATATTACGACAACAGGTCGTCTTCCATTTTCTCATCCACGCAGGTTAGACGCAACGAAACACAAAGCTGCAAAAACAGAATTTGAGTATATGATGAAACTCGGAATATGTCAAACTTCTTCATCACCGGTATCGTCTCCACTCCACTTGGTCAAGAAAACAGTTGATAACGACTGGAGACCTTGTGGTGACTACCGTAGACTCAACGCTGTTACAATTCCGGATAGGTATCCGATACCACATATCCACAACTTCTCAATGAATTTACGCGGTTGTTCAGTTTTCTCGAAGATTGACTTGGTCAGGGCTTATCACATGATCCCTGTGGCTCCCGAAGATGTGCCTAAAACGGCAATCACTACACCATTTGGTTTATTCGAATTTCTTCGAATGCCTTTCGGTCTTCGGAATGCAGCCCAAACTTTCCAACGCTTCATGAATGAAGTTATAAAAGAACTTGATTTCCCAATATTCGTATATATTGATGACATCCTTGTGGCTTCTAAAAATGAGGAAGAACATAAAAAGCATTTAAAACTGCTTTTCGAAAAACTTATAGAGTTTGATGTAAAAATCAAATCTTCAAAATGTATTTTTGGCGTTCCTGTTCTTGATTTCCTCAGTCACAAAATAACTCCTGATGGAATTGCACCTTCTCAAGAGAAAGTTGCAATCATTACTAATTTTTTGGAACCAACATCTGTCACACAAATTCAACGGTTCGTCGGAATGGTCAATTATTACCATCGATTCATTCCAAAGTTAGCCGAACTGTTATCGCCTATTCACGCACACTTGGCAACGTTTACTACCAGCAAAGGTAAAGCGACCAAAAAAATTCCGTTTACTTGGCCCGAATGTTGCAGATCTGCATTTGCCGAAGTCAAAAGTGCGTTAGCTGAAGTCACACTTCTAGCACATCCATTGAATGAAGGCACATTCAGTATCACTACTGATGCATCAAACATGGCGATTGGTGCAGTGTTACAACAATATTCTAAAAGATGTTGGGAACCATTAGCCTTTTTCTCAAAAAAATTGTCTCCAGCAGAAATCAAGTACTCAGCATTCGACAGGGAATTACTTGCCATTTATCTTTCTATCAAACACTTTCGTTATTTTTTAGAGGGTCGTCAGTTTACAATCTACACAGATCATAAGCCATTGACCAAGGCACTCTTCACAAAAACTGAAAGAAGTCCACGGCAAACAACACACTTGAGTTTTATCTCGCAATTCACAAATGATATTCAGCACGTTAACGGGAAAGATAATGTGGTCGCGGATTGCTTATCACGTATTAACGATCCAGAGATTACCCAGCTGGAAGTCATCGGGATTGATTTAACCAAACTTGCTCAAGCCCAAGTCACAGATGTCGAATTAGAAAATCTTCTCTCAGATTTAAATCGTTCTCCTAATTCAAAATTCAAAATTGACAAATTCGAATTCCCTAATCTCTCATTATATTGTGAAACATCTACTGGCACGAATAGACCATATGTTCCAGTTTCTATGAGACGGATTGTTTTTGAAAATCTACACAAATTTTCTCATCCGGGTGTAAGAGGCTCGCGCAAACTTGTTTCATCAAGATATTTTTGGCCTAACCTCAATAAAGACATTAACAATTGGGCCAAATCTTGTATTGCATGTCAAAAATCAAAAGTGCATAAACACATACGTTCTGAAGTCGCTCATTTTCCAATGCCATCGGGGAGATTTCAACATATTCATATGGATATTGTAGGGCCTTTACCTCCATCTGAAGGGAATCAATACATCTTTACCATCGTTGACAGGTTTACACGTTGGCCTGAGGCATACCCAATTTCAGATATGACTACTACCACTATTGTAAAAACATTCGTTGATCAGTACATTCCGAGGTTTGGGATTCCCTTCGAGATAACGACAGATCGTGGGAGTCAGTTTGAGTCCAAACTCTTTTCTGAGCTTACTAAACTACTAGGGTCTCATAGGATTCGTACTACTGCGTATCATCCACAGGCCAATGGAATGGTTGAGCGCTTCCACCGCTCCCTCAAAAATTCACTTATAGCTCGTGGTGATACTATCCACTGGAGTTCCGAGCTCCCTATAATTCTTTTGGGTTTACGAGCATCTTTTAACGAAGATCTGAAATGCACACCAGCTGACTTAGTATACGGTCAAAGTCTTAAATTACCAGGTGAGTTTTTTGAGCCCTCTCCTTCTAATGTCACATGGACCACAACTTGTTTTTAGAACGGTTTCGCGCAACAATGCGCAACCTAAAACCAGTCGATACTCGAAAATCGACTAGGCCAATATTTTTGC
Source organism: Diogma glabrata (assembly GCA_963693315.1). Lineage (NCBI taxonomy): Eukaryota > Metazoa > Arthropoda > Insecta > Diptera > Cylindrotomidae > Diogma > Diogma glabrata. The sequence goes on from OY856187.1 coordinate 104,721,473, forward strand.
CTAAAAACATAAATAATTGCGAGTATGTTTTTATTCGAACCGACAAGGTTCGACCTGCTCTTACAGCTCCCTACGAAGGACCTTTCAAGGTAATTCGTAGAACAAGAAAAAACTTTGTTGTGGAAGTAAACGGAAAACAATCTACGGTATCCATAGACCGTGTAAAGCCAGCTTTTGGAATCCTAACTGTTGGACACCTGGGTGGACTAAAGAACGGTAGAAAGGTTCACTTTATATAAATTTTTCAGTATTAACCTGAAATCTGAGGGGAGGGTGATGTAGCGGTTGTAGCAATAATATTGAGCTACATAATTTTCATAAATACAAATAATTTTGAGCCATTTAATACACATAAATAAAAACAAGATTACGAAACATTTTATTAATCCAACATATACACACATACAAAATAAGGATATATATAAAATGTCCTAGCAATTAAAAATCTCTAATCTTGTATAATTGTTCAGTGCAATCATTACAATTATTCTGTATGGTTCATAGTAATGTTCATACATGTTCATATTAATAAATATCCAAAATTAATTAAAATAATATTTTGAAGTCTGTATGGATTATTCATATTAATAAATATCCAAAATTTATTGAAATAATATTTTGAAGTGTTTTATTGTTAATTGAAATAATATTTAACAATAATAAATAATAAATATATGTGCCTTTATAAAAGTGAAAATAATATCTTTAAAAAACTATAAAACAACCAAAGATATTATAGTTCTTGTCAGATTCACAATATTGTGTAGAATTTTCACCAAATTGGTGGTTACATAATACGAAATTCACAATATTGTGTGAATTTACAATATTGTGATGACATTTATGTGTTCGGGAATAGGACCCCTGTCTTCCTCAATGAATAGTCCACACATAGAGTTATATGAAGGCTCGATTGTTCGAGTTCATCCGCCAGCTCTCATCTTGGCCAGTGAAATCTTAATTTCTCACTGCTATTGTAAGTGGTATATATGATATCTCACGTGAATTCGGATGTCAATAGCAGGGACTGTCGTACGCGAGGTTGTCACACCCGTAGATCAAAAATTAAAAAAAAAATACAACAATTAAAACAATTGAGCTTTCAGTGCTGTGGTTGATGCAAAAAACATCCATAGTGTCTCCGAAATTTAACTGCCTCGTTAATTTTGATTCTTAGTACAAAATAGCAAGACACGCTCTTGAATGAAACAGGATTTGAGGAACTTTTTGATTCAAAAAATAGTATCAATATTTTTAATGGCAATTGCATTTAATAAATCTAGAGCGAAAGATTTTCTTCGAAATGTTCCGTATATACGTGTTTGAGGTGAATTACCTCATTTACCAACTCTTCTGAAATATCTGCCTTGTATATTGCAACGAATTGGTTTGTACAGGTTATTATTTCCTCCTCTTTCCTTAGAATTTAAACATAACGCTTGATATTACTAAATCTGCAATAACTAAAATCGTGTGTCTTTTGAATTCTGTTTCTATGGTCATAAATGCGGATGTTTTCAGGATCTTCATTTGCATTTCCAGAAAATGTACCGATCCATTTTCTTTTTATTACTTACACACTTTTATTTAAGTTGACTTTTGAGAGCTTTGATGGGTGGAATTTTGTGATTCATTTTTCAGTAACTTCCCATTATGTGATTGATCCCAAATTGAAAAGACAAGTTTGTTGAGGCAGTCAGTACGTATTTCTAAAAGTTTTAAAGCAAAAAACTTTATACATAAATCTGAAGAAAAAAAATTCAAATTTTTCTTCATTCTGGAAGACCTTAAGGAATTGCACTGAAATCCTCATCCTCTGGTTGACTCATTTTGAGCGAAGGAATTTTGGTAATACTGTGTATATCATTATAATCATAGACATCATACATGTTTGTGTCATTTTATATGGATAAAAGGCCTTACATTATATATAATGAACACAAAAAAAAAATAAAAGTATGACATTTCGTTCTAATTTCAAAGCTTATAGACCTTTTTTCTTAAAGTTCAAATCGTTATTTTGGTGTATTTGACAGATTACATACAGCAACGATAATTAAAAATATGTTAGTTGTTATGTATGAAAATCCATAAGATCTGAATGACCCATTTACCGCCCTGAAATTTTGCTCATACTGAGTATCTCATTATAATAGAGGACATATTACACATTTTTGTCATTTTTATATGAAAAAATGGCCTCAAATTGTAAATAATGAGTGATTTGTATTTCGAAAATTTTAAATAATTGTTATTTCTTCTAAATCCAGATTGTTTTGTGTTCTCGTTAAGTTTTTTTTACTATAGTTGCAGAATTATTATTTTTTCAATACATTTTAATACATAATTAATGATTTCTAATTATCATTGCTGTATGTAATCTGTCAATTACATACAGTAATATAACGATTCGAATTTTAAGGAAAAAGCTCTATAATTCAGACCTTTTTTCCGAAAAAAACTTGACATTTGATGTGAAATCTCATATTTAATAATTTATGTACAACTTAAAATTAATACAATGAGCAAAGAAACGTACTAAAATTTTACACTGGATGTTTAAATAACATAATTACAATTGTTATAGTGCAATTAACCTTATTAAAATTACTTTAAATTTCAAAGAATATTAAATTTTCGGTAAGTGATTTAATTGCTAGTTTTACTCATGGTGTATTTTCTGTGAAATAATGTGGTTAACTTATTTGTAGGTAAAATTATGTAACTAAAAACTCTAAAATAAAAAAATAAAAAAAAAAAAATTTAAAAAACACACTTTTTGAAAAACGAACTAAAAAGTAGAAAATAAATTTTGCATTAACACCAGCGTTATGTCTTTTATAATTATATTTCCTTTGAAATTGTTAGAAGAAAAAATATTGAAATGGTATTTAACACATCTTAGCATAGATGCAAATATTAAATTTTTGACTAATTTAAAATACTAATTTTCGATTGACAAACAGTTTTCCGTTCCCATTTGTTACATAAAATAAAGTGGGTGGCGCATTCAGAAAGGAAAGGGAATAAACGTTGGTAGTCTCTCTTGTTAGAGATTAATATAGCATACATTTGTTCCTTTTCTATATTAATGTATGCGTCACCCACTTTTATTTTATGTAACAAATGGGAACGGAAAACTGTTTGTCAATCGAAAATTAGCATTTTAAATTAGTCAAAAATTTAATATTTGCATCTATGCTAAGATGTGTTAAATACCATTTAGATTTTTTTTCTTCTAACAATTTCAAAGAAAATATAATTATAAAAGACATAACGCTGGTGTTAATGCAAAATTTAATTTATACTTTTTAGTTCGTCTTTCAAAAAGTGTGTTTTTTTTGATTTTCTGAAGGTTTAGTGTTTTATGTGTACTGTTTTGATGACGAGAAAAATCTTTTTAAATATTTGCACACGAAAATAATTGTCAGACGTGGAAATTACAGAATTGAGCTTAAATGGTCGCACACTCGCACACGCTACGCTCAACTTTGTTCAGATAATGCAATATCATTTAATTTTTAAAAAATTCAATTAATATTTGATAAAAAAATTAAAAAACAACTGCAATTCTCGAGAAATCTTTATAAAATTCTCGAGACTCGGGATTCCCCGAAATTTTTTCAAACTCTAAAGTTAAATTTAAAGTTGAATAAAGTTGAATTTAAAAAATTGTAAAAACAAAATTAATGACACATAAAAAAAAGAATATAATTTTGAGTAGTACCAAAATCAATATCTTAATGTAATTTTGAGTAGTACTTTTAGGCAATTATTATAACAACCGGACTCACCCATTATTACATTTTTGTGTCGTTTCATGCAACATGGCCTGATCTGGATCAGATCATGTGTCAAGAAATGCAGCTATTATTGCGGTAGAATGTTGAGAAAAAGGTTAGAGGTACAACCTGGACTCTATATTTAGTTTGTAAAGTTTTTTATTATTTTTTAAAATTATTGCTATTGTCTTTTAGCCGTTTCGATCAAATTAACATCATTTCGATATAATTAAGAATAGTAGATTCTTGTATGAGCTAGAATGAAGGCAATTCTTCACGAGGATGAAGTTTCCCGGAACGAGCGTAGCGAGTGGAGAGAATCATCCGAGTGAAGAATTGCCATCATCCTAAGGGAATACAAGATACTATTTTATCCATGACTACAAATATTTCAAATAATTTCATTCAAGTTTTCCTGTAAAAGTTTATATCGCCATATTGAAATAAATCTATGAAATATAAAACAAAACAAAACATATTTGTTTATTTTATATGTATTTTTTTTTAATAAAATGTGTTGTGTAGTAGGAATTACAATATGTGTGACAATAACAAATAAAACCTTTTAAGACCAAGGTCCCACAACAACATACGTTCAAAGGTGTTGATGGACCGTTCTTGTTTTATCTGTTTATATTACTATACCAACAAATCAAGTTTTTAATTTGTTAGGGGAATTTTGAATAAATAAAATGGAATCAAATAAATAAAAAAGAATTTGATATATAGAAAGGAATGAATACAATTACAATGAAAGATATACGCATGGAAAGTATTTTTTTTATATACTAAGGTAGACATGTTTAGTGTTAATTTAAATAAATTATAAATCAACGTCTCTGAATATCCGAAGATACCATGCCAACTGTGGATTGTGGAAATGGATTATGTTTCTTTAAGAAATTGGTGGACATGGACTTTAAAAAGCTGGGGATTAAAATAATCAGGGAAAACCCATAAGGGCAAGGAATTCCAAAGATAAGAAACACGGTTGAAAAAATCACGTTAAAAGGCGACAGTTCTACATTTTGTTATTTTAACTGTGAATGGGTGGGCCATGGCTGATGCTCTGGTTGAACGAGAAAAAATAGCGGGTTTGGGTAGTATTGATTTGATCTCCTCTGAAGAGTACTCATTCATAATGTATTTGTAAAATATCGTCAAATCAGCGACATTCTATTCTGTAACGAATCAAGCTCGTTTGTAAGATTTGAATTGCCGATCAATTTAATTGCTTTCCGTTGGACAGTGTCTAGATATTTTAAGGAGGTTGGGTATGCACCACCCCAGATGTGAGAACAGTACTCCATGCAGGGGCGAATAAATGATTTATATATTAAAAGAAGCTGTTCGCTATTGAAAAACTTACGACAACACCCTAGATATCCTAACTTTTGAACTGCGCTCTTAGCAAGAAAGAAAATGTGAGTATTCCATTTCATATCATTTTCAACCTCAACCACCAAAAGTTTGATAGATTCCCTTTCTTCTAGATCATTAAAATCAAATTTTAATGGAAAAGGGTTAGATGTAGATAATCTTGTAAAGTGGCAAAACTGTGTTTTACTTGCATTAAATTCTACACTGTTTGTATGACCCCATTCTAAAATTGTTTTAACTTACTTACGACAACGCCCTAGATATCCTATCTTTTGAACTGCGCTCTTAGCAAGAAAGAAAATGTGAGTATTCCATTTCATATCATTTTCAACCTCAACCACCAAAAGTTTGATAGATTCCTTTTCTTCTAGATCGTTAAAATCAAATTTTAATGGAAAAGGGTTAGATGTAGATAATCTTGTAAAGTGGCAAAACTGTGTTTTACTTGCATTAAATTCTACACTGTTTGTATGACCCCATTCTAAAATTGTTTTAAGATCAGAGTTTAAGGAGTCCGTCAAATTAGATCTATGGTTATTAATAACATCAGACGCCCGTTGCCTTTGTGTTTCATGGGATGCATGTAGCATGCCATACTTTGTCAAAGTATATATTCTTTAGTAGTCGTGGATAAAATTAATTATTAATTTAACAGATAGTGCTTAAAATCATATAATATTTGTTTTCCATAATTATTTTCGCATAGTTTAATTTCTGTAAATAAAGTAAGGAAAAACAAAAGCTGCTATTTTGTATTTCCTTTTTATTATTATTTATACTTATAGTACACACATTGTGATAAAAAAAATCATGATTTTTCTGTACTAAAAATAGTATAAACGCGGCCATTTATCATGAAAAAATCACCGTTTTTGCTGCTTTTAAATGTCAAAATATTTTGAATTTAGGTGTCAGTAAATAGTATATTACTGAATTAGGAGCTAAAGTTGTACTTTTTGTGTTGAGTCGATAGCTTGGCGGCCGACCGTAGGGAGGCCGACAATTATAGACGGAACACAAAAAATCACTTTAGCTCCGAATTCAATACACTATTTTTTCGGCAAACGTTTAAATTTTTTATAAATTTGTTTTAGGTAATAAATTTCCTGAAATTAATTTTTATTGATTTTGATTCATAAAACGAACTGAAATGCATTCTGTTTTGGAGAAATTAAAAATACCATGTTATTTAACTTTGCTGCCGCCGTAAAAATATGAAAATTACATTACTGCCGCCGTAAAAATATGAAAGTTACAATAAAAATGGCGTTACTTTTGCAGCCGCCGCCTGAAAACTATTTTTTCGACAAACGGCTGTAAAGTTTAACTTTGCTGCCGCTGCAAAAGTAACGCCATTTTTATTTTATCTGCCGGCGGCTGTAAAGTAACTTTCATATTTTTGCGGCGGCTGTAAAGTAATTTTCATATTTTTACGGCGGCAGTAAAGTAATTTTCATATTTTTGCGGCGGCAGTAAAGTAAAATAAGATGATATTATTAATTTGTTCAAAACAGAATGCATTTCAGTTCATTTTAATGAATTAAAATCAATAAAAATTAATTTCAGAAAATTTATTACCTAAAACATATTTATAAAAAATTTGATGCATTAATTTCATATTTTTAAACAAATTTAAACGTTTGCCGAAAAAATAGTGTATTCAATTCGGAGTTAAAGTGATTTTTTGTGTTTCGTCTATAATTGCCAAACTATAGACTCAACACAAAAAGTACAACTTTAGCTCCTAATTCAATAATATACTATTAGTTCATACTGATATCTAATACCGCATTCACAGCGACATAGCAAATTAGTAGATAGTATATTATAATTTGCATCTTGGCATATTTAATATGAGTTTAAAACGTAGATTGTAATTTGAATCGTAAGTATTTGAATCATTTGTAATGGTAGTAAGCCTAGATATCAAATTAGTTGCAAGATTTTAAAATAAAAAGTGTTTACAGCACAGATTTAAATTGCATCTACTAATTTGCTATGTCGCTGTGAATGCGGTATTAAACGACATTTTTCGGATTATTTATGGTACAAAAAGTTGAACTTTAACGTCCTAGGACTTTATAAAATTTTATAAAGTCCCAGGGCGTTAAAGTTCAACTTTTTGAGCAAAATTTAAAACTCATTTCTTTTTATTTTAATAAATTTCCAGTATGAAATAAAACTTTGTATTTACCTCAAACGAAAAGTGTTTTTAAAGGTACTCACTAGTAATTTCGGCCTCGGCTCGACGCCTCGGCCGTAAACAACTAGCTCGAATCGAACTGAATCAAACTTTAAAGTTTCACTTTTCGTTCTAGATAAATAAATAACTATTAATTACATTATTTGCATAAACCCGCTTTATAGTATCAAACAACAAATAATTTATCCATATTTGTTTGTATATTGTCGGTTATAATTAATTGGTGCATTTGATACAATTAAGGTTAAAAGTGTTAACATAACACGATATCACAACAAAACATCAACATTCAACAAGTATAACAAAGATTCGCTTTAATCATTTATGCTAAATTTACAAATTAAATTTACCTAACAGACATACCTCCAAATAACAAAATTACATATTCTGCAATAATTCTCAAATTCATACTTTTGAATTTTATAATATCTGAACATATAAAAGACAACTGATGCTGCTATTCATTATCAGTTTGCATTCGATAGTTTTCGAAGCAATATTAATATATTTACAATAAAACCTGAATTTTTCAACATGAAATTTTTGGTAAGCTTTTTAAACTTTTTGTTGAAGTTTTGAAATTATACAAACTTTATTCCATAAGAAAACGATACAAATTAACTAAATTATATGAATATAATTTTTATGAATCAAAATACAAATTTTCAATGTACAAACTAAGAAAGCGATTTAAGATTGTGGGTAACTACTTCGCCGTAGGCATAATATAGGGGAAGATCGACACCATTCGTACGGTTTTTACATATTGATTTTTATATTTTGTTCTATTTCATTTAGAGTACTCATTGTTGAAGCAAACAATAGTATATTTATCTGTGCTTAATATAAAAAATTGTCAGGCTACTATTTTTTGTATTTAATGTGTAAAATTGAATTAAACATTCTCTGAATATCGTACGGATCTACCCCACATTTGGGGTAGTTTCATACAGCATGTGGGGTACTTTCAGACGCTATGGAGAACCTTCGTACAAATGATAAAAAATGCAAATTAATTCAAAAAACTTTTATTTTCTTATCATAAAAGTATACAAAATTAACATTGGAAGTTCTAGCTGTGCAAATTGATGGCAGTTTGGGATCAGGTAGATTCATTTCGATGTCAGCAACATACACAGTATGCACGTCTTCAACTGTTGGAAAAACAAATTTCCACGACGATTCTGCCTTCTTTCTCAGATAAGATACTTTAAATTCTGTAGAAGAATAGTGGCTCAACACTTTTCCAACATAATAAACAACAGACTTCTTTTTCAAAAATTTGACTAAAATAAATGAATTATCCTTTATGTTGTCTGGTAGTGGTAGCACAGCAATACTTGTATTTCAAAGTCATCATTATCAGCTTCATCTTCATCTATGATGGAAGTTGAACTCTCTTACAAGCTCATATATGATCCTTCATGTTCTGAATCATCACTTTCCACGTGTTTCTTGGTTTTCTTTCTTGTACTTAAGTCCTTTAAAGCCCGTTTCATTTGTTTGCTTTGGATTTTCTTTCTTGTTCTAGCTTCTTTAATTCTTTTTCTATATGCTTTTCTTCAATTCTATATTTTTCAGGTGTATCAGTATATATACGTGATTTTCCAGGCTGCCTTCCCCTCTTTGTTTTCTGATTTCTTATAGCAGTTGGATAGGGACGAATTACTTCTGGTGTTAAGGGAGTTTTCGTTGGTACGATTTGTTGAATTTGTGGATTATCTAAGGTTATCAATTCACTGGTATTAGATTCTTGAATATCACAGATAATAGTCGTCATAGGTGGGTTAAATGTTTGGGAGTTAGATTCTTGCGGAACCTGACAGAAATCCTGTGTTGCGGATGTTGAGGGCTGGCAGAGATCATCGATAGTTGGCTGCGGTATAATTGATGTCAAGTTTTCTGTAATGTCAAGGGGCTCTATTCCGGGTGTACTGAACCCACTTGTAATGCATATTGGGCCACATTCGTACGCGTATGAATGTGCCCCATATAAAGCTGTTCGAATCTGCCCCATTGCACAAATAACAATAAAAATTAAACTCTTCTAACACTTATACAAAAACTGCACAAATTTCATATTAAAAACATATCCTAATGATATTTACTATGTAATAAGAAGGACCCATGTAAAAAAAAATTCACAAAACCAAACCAAATTAAACCGAAAACATTTATAAAAAAATTAATTACCAATAGCAAAAACATGATACAGCTTGTCATTTTGCTCTCAACAATGCGAATGACATGAAACTTCATGTACTTAATGACGGCTATATAGCTTACGCACACATGCAGAGGCACATGCGCAAGTCTTTCTGTTATTGTATAATAAATACTGTACGAATGTGCCCCGTGTACTGATGGTGCCGATCTTCCCCTACCATTTACGTAAAATACTATTTCATACAATTTTTTATTGCCTTTATATCTTTAAATTTTGAAAATTACTATACTCCTATATACTGTTAAAAAATTGCACATACAATACGAATATATTATGATTTGATACTTAATTAGTGAATTAATTAATTAGCGTTATTAATTTTCTGAAACAAAAATAATTTATGAGTTTCAAGATAACTAAAATCAAATATTATATTAATCAAACAATCACATTAATCATTATTCTTTCTTGTTGTCAATACAGATATGTGTATTAGTGGCATTGGCATTGGCATCAGCTGAAGATGTGAAAGAAAAAAATGTGGAGAAGAAAGTAGAGAAACGTAGAGCATCTGGTTGGAATAATAATTTGGAATATGGTGGAGCATATGGAGGTGCATACGGCAGTGAGTATGGTGGATCATATGGTGGAGCATACGGATATGGTGGTGGACTTGAAGGCCATGGTCTTGGAAGTGGATTATCAGGAGCACATGGTGGTTTATACGGGTCTGGTCTCAATGGTGAATTAAATGGAGGACTTGAAGGTGGATATGCTGGTGGTTTATATGGAAATGGTTTAGGTGGAAATGGTTTATATGGAGGTCAAATTGCACAAACTGCAGTAGTTACAAACACTGTCGGTATACCTCATCCAGTTCCAGTACCAGTTGAAAGACCAGTACCATATCCAGTTCAAGTAACAGTTCCAGTTGATCGTCCATATCCCGTCGAGAAACCATACCCAGTACATGTTCCTGTCGTCAAACATTTACCAGTCGAGGTTGATCGTCCAGTTCCATACCCAGTAAACATACCAGTTAGAGTTCCAGTTGTACACAAAGTTCCAGTTGAAGTACCTCGTCCATATGCTGTTCATGTTCCAAGACCATTCCCAGTGAAAGTACCACATCCAGTTGTTGTTGAACGAAACGTTCCTGTCTTAGTTAACAATGGAGATAACGGATACAATGGCAATTATGCAGGATCTTTGGGATACGGTTCTGGCTATGGAGGTCTTGGTGGACATGGCGGTGGATACGGAGTAGGAGGTGGTTATGGAGATGGTCAAGGTTGGGGTGGAAACAATGCCGGTTGGTCTGGTATCAATGGAGGATGGGCTGGTGGCAATGGAGGTTGGGCTGGTGGACATGGAGGTTGGGCCGGTGGAAACAGTGGATGGGCTGGTGGACACGGAGGATGGGCTGGTGGAAACGCAGGTTGGGCTGGTGGAAACGCAGGTTGGGCTGGTGAACATAGCAAATGGTAGAATATCAACAATCAAAAATTTAGATGTTATTATTGTTATCATGGTTTTATTTACAAAAACCTTTTGTTAACTTTTGTTTACTGTGAATATATTAGTTTTAAATTAAATTTGGAGACATTTTGTTTTTATTTGCATTTTCAGCTTGTTGTTTAACATGTTTCTATTTACATGTTTCTTGTAGTTTTTTATTCTTGTCATTGTTAACAGTTTTCCAAAAATATATATTTTTCAAAGCAAGTCTTTATAGCTAACAGGTTGTTGATAAGTAAATTAGACATGACTCTAAAGAAAAGAATGATAAAATATTTTGTCTGGAGTGATTTCTTGCACGGGGACACTGTCAAATAGAGTTTGCATCCTGGGATTTTCTGGTGGGAATTCCCCGGAAATTAGCTATTTTATCTAATCCCGATTCCCGGAATTTTTATTGATTTACCTTTTTAGGGTTCCGTTTTTTATACGGAACACTATTGGTTTGAGCAAAACGAGTTTTTCACATTATATCGATTATCTCGTAAACTATAAATGCTATGCACTTGAAATTTGTGGTGCGTATAAAACTAATCTGCTCACGTGAAATGACGGATACAAATAAAACTAAAGTGGTTTTCGTTTGGTTTACAGGGGTACGATGTGAGACCTTTGAGAAAATATATTTTTTTATAGATTCAAATAGGGTATCATATGAACGGGCTTCATTTCAGTATTCCTTAAAAATTTATTTTGGAATTTTACACCTCACCATTTTTTGTATAATTTGAAATAATGACGTTTTTTTCGTGTTTTCTTACCTCGACTAGCTCCGAACCTAACTGTTCGAAAATTTTCAAATGTATTTGGAATGATAGAAAAATTAGTACGTTTTTAATAAAAAATATAAAAAAGTGTCATATTCTCATACTTAGATTTATTAAGGGGGGTGGATATGAGGAGGGGTAAAATCACTATTTAAAATGGGGTCAAGTGGGGTGTCATTTGAAAGAGCACTTTATTTAGAAAACATAGCAATTTTTTTAGAACTTTCCGATGCACAGTTTTTGAGATATTTTCAAAAAAGTGCAACTTCCAGACCGTTCCCCCCCCTACGTTTCGACACTGATTGACAGAAAAATTTGTAAAAAATCACGGAGTTAGGAAATTAGGTAAATTTTGTATGAAAATTATAGCGAGGTCTCAAATAATTATATTTCTGTGTGCTTAGGGGACCGGTGTAAAAAGGGTAAAAAATAAATTTTTTTGGCCTAAGTTTGTGGGGTGTCATTTGAAAGAACACTTAATTTAAAATTAGTTGCAATTTTCTTTAGAATTTTGCGGTGCACAATTTTTGAGTTATGGACAAAAAAGTGAAAAATCCAGACCGCCCCCCCCCCCCCCGTTCGATTCGACACTGATTGACAGAAAAATTTGAAAAAATTCACAGAGCTAGGAAATTCGGTAAATTTTGTATGAAAATTATAGAGAGGTCTCAAATAATTATATTTCTGTGTGTTTAGGAGACCGGTGTAAAGAGGGAAAAAAATTTTTTTTTGACCCGAGCGAGTGGGGTGTCATTTGAAAGGACACCTAATTTAAAAATTTTTGGCAATTTTTTTAGAACTTTGCGGTGCACAGTTTTTGAGTTATGGACAAAAAAGTGCAAAATTCATAATTTTTATTCTCTGATGTCATCGTATGGACTGTTATCGCTTATCAATAAACCAACTAGAATTACAAATAACACTAAAACGGTTATTGATCATATTTTTGTTAGACAAAAACATAAATCGTGTTTAAATTTTGTTTCTGATGTATTTAATTACGGTCTTTCTGATCTTTTTTTAAAAATAGATAGTTGTATTATTGGTGTTAAACTGAATTATTCTTTTGAATGTAAAATAATAGATTACGAAAATCTAAATTACAAATTATCGATGGTGAACTGGATCCTATATTAGAAGCTGATGATATTAATATTTCATTTTCTGAGTTTATAAACGTTCTGATCATTAACATAGCGCAATGCACCAAAACTACTGTTATAAGGAATCAAAAATTTAACAAATGGATTTCAATTAATACTATTAATAACTTAATCTTAGAAGAAAGCTTGACAAAAAAATAAAACTTCATCCAGATTGTTCAAATCTACATCAACGATTATGTAAACTAAATCAAGAAATTAAGTCTTTAATGCAATCTGATAGGTTTTATTATTATAAAAATCATTTTGATAATTTTAAAAAACATTGCAGCTTTGAAATGAAATTTTAGGTGAAGGGGGTGCTAAGTATGATAAGTCATTATCAATTATTGACGAAAATGGCACGGTTATTAATAGCTAGCTCTCTGAATATCTCAAACGTTTTTAACAATAATTTTATAGATATTATTGATAATATAACCAATAGTTTTTCGGGACTCTTATTAGTTCCGATGAAAGTTTGCTTTATAATTCTGTTGAACAAAATTCAATATTTATGCGACCAATTACTGAAACTGAAATTATTAATCTCGTTATATTTCTCGATAGTACAAACTCTTGTGGCCATGATTCAATCAACAATTCAACATTAAAACTCATAGTGCAATCTATCTCAAATATTTTATGCCAGTTGTTTAATAGGCGTATTAATGAAGGTATTTTCCCCGATGTCTTAAAAATTGCCATAGTTATTCCACTTCATAAATCTGGTGACAAAAAAAAACTTGAAATTTTAGACCGATCTCTTTACTGTCTGTTTTTTTCCAAAATTTTAGAAAAATGTATGAAAGAAAACTTAGTTAGTTTTCTTAACTCAAGAGAGTGTTTATCGACTGAAGAAGCTTTGATAGAATATTTTAGCAAAGTTTTTAATATTATAAATAACATAGTGGAGTCATATTAGCATTTTATATTGATGTAAAAGCAAAGTTGTTAGGTAGATTTCATATAAAAATCTACCTATTGCAATGGGCTTCATCTCGGAATTTCGGAAAAATTTTGATGCCAAACGACTATATGTGATAAGCGGAGATGGAAAAACTAAAAAAAAAAAAAAATATATATATATATATATATATATATATATATATATATATATATATATATATATATATATATATATATATATATATATATATATATATATATATATATATATATATATAACGATATGAGGTATAACGGAATTTAGCGGCACTCTCACGGTCGCATTTTTCGACCTACACCAAAATAATTTTCTGTGTATGTTTCGGCAAATAATGTCTTGGACAAGTTCGTGAACTGGCCATATCCGGGTACCGGTTAAGGGCTAGAGCCTAAAAAGTCGAAAAATCTAGGGCGCTATAACTTCCGTTTGAATAATAATATTTTAATAAAATTTAAAAATATTAAATATTTGAACCTTTTTTTATCATTTTTATCCAGATGACCACTTTGGCGTTTCAGGTTCCTCAAAAATCAGCTGTTTTAAAAATTTACTAAACTTTGCTGCCCTTGATCTAGCTGAAATGGCCAAGCTCATATTTGAAAACTTTTTTTCACGTACTTAAAATATAAATCTTTCCAAAATTTTCAAAAATTATAGTTTAAGTCTAACGGTTGAGACCCTACGGCTGTTGAAATGAAAACAAACGCAAAAGGCAATGCTTTCATCATGTTTCAGTTTATGTTATTTAAATTCATCTTAGCTTTTAAACATATTTTTCAACTATAGCCTCAAAAAATTTCAGCTTTCTAACCCAAAAGGTTCCATTTTTATAAGCATTATAATGCAACCCTTACAAGAAAAATATCAACCCATTTAATACCATAGAAAAATTATCAAAATCTCTTTTGTTTTATTTTTTTTACTAAGTAACCGTTTGAAAAAAGATTAAATAAGAACAAAAAAACACAACAACAAAAGATGATTTTGAAATAAAATTGTTTGATAATGTTATAAATTATGTGTGATGGTATAATTGTAGTTGTGACGTAGTTCATTTGAACTTTGGTGGATTTAATATGTTATTAAAAGTAGTTTACACCAACTTAAATAAAACTGTTCCAAAATTGTATTGATGGAGTTAGTTCGGATAATGTTTTTAATTTGGCTCGATAATTTTTTTGAATTATTCTGTTTCCACTTATATTTTTTATTTAAACTAATCTGACTTATCTAATTTTATTTGGACACAAAACCGTCTGACCCCGAAATCTACCTATTTCTAGCGGATATACCTGCCGCTGGGATTTTAGGTAGATTTCATATAAAAATCTACCTATTGCAATGACCGTCATCTCGGAATTTCAGAAAAATTTTGATGCCAAACGACTATATATGTAAAGCGGAGACGGAAAAACAAAAAAAAAAAATATATATATATATATATATATATATATATATATATATATATATATATATATATATATATATATATATATATATATATATATATATATATATATATATATATATATATATATATATATATATATATATATATATATATATATAACGATATGAGGTATAACGGAATTTAGCGGCACTCTCACGGTCGCATTTTTCGACCTAGACCAAAAATTTTTTCTGAGCGTGTTGCGGCAAACAATCTCTTGGATAAGTTCGACAACTGGCCATATCCGGGTACAGGTTAAGAGTCTAGAGCCTTAAGACTGTCAAAAACAAAGCGTTATAACGGCCGTTTGGGGCAAAATATGTAAACAAAATTTATAAATATTAATTATTTGAACATATTTCTATCATTTTTTAAAAAGCCAGCCATCTGCAATAAAAGGTTCTTTAGCTATCTGCAATAAACTGTGTGAAGTACAACGGCATTTAGCGGCACTTTCACGGTCGCATTTTTTCACTTACGCTAAAAATATTTTCTGGGTATGTTGCGGCAAACAGTCTCCTAAATATGTTTGACAATTGGCCATATCGGGGTACAGGTTAAGTGCCTAGAGCCCAAAAACTGTATAAAATAATGTTTATTTTTAAAGTTAGTTTAATGCTTCTGTTTTTAATTAGTGTTTTTATAAAGTAATCTGATAAATCCGATTCTAATTGCACACATAACTGTCTGATCCCGAAATCTACCTATTTCTAGCGGATATACCTGCCGCTCGGACTTTTTTTTTTGTTTTCTGTTAGGGACATAAAAGTAAGTGGGCATGTAATTATTTAGCAAATTTGGAGGTCCGGAAGGGCCTCAAAAATGGCAAAAACTGGTTTTTTGGTGTTTTTTGAGTAGGTCGCTTCACTATTTTTGAAATATTTCGGGCTCTAATGATCATAAAAAAAAAGAAATGAACAATTTTTGTGATTAAATTTTGAATCCATCTAGGGGGGTTAGGTATGTACTTTAAAAGTGTAACCTTACCTAAAATAACCGAATCGCGTGACTTTTTTTTTTACTAAATTTATGATAAGGGGCGGAAAATCGTCGAATTTTCATGAAAATTTCAGGAAACATGTATTTTAATAGTCTTAATATGGGATTTAATTTTTATGAAAAAAATTTAATTTTTTCGGCCACAATTGGCATTTTTCGTTAAATTTGGCCAATGGCGCCATTTTATGAGAAGTCATCCAAAATAAATTTTTTTTTTAATCTGTACTTTTTTTATCTACTTTAACCTAAGTATAATTAAAATTATGTTACCTTAATTTAAAAGCTAATTTTTGGGCACGAAAAAAAAATTAATTTTTGCATTTTTTTGACATTTTACCATATACATATACGGTATTATTTATGCTAATTATCATGTATTTTTCATAAAATTCAATTACAACATTTTTATTTTAAAAGTCTACTGTAACAAGATATTTAAATAATAATAAAAAATAAACGCCTTATTCTTGTTAAATTGAGTTTTATTTCACTAAATACGTATTTCGAAAGCTATGCTTTCATCGACAGTAGTATCTAAAAACAGTTTTTAGATACTAGTGTCGATGGAAGCATAGCTTTCGAAATACGTATTTAGTGAAATAAAATTCCATTTAACAAGAATAAGGCGTTTATTTTTTATTGTTATTTATTAATTAAAATATGCTAAAATGTTATACTTTGTGAAAAAAAATGGTTATTGGTTTTACCCAACTTTCCCCTATATTTAAGCGTTACCCCATCTGTTCCTAAAAACAGTTTGATTTTTCATCTTGGCAGTCATCTTTTGTAAGCCACTAGTTAATTGTTGTAAAAAAAAGTGAAGTGATTGCATTTATTAAAATTTTTCATTTTCAACAGAGATGTAAGTATAAAATTAAGATATAATAATATTTTTAATAAATAAAAAATTATAAAATTGTATACATTGAGTAATAATTATTGTCGTACTCAGGAACACGTGCTATATAATAGTAAAATAAATTTGTTTAAAATAAAACAAGTTTTCAATTTACAATAAATAACAATAAATAATATTTTTCAAATAAAAATAAATAAATGTGTACCGAATAAGTTAAGCTATTATTCACACTTAAAATAATTTTCATTTTTTTAAATTTTAAATATCATAGAAATTTATGTATACAAAAAATCAATATCTATACATACATAATTTATATCGGAGCTCCTCGGGTCTTGTCGGTAGTCTCGGTACATACCGTTTATTTCGAAAGTAAAGAACATAGGGGAGAGATTCCTAGTACAACGTTGTTAAAACAACAAACAACGATATCGCTATTTTTTCATAAAATTGTCACTGATTCTCCAATTTTGCGAACATAAAATTTTAGAATGGTATCCAAAACAAAGAAGTTCTCATTTTGGCGACTTAAGACTTCGACAGCAACATCCTATAGGTTTTAAAGCATTAATTATATGCTCGCATTGTTTTTCTTCTGCGTCAGTAGTACCATAAACTTTAAAATAAATTGAGCGTGTCAAGTGCCTTATGAACGTGTTTGCTGATACATAATACTATTTACTATACTATTTTTGCATGAAATTTTCCAGTTTAAAAACTAATTTTCAAAGATGGCTAACCCAAAAGTACCATTTTCCCTTTTTCTTTTTTTGATTTTCTAAAGATTTAGTGTTTAATGTGTACTGTTTTGATGACGAGAAAAATCTTTTTAAATATTTGCACACGAAAATAATTGTCAGTTGTGGAAATTACAGAATTGAACTTAAACGATCGCACACTCGCACACGCTACGGTAAACTTTGTTCAGATAATGCAACATCATATAGTTTAACAAGTTTTCTGTGAAAAAAATATTTGTTTCAATTATAATAATATTGGATAAAATAATTAATAAAATAAAATAATAAAATAAAATAAAATAATAAAAAACAATTGTAATTCTCGAGAAATCTTTATAAAATTCTCGAGACTCGGGATTCCCCGAAATTTGTTCAAACTCTAAAGTTGAATTTAAAGTTGAACTAGTAGGGTAGGTTGTGACCATAGCGGCCACGCCAAGAACTTCCCGTTAAGTTAAATAGGTAACATAAAGATATTTTCTTAAAACTTTAATAAATTGAAATTCTCTTTCTAAGACTTGCAATTAATCGTCATATTTTTTTCATCTTTGGGTTACACTGGAAAGAAGATTTTCATTGCACCATATATTTAAAAAAACTAACGGTGGAGTCTACTTAAAGTCTACTTTGTCAACGTTGCTAAAATTTTTTCGATTTTTATCATACAATAACACCATTTTTAGGGTTTCGTACTTTGAAAAAGTAAAAACGGTACCCTATTGGTGAGACTTCGGTGTCCGTCCGAATTTCTACATAATCGATTTTCTCAAAAACTATAAGCGCTATCAACTTGAAATTTTTTACAGTTATTCAATGTATTTGTCCACGCCTACTGACAACAAGAAAATTTTGAATATTATTTTTTATCAATATTTTATGGACATTGATAAGGAGATAGTAAAACAAAAGTTTGTTTTAAGGAATCGAGTTTGGTTTAAAAAAATCAAAAAAAATCCAATCCTTGGTTGTTATAATTTCAAATGTTCATTGGAGGGGGTTGAGAGTAAAAATTACGAAAACAAAATATTTTTGGTCATGTCAAGTGGGGGGTATCATATGAAAGGTTATTTTTTTTCTAGTCTAAAACAGTTTTTTTTCTAATTTTCGAAAGCACAGTAATGGACTTATTTTAGAAAAAGTGAAATTTTAGTTGTGTTCCCCCCACTTATCTTCGAACATTACAAAAGAAAAAATTGTAAAAAATTCACGGTTGTAGGAACTTGGTAATAAAAAAATAAAAATTTTTTTTGGTCGTTATAATTTCAATTGTTCTTTGGAGGGGGTTACGAGTAGAAATTTTGAAAAAAAAATATTTTTGACTTAGACAAGTGGGGTGTCATATGGAATGTGATTTTTTTTGTAGTTCAAAATAATTTTTTTGTATTTTTCGAAAACACGGTTTCTAACTTATTTATAAAAAGGTAAAAAGTTGTTTGTCTCCCACTCTTTATCTTCGAACATTACAGAAGCGAAAAATTGAAAAAATTCACGGTTATAGAAAATGTGGTAAAGATTGAACGAAAACTATAGCGGTTAGCTAATTATTTCAGATGTTCCTTAGAGGGGGTTGAGAGAAGAAATTTCGAACAAGTTGCAAAACGACTATAAACATTACAAAAACCTTATGCTCTAAGTTTCAACAAAATTAAATGTCAAGACTGAGAAGTCTAAAAAAACAGTTGTTCAACGAACCACAGACATCCTCCCCGAATCCTTTGCCAAATTTTGAAAATAGGTGATTCAAAATAGCACATTTTCCATATTCAAATAAAACCGGATGCGTTTGCGGCTCATTTTAATTCAAAAGTTTCATCAAGTTTTCATGCGTTTGAGTAATGAAAATAACGCCTATTTTTCAAATTTTCTTAAAAAAACTCAAAAAGTAAGATAGCAATTGTTTATACAAATGTCATTATAAATGGCTGACATGATGAAAAACAAAATGGGAGGTAAATGATCTTGATAGCATTACTTATTCTAGTAATACTTGCAAGAGATGATATTCAGTTTTTTGGAAACCCCTAAAAAATAAATGTACTGATTTCATTAGAAAAAGACTGGGCTGTAGGTTACACCAAGATATATCGATTGTGACCATTGAAGTTGAAATCGGATCATCCGTTGTTGAGAGAGCGTTGGACAAATGTTTGTCCACATACGATGATACACACGCACATACCCACACACACTACATACTGCCAGCTAAAAATAGCCTAAACAGCTTCAGGAGGTCTTGAAACGTAAAGATATTATAAAAATTTCGATTTCAAAAATCAACCCAAAAACAATAACTTTTCATATTGGAAAGTTAATAAACAGTTGACCAGACAATCTCCTCTCGAACCTCTGACCTTTTTGTGAAATTTAGAAAATAACTCAGGTTTTTGATATTCAAGTAAACCCGGATGCGGTTGCAGCTCATTTACATACAAAAGTTTCATCCAGATATCATTCGTTTGCATAAAGAAAATAACACGTAGTTTTTTCACATTTTGTTAAAAATCTAAAAAACTAAGATAGCAATGTTTATACAAATGTCATTATAAATGTCTGACATGCTGACAAGCAATATGGAAGCTTCATGACCTTGATAGCATTATTTATCAATCTCATGATATTTGCAAGAGATGATTTTCAGTTTTTTGGAAACCACTAAAAAACAAACGATATAATTTCGCCAGAAAAGAACTGGGCTCTAAGTTACGACAAGATACATCGATTGCGACCATTTTCGTTAAAATCGACCCACCCGTTGTTGAGAAATCGTTGGGCAAAAATTCTCCACACAGCGATATACACATACATACACACACACACACACACATACAGACTGCCAGCTAAAAATAGTCTAAACAGCTTCAGGAGGTCATGAAACGTAAAGATATCAAAAAAATTCCGATTTCGAAAATCGACCCAAAAACAATAACTTCCCATATCGGGAAGTTAATAAAGTAGAATTTAAAGAATTGTAAAAACAAAATTAATGACATATAAAAAAGAGAATATACTTTTGAGTAGTACCAAAATCAATATTTTAATGTAATTTTGAGTAGTACTTTTAGGCAATTATTATAACAACCGGACTCGCCCATTATTACATTTTTGTGTCGTTTCATGCAACATGGCCTGATCTGGATCAGATCATGCGTAAAGAAATGCAGCTATTATTGCGGTAGAATGTTGGGAGAAAGGTTAAGGTTACAACCTGGACCCTATATTTAGTTTCTAAAGTTTTTTATTACCTTTTTAATATAACATAAAAATTATTCCTTTTCATAAAGTTATGGATAATGTAATTTTTTAAAATTATTGCTATTGTCTTTTAGCCGTTTCGATCAAATTAACATCATTTCGATATTAATAAGAAAATTAATTATTAATTTGACCGATAGTGCTTAAAATCATATATTTGTTTTCCATAATTATTTTCGCATAATTTCATTTCTCTAAATGAAGTAAGGAAAAACAAAAGCTGCTATTTCGTATTTTCTTTTTATTATTATTTACAATATGTATATTATATTTTGTGCTTGAACTTGCCTGACGAAACAATTCAGAAATATTAGACCGAGAGCCCGCGACGGTCAGACCTTCGTTATTTTATAAAAGCTGAAAGTTTCTCTGCGCATACCCTCTACTCAGGTAGGAAAGATTAGCGATATATGAAGTTTGGATCATAGTGGCTTTGGCAGGGTGCAGGTTCCAAAGGGGCCTCCAAAGTTTCGTGAAAGTATAAAAGCTAATTTTTTTATATATTCTTCGGGATAGTATTAGAAGTCACGTCACCCATTGCCAGACACTTACCTTCGTGGAAACCCTCTGCCAGACACCCTTAAACTTTAAAGTTTAGGGGTGTCTGGCAGGGGGTTTCCACGATAGTAAGTGTCTGGCAATGGGTGACGTGACTTCTAATACTATCCCGAAGAATATATAAAAAAATTAGCTTTTATACTTTCACGAAACTTTGGAGGCACTTTTGGAACCTGCTCCCTGCCAAAGCCACTATGATCCAAACTTCATATGTCGCTAATCGTTACTACCTGAGTAGGGGTATGCGCAGAGAAACTTTCAGGTTTTATAAAATAACGAAGGTCTGGCCGTCGCGGGGTCTTAGTCTATATGTTTTGTATATAAATAAAGTTTATAGTACATCTCACAATGTAGTTTTGTACAATTAGTTAAACAAAATGGCATACAGAATAGATTAGAATAGGTTGGATTATGATGAATAGTATATTTGTATCAAAGCCGGATAAAAAAGGAAGAGTATGTTGGTATGTGGAAGGAAAAAGAGGGGGAGGCAAAGCCCGCAGGATGCCCTATAGTATAATCCAATAATCGAATCTTAGTTACTTTCAGTGTTTGAAAAATTTGTTACCGGCAAATAAAACTAGCGCAAACTAATTCTTCTTTCTATAACCCTTTTTGTTGATTCTTTCACTAGCAAGTTCTATCCTATTCCTATTTCAATTTAAAAGAAAACTCTGCTTGTACTATAAAATATATTTTAATTACATTATTTGCATAAACCCGCTTTATAGTGTCAAACAACAAATAATTTATCCACGTTTGTATATATTCGTTTATAATTAATTGGTGCATTTGATACAATTAAGGTTAAAAGTGTTTAACATAACACGAAATCACAACATATAAACATTCAACAAGTATAACAAAGATTCGCTTTAATCATGTATGCTAAATTTACAAATTAAAATGCAATATTTACCTAACAGACGTACCTCCAAATAACAAAATTACATATTCTGCGATAGTTCTCAATCTTATACTTTTAAAATTTTATAAACTTTGATTTTATAATATCTGAACATATATAAGACAAATGATGCTGTTATTCATGATCAGTTTGCATTCGATAGTTTTCGAAGCAATATTAATATATTTACAATAAAAACTGAATTTTTCAACATGAAATTTTTGGTAAGCTTTTTAAAATTTTTATTAAATTTTTTAACTTATACAAACTTTATTCCTTAACCCTATAAATTAAATAATTAATATGAATATGTTTTTTATAAATACAAATAAAACTTTAGAATGTTTATAAACTAAATCGAAATCGATTGTGGGTAGCTACTTCGCCATAGGCATAATATATCATTTACGTAAAATACTATTTCATACAATTTTTTCATTGCTTTTATATCTTTAAATTTTGAAAATTACGATACTCCTAAATGCTGTTAAAAAATCACACATTCAATACGAATATATTATGATTTGATGCTTAATTAGTGAATTATTTCATTAGCGTTATTAATTTTCTGAAACAAAAATAATTTATGAGTTTCAAGATAACTAAAGTCAAATATTTTATATACCAAACAATCACATTAATCATTATTCTTTCTTGTTGTCAATACAGATTTGTGTATTAGTGGCATTGGCATTGGCATCAGCTGAAGATGTGAAAGAAAAAAAAGTGGAGAAGAAAGTAGAGAAACGTGGAGCATCTGGTTGGAATAATAATTTGGGATATGGTGGAGCACATAAGGGTGCCATATACGGATATGGTAGTGGACTTGAAGGCCATGGTCTTGGAGGTGAATTATCAGGATCACATGGTGGTCTATACGGATCAGGTCTCGATAGTGGATTAAATGGAGGAATAAATGGAGGATTAAATGGAGGACTTGATGGTGGATATGCTGGTGGTTTATATGGAAATGGTTTAGGTGGAAATGGTTTATATGGAGGTCAAATTGCACAAACAGCAGTAGTTACAAACACTGTCGGTGTACCTCATCCAGTTCCAGTACCAGTTGAAAGACCAGTACCATACCCAGTTCAAGTAACAGTTCCAGTTGATCGTCCATATCCCGTCGAGAAACCATACCCAGTACATGTTCCAGTTGTTAAACATTTACCGGTCGAGGTCGATCGTCCAGTTCCATACCCAGTTAACATCCCAGTTAGAGTTCCAGTTGTACAAAAAGTTCCAGTGGCGGTTTCCCGTCCATATGCTGTTCATGTGCCAAGACCATTCCCCGTGAAAGTACCACATCCAGTTGTTGTTGAACGAAATGTTCCAGTTTTAGTTAACAATGGAGATAACGGGTACAATGGAAACTATGCCGGATCTTTGGGATACGGTTCTGGTTATGGAGGTCTTGGTGGCTCTGGAGGTGGATACGGATTAGGAAGTGGTTATGGATATGGTCAAGGTTGGGCTGAAAACAATGCAGGTTGGTCTGGTATCAATGCAGGATGGGTTGGCGGCAATGGAGGTTTGGCTGGTGGACATGGAGGTTGGGCTGGTGGAAACAGAGGATGGTCTGGTGGACACGGAGGCTGGGTTGGTGGAAATGGAGGTTGGTCTGGTGAACATAGCAAATGGTAGAATATCAACAATCAAAAATTTAGATGTTATTATTGTTATCATGGTTTTATTTTCAAAAACCCTTTGTTAGCTTTTTTTACTGTGAATATATTAGTTTTAAAGTTGAAGACATTTTGTTTTTATTTGCATTTGTTATTTAACATGCTTCTATTTACATTTTTCTTATAGTGTTCTTTCTATTCCGGTCATTTATGTGTTTTATAAATTTTATAATGGATTTGTGTAAGTGGATAACAATTTTTCAAAAACATAACCTTTATCAAAGTTGCATGAGTGACTTTTACTGCTTACTACGATATAAGAATTTGTGATCGTTTTGTCCGTTATTGAAAAATTTTCACAACGATAAATAAACAAAAATCTCGAATAATTTGACCAAAGTGGATGAAAATCTTACAGTATACTTTTATCAATTTTGTTATTACTTTATCGTATAAAATGAATTGTTCTAAAGCTATATAATATGAAATATATCAGGCTTAGCTATGCCTATATTGGCTATTCCAATAAAATGGAACTCAGTGTTGCACAAAGTGAAGCTGGGTGGGTTGCAAAAAGTAAATCTTAACCTCTTAATCTTTTCCGATTTTTCTAAAACTCTCGTGATTACAAATTTTTTAAGTTTTTGGCTAACCTCATATTTTAATTGTGAAAAAACTATTTTCTGCTTCCAATTAAAACTCCACTAATTATCGTGGGTAGAAATATTTTTATTTATTTTAAGCGAACTTTCCAAAAAATCTTTATTACAATTAACAAAATGTGGTTTGCTTTGTTACAACAATATTCGAGAGCCTTTTATATTTAAATTATAGCAATTTAAATGTCAAAACAAAAATGGAGCATTCACAAATATTTAGTATTATTATTTTTAGAACAATTTAGAACATTCTGCCACCTGAATTCATAAATCCAGTTTCTCCGGAAGCTTGATTCTCCTCCCACTTCGAGTATGATGTATTTTACGATCAGTTAACAAATCCTCTGATTATTCAGTCAGCTCACGATTCTTTTCTTGATCTTCGTTGTTTTTATCATCACCAAAGTAAAAATACATATTTTGCAATTTTCAATCTTACAAATCTAGTTTCATCTTCACTTCCCTGCAATATCTTTTCTACCGTTGCCAAAGACCAATTGATTCGTTTCGTATTATCATTACTTATTTAAACAACATCCCGGACCTTGATTGTATGCTTTGATAAAACCTTCTTCGAATATAACATTAATTGAGCTAAATATTCTTCTTGAAATCGTTGTTTGATCCTTTTTCTCAAGCGATTTCTATATTGTAACCTTTTATTATAATCTGCAATTTCAATTTCGTCCAGATCTATAACTCCCACCTCTTCTTTTTCTTTCAAAAACATGTCCGGTGTTAACGGTATTAAATCGGACACATCTTCTGTTACATACGTAAGCGGTCTTGAGTTTATCACTGGTTCACATGCACATAATAGGGTTTGTATTTCTTCAAAATCTAATGAAGTGCTACCAAGCCATTTTCGCAACAGTTGTATTACTAACCCAAATAATCTCTCCCACCATCCTCCCACCAAGGAGCGTGGATTAAATTTCCATTGAATTTTCAAAATTGCTCCATATTTATTTATTTCAGTCCAATTCAATCGATCTGATGCATTTGCAGTTCCTACAAAATTAGTGCCATTATCAGTGTAAATGACACTCGGACGACCTCTTCGACTTATAAATATACGTAGACATTGAATAAAATGATCAGTGGACATTGACGAATCTAATTCAAGATGCACGACACGATTCACTGCACATGTAAACAAACAAATGTATGGAGTACTGTAATCAAGTTTGAGGTGCTGCTTCTGTTTCCATCTTGGCTCTCTTGGGCTCTGTTCAAAAGTGGGCTATACGAATTGTGGGTTATCGAACTTTGACATAAAAACTTGATTCCCTACAACATCGTCGCACTGTTGCCGACCTCGTTGTTTTTTACAAATACCGTCATCAACAGAGCTCAGATGAAATCAGTGGCATCATTCCTCAAACTTATTCTTACCCCCATTCTACTCGGCAATCGGCTACCGCAACCAGTGAAACGGTCGAGATCCGGCGCTGGCATACTGGCAGATCGCAGAAAGACTTCTTTGTCCGAACTGAATCCAAATCGAATAGTTTGCCGGAATTCTTAGTCTCAGGTGGTTTCAACCCGCAGAGGTTTAAAAACAGCGTTCATCAACACCTTAGAACGCCAGTTGTTGTGGGACCTAGGTCTGAACCTAGATCTTAAAAAGTATTTGTGTGTTGTTGTGACACATATTATAAACCCTACTACACAACACTTTTTATTTAAAAAAAAAATACTTTATTTTCCTTAACATGTAATGGTCCAGCTAAGTCGATGACGACCACTTCAAATACTTTGTTCTTCGTATGCGATCTAAAGGCAAAGGTGGAATTGTATATCAATTCTTCTTGTTGCTTGCCTTTTACATGTTGCACATTTATTTAGAATTGCTTTTATATTTCTCCTTTTTTGTACCAAACGTAAAACCATTTCAGCTTCATTTAATTCGAGAGTAGTAAGTTCTCCAGTAAACCGTTTTCTAATTTAACATTTCGTTTAAATCGTAAGATCCAACCAATCATCCGTTAAATTTTGTTATATGTATTTTGAAAAATGACGGTAGTACCAATCTGTTGTTTCTTTACTTACTAGCATTGCTGTTGATACCAACCACTGTCTTCTTCCTTTTATTATTGATTTCCTGTTCATCATATAAGTTTATTTTCGCTGGCGTAAGATCTGCTATGTTATTTATCTTAACCATGACGGTCCCTCCCACCATCAAAATTCCACTAACCCTTTTGCACTATAACCTCGTGATGGAAGATCAGCGTGGTTATATCTTTACTACAAATATATCTCCATTGGTTGTTTGAAGTATACTCACGAATTTCTTTGATTCTGTTCCTGGCAAAAACATCGCATTCATTGTTTATCTCGATTTATCCATTCCAAACTTGTTCGACACTCAATATTTAAGTCAATTTTAACACTATTGAACAATCTTACCCCTTTACAAGCAGTCGTCAACTCTAGCCGTGGATTAATCATGTGCTCATTTCCTTTTACCACTACTCTGCTACTCTAAATTTTGCTTGTAGTAATTGTACGTTTACATCTTTTGAGGTCTTGGTCCCCAAAAATATTACTGCTGAATAAGCTAATTGACTAGCATCACAAAACACATGTAGTGAAGTTTGAACTGGATCACTTGTACCTATAAGCCATCTGCTTATTTGTATTTGGTTAAGATACGACAAATTATATATCCACTTTAAAAATTGACTTCAGACCTCTTCATTTACCTCTTGATCCCAACCCATTTTGTCATCCCATATTTTTTGAAGTAATAATTTTGGTAATAACAGCACTGGACGAACAATACCAATCGGATCAAAAATTCGATGAGCCGCAGATAAAAGTTTCTTTTGCGTTATTTCTTTATTTTCTGATAAAAATAGATCACAGCAATCAACATTTATTTTTAATGTATCATCTATCTTATTCCAAATTAAACAAAACCGTTAGTAAACTCTAAAACTCTTCGAACATTCCCAGCCTCTTAGTTCAAATTGTCCATCATACATTATTGCTGATGCTTCGTCTATAAAGGATGTTAACTCATTTTCAATATCTAAGTTACACAATTATCAACATAAAAACTTGTCATTAAATTTTGTACTATTAGTTATACCATAATTATTTTCATTGTTAATACGTTCTCTCAATGTTTTCTCTAAATGATCATCAATGACTGAATTGAGTAAAAATGGGCTGCAACTTAGACCAAAAATGACTCTTTTATGCCTGAAAATTTCTAATATGTTCTTGTTTATCTATTCATAAGAACCGTAAGAAATCTCTATCTCCTTCATATAGACTAATTTGCAAAAAACGTCTTTTTTGTATCAGCAATCACTCCAATTTTCTTTAACCGAAATCTATTTAAAATTTTAGGGATCAATTCCAACAAATTTACACCTTTGGTTAAACAATTAATCAAGCTTGGACAATTCTTCTCCTTGGCTGAAGCGTCGAATACTGGACGAATTTTGGTAGTGCTGTTTAATTTAATTACATAGCGATGTGGTAAGTGATGAGTTACCTCATCTTTATTAAATAGTTCTTCGATAACTCCATCTCTTAACCACTCTTGTAAAACAGTGTCATTTTCCCTTAATATCCATCTTTATTTAGTCTTTTAATCAATCCATTTAATCTACTTTGTGCTATATTGTAGTTATTAGGCAAAGATGAATGGTCTGCTAGCCATGGAAAATGAACCACATATCTACCCTCATTATCTGAAGTAACAGTTCTTTTAAAATGTTTTTTGGCTTCCAACAGTATTTCTTGCTTGCATTTTCTCTCAAATGGATCAGTGATCCCTAAAACATCTAAAGAGCATTAATCGGATATATCCCATTCGTTAATGAGCATAGTTGTTGCCATCATAAACCTCAGATGTATCTGTATAACTTATATTCATCCGACCCACAACTGCCCAACTAAGATGCGTATGTATTGCCACCAATCCACATGATCACTTCTGTTGTTTTCCCGTAAATAAACTACCAGCCACATCAGATCCTATTAACATCTCAATTGGACGATCTTCAAAATCAGCAAGATACAAATTATTCTCTTCAAGTTCGGATAGCCAAGTCCTGGAAGCATTGGCTCGATTCTGGCCCAGATTATTGATTGTTCTAAAACTTCTAATTAACAATGGAATTCTCTATTTATATCAGATACAGTGATAAAAAAAACATTATGCTCCACAACATTAGTATTTACACCTCCAAATAATGCATGTTTGTTTTTCTTTGAGATGCTGTATCAACTATGGCTCGAAGCACAAGCTCTTGACCATCCTGAATTACTTTTACTAACAAAATCTGCAACACTATTTTGTTTGATGCAATCAAACTGGTCAAAATGTTGTTTTCCTGCATTCCACCTACTTTTAGCTTTTCATTTTCTTTTATTCCACTTACATGTGACTTCGACTTAGTTTCACATACTAAGATATTATGTTTTTTACCACATGAAAAACATGTCATCCTTTTTCTACAATTGAATGCGCGATGACCTATTTTAAAACAGTTAAAGCAACAGCGTTTTTTATTCAATATATTTATTTTATCCTTAACTGACATTTTTTGTGCTTTTGAACACTCTGTGCTATTGTGTGTGTTCTCACAAAACACACAAATAATTTTTACGGTACTGGAAAACAAACTCGCAGCTGTTGTCAAATGTGGATTCTTTTCTGAACTTTTAATCTCATTATTTTTATTTGGACTTTCTACCCCAAACCAATTGAGCTTGCACATTGAATAGGAATTATTCCGTTGCCAAACTCGCAAAATCTCTTCCGGTAAACACGATTTGACTAATGGCATTAGCATGGCTGCACACTTTTCTGTAGTTATTTGTAGGGTTTCCAAAGTTCTAAGCTGACTTTCTAATTTATCATACAACAACGATACGCACATGTTTCCTCTCGATAGTGTATTTTGAATTATTAAAACTAATAAGTTTATAATGTAAAACTCAATCAATAAGTCGTCTCTGCCATATCTCTCTTTCAAACACTGCATAGCTTTGACATAATTACCACCCGTACGAGGAAAGCTCTCATCTAGAGTTCTCGCTTTTGAACCACTAACGGTTGGTTGCCTGAATTAATTATTGAAACTTATCCGCATCGTCGATTGTTTCATCATCATTAATTTTCTTAAACTGAGCAGAAAATAGAAGCCATTCTTAAGCTCATTGCTAAAACTTCTAAATTCAATATTGGCCAACCTCATTTTTGATTTACTTTCCTTTCTGCTAGATAATTGACTTTTAATTGACGCCGCCTCTTCTTGATATACGTTCATCACTGTCTCCATGTTTGATTTCATCATATTAAATTTAATCATATTCATCACATACCTCGATTTTTTAATCATATTCATCACATACCTTCATTTGCTTCACTATCCAATAATTCTCCGTATATCCGTGTATTAATCTCAGACATCTCATTCCGCTTTTTTTCGGCAATTTCTTATTATTTGAGAAAAATCTTTTATCCACGACTACTAAAGAATATATGCTTTCCATGCGTATGTCTTCCATTGTAATTGTATTTATTCCACAACTAGTGAATTTGATTAAAATTCTTTAACAGCTCTATAGTTTATCAAATATTCCCCTAACAAATTAAACAACAAACTTGTTTTGTTTTTCGCTATCTTTGATGTTTTTATTTCAATATAGCGATACAAATTTTTGCATGAAAACTGGAAATTAAACGAAATATTTTACAGTCGTGGATAAAATAGCATCTTGTATTCGCTTAGGATGATGGCAATTCTTCACTCGGATGATTCCCTCCACTTGCTACGCTCGTTTCGGGAAACTTCATCCTCGTGAAGAATTGCCCTCATTCTAAGCTCATACAAGAATCTACTATTCTTCATCATTCAACAAATTTGTTAACCACTATCGTGGGTAACAATATTTTTATTTATTTTAAGCAAACTTTACAAAAAATCTTTATTTTAATTAACAAAATGTGCTTTGCTTTGCTAGAACAATATTCGAGAGCCTTTTATATTTAAATTATAGCAATATAAATGTCAAAACAAAAATGGAGCATTCACAAATATTTAGTATTATTATGTTTTAGAACAATTTAGAACATTTAGGCTCACAATTGTTACACTTTTAAGATGCAATACTTTTATACTTTTAAAGATGCAATTTGCACTCGATTATGAACATCTTCGTTTATTGCGAATAGGTTAGGAGTTTTTCCGAGAAAATCTCAATCTCGGGATTTAGGATTGTCCGAAATAATGAAAATTTAGAATTAAATTTAAAATTAAAAATTAAATTTAAAATTAAAATCAGATTTAAAATTTAATTTTTAATTTGATTTTTAATTTTAAAAGAAAATCAAATTTAAAATAAAAAATTAAACCTAAAATTAAAAATCAAATTTAAAATTAAATTTAAAATTAAAATTTTAATTTAAAATTAAAAATCAAATTTAAATTTAAAATTAAAAATTAAAATTAATCAATTAAAAACTCTTTTTGCCTTTTTTAAATCTTGAATTTTCCATACCTCTATAAAATGTACATATACGAATTTGCAAAATAAACTCTAACACAAAAAAAGACATATTTTTTATGAAAGCGGTGTAAAATGTACTAAGTTTTTGGTTGCGAAATTACTCACAACGACCAAAACAAATTAAGCATCGATTGTAGGTTATTGCAATGTGCAACAAAGTTACTCGTGTGGATGGCGCAAATATTTTTGTCGAAGACAGTTATGCTAAAATATACACGGTTTGTGAGTTATAGTCGCAAATCTGAGAAACCGACATTTTTTAGGGCTTTCTGCACTAAAAACACCCCGAAAGAGTAAAAATCTAACCTCGACAAGTATAAGAAGTGGTATATTTTGGTATAAAGAACATTTTGTCTGAAGATTGTATTGAGAAATTGACAATGCTTTACGATATAAAGCCGTGCAAAACCAAAGCTCGGGCACAAAAATTGAAGACGTCATAAAACAGAAAATCGATACGAACTATCAAAACCCAAATAGGCTTTTGCTAGTTTGGGTGGATACTTCCAGAAACGGAAGTCAGAATTTGTGCTACATTTTATGTGTTGCACTGTGTTATGTAATATAATTTGATAACTAAGCCAAAAATAATTATATTATGGTTGCGCAAAAAATGTATTATTCTCCTTCAGTGAAATTTTGCGCTCAGGCTCCAAACAATACCTCGGAAGAAAAATGCACTTCTCTACCTTGGTGTATAAGCTACTATTGCAACAAAAAAACAAAATAAATAGAATAAAAAACCGAGTTAATTTGAAGCGAAAATTTTAGAATTTATATTGAAAACATAAAAGCACTAAAATGAATTTTATTATTTAAATTATTTTAATTAAGGTTTTTTATCCGTGCAAAAAATGTAATATGAACATTTTGGGCATTAAGAGCATTACTTCACATTACCGATTTCAGGTAACAAAGTATTTACTTTTAAAGGTAGTGTTTTACCGATTGATAATAAATGTTTTAAGATCAAGACGAAGTGAAATTGCTTGATATATCTTTCAAATTCAATCAAAATTATTAAACTACTAAAATTCAAATTAATATTTTAAAAATTTTGGTTTCAAAAGAATGAGCTCTGTTTTTTATCATATAGACGAGGGATTAGCGTATTGAACTTTCGAAAAGCTGTATAGTTAAACGGATTTGAATGCGGTTTTTTGCATTCGATTCAGAAGGTCAATTATAAAATTTGTTTGGTGTTTTGCAAACCCAGATCGGCTTTATTGCATTTCTGCAAGCTAAAAAATGCATTTTTGTAAGTGCATTTTTTAGAATAATAAAAAAAATTATAATTCGGTAAATAATAGCCGAAACGAGCCCAAATTCATTACCCAGGGGTTTTTGGGGTCGCTGATCACGAATATGATGTCTAAAAAGTCAAACCGTGGACCTGGAGGTCAGGGCGCCCTTACTATACAGCTTCTCCTTGACTTTTGTCAAAATTTTCTATACAAAAGATCCAATATTTGTTATTGAGGGGTTTTCTGGATCGCTGATCATCACTATGATATTTAAAAATATTCCTGACGTACCTGGGGATCATAGCGACCCGATTATGAAGGATGATCTCATGTAAAAAACCTCATTCAAATCCAGTTAGCTATACAGGTTTTCGAAAGTAAGTACATACTTTTGTACGCTAATCCCTCGTCTAATAATTATATTGTCTTTTTTGTTGCGTCCATATAGGACCGTAAGCTGTCCTGAAGTGTCTCCCACCTGCATTAATTTTCATAATGCAATTCATTTTCTGGTGGAGTTTTACTTGAACACTTAATATAATCAACTGATATTTATATGGGTAAGCAGACCATAGAAAGCTTTTCTAATTCATCAGCAGCATTGGCTGACTCTTGATTAATTGGCAAATTGATGTGTTGATGGTTGTTATTGTTTTAATGAAAAACTGTTCCACCTAAAATGGAGTCGACGAGAGTCCTCCGAGTTCAAAACCCGGTCCCTCGACTATTTAACAGTTCTCCTTTACTGGTAAGTATAACTTACTATGTTTGTTTTCGAATCAGTTACCATCACAAGCTTTAATAAACAATCAATTATTTTTATGGGAAATGTGAGCGTAAAGTAATCATTTAATATCTATATTTTGTTGTATATTGGGTAATAACTAATTGGTGTATTTGATAAAAATAATGTTGAAAACGTTAACATTACAAGAAATCACAAAAAAAACATCAAAAAGTATAACACAGATTTGTTTTAATCGTTTATGCAATTTACAAATAAAAATTCAATATTTACCTAACAGACATACCCTCAAAAATCAAAATTACATATTCTGCAATATTTCTCAAATTTATACTTTTAAAATATTATAAGCTTTTTTATTTTATAACATCTAAACATATATAAGACAACCGATGCAGTTATTCATTATTAGTTTGCATTCGATAGTTTTCGAATCAATAATAATATATTTACAATAAAAACATAATTTTTTACCATGAAATTTTTGGTAAGCTTTGTAAACTTTTTGATAAATTTTGGAAAAGTAAAAATGTACACATTCGATTATAACGAATATGTTAAGATTTGATGCTTAATTATTTAATTAATTAGCTCACGTAATAAATTTGTAAACAATTAATAAGTTTCAAGATAACTAGTTCTGTATTTAAATCTAATATACTAAACAATCACATTAATCATTATTCTTTCTTGTTGTCAATACAGATTTGTATATTAGTGGCATTGGCATTGGCGTCAGCTGAAGATGTGAAAGAAAAAAAAGTGGAGAAGAAAGTAGAGAAACGTGGCGCATATGGTTGGAATAATAATTTGGAATATGGTGGAGCATATGGAGGCGGCAGTGAGTATGGTGGATCTTATGGTGGAGCAT
This sequence comes from Diogma glabrata, assembly GCA_963693315.1. Lineage (NCBI taxonomy): Eukaryota > Metazoa > Arthropoda > Insecta > Diptera > Cylindrotomidae > Diogma > Diogma glabrata. The sequence goes on from OY856187.1 coordinate 104,755,824, forward strand.
ATGGTTATGGTGGTGGACTTGGAGGTCATAGTCTTGGAGGGGAATTGTTAGGAGCACATGGTGGTCTATATGGTTCGGGTCTCAATGGAGGATTTAATGGAGGATTAAATGGAGGACTTGATGGTGGATATGCTGGTGGTTTATATGGAAATGGTTTAGGTGGGCATGGATTACATGGTGGTCATATAACAAAAACTGCAGTCATTACCAAGACTGTTGGTATACCTCATCCAGTTCCAGTACCAGTTGAAAGACCAGTACCATATCCAGTTCATGTAACAGTTCCAGTTGATCGTCCATATCCCGTCGAGAGACCATACCCAGTACATGTTCCTGTCGTCAAACATTTCCCAGTTGAAGTTGATCGTCCAGTTCCATACCCAGTTAATGTACCAGTCAAAGTTCCAGTTTTACAAAAAGTGCCAGTAGAGGTTCCCCGTCCATATGCTGTACATGTTCCAAAACCTTTCCCAGTCAAAGTACCACATCCAGTAGTTGTTGAACGAAAAGTTCCAGTCTTAGTTAACAATGGACATGATGGATACAATGACAACTATGCAGGATATTTGGGACACGGATCCGGCTTTGGAGGTCTAGGTAGCTATGGCGGTGGATATGGACTAGAAGGTGGGCTTGGATATGGTCAAGGTTGGGCTGGCGGCAATGGAGGTTGGGCTGGTGGCATTGGAGGATTGACTGGTGGACTCGGAGGATGGTCAAGCAGTCATGGAGGTTGGGCTGGTGGGAATGGTGGCTGGGCTGGTGCACATAGCAAATGGTAGAATATCAACAATTAAAAATTTAGATTTTAAAATTGTTATCTTTGTTATATTTAGAAAAACCTTTTGTTAACTTTCTTTTATTGTGAATATATGTCTTTATCTGAAAATAATTTGTTTTGATTAGCATTGTCTACTTATTATCCAAGCATAATTTTAAATCGAACATTCGATCAATTTAAATTAATCTGTCAAAACCATACAATTTGGCAAGGAATGCTTGTGATATGAAATTCTTTATGCTGTGATGTTTATATTCTTATCACCAGCAACTGCAATAGCAGATTACACACCAAAGTAGAAACGTGCATGTTTTTCTCCAGATATAGGCTGTTTTTATATATATATTTGTTTGAATTTATCGTAAATATTTCAGTTTCCATGAAAATTAACATCCTAGGGAGTAAAAGATGCATTTCGCTCCCGCAAGTAATGTTATATACAACTCAAATAATTTTTGCATGAGTATATGAAGTTTAATTGCGGTCCCTCGTTTGAGGGAGTGAATTGTTTTTTTCTCCCTTAGGAAATAACAAATCAACAACAATGATAGTTTTCATGTAAACAGAAATTTTTTCGATAAATCCAAACAGATATATTCAAAAATTGGTTAGTAGTTTTCGTTTTAACTGAGTTTTTAGTATCATAATTATATAGTGGTCGTGTTGAGTATACTGTACACTAGGGTGTCCCACACAAAATGCTTTATTCTAATTTTCATAACCTTGAGCCGGAATTAGGTTGTTTATGGTCTAAAAGTCATCCGTGAATTTTTTCAGAATTTAAAAAAAAAAATTGCCACTTGCTATTTTTTATTTTTTCTGTTCAAGGAGCAAAAAACATTAGATACAATCAGTTTTTCGCCTATAACTATTTCAGTTTTGATTTTACAAAAAAAATTATGCAAATAAAAGTTGTAGATGTTAAAAAAATACTTCGAATTTTTTCTTTATTTAGACAAAACAAAATCTTTTAAGCTTGAAAAAGAAAATCTTTTACAGTCGAATTTAACAGAAATAAAATTAACGTTCGTTTTTCGCCTATAACTATTTCAGTTTTGATTTTACAAAAAAGTTGTGCAATTAAAAGTTGTAGATAATGCAAAAATACATCGACTGTTATTTTTTAAGCTGAAAAAAAATTTTTAAGCTGAAAAAGTAAGATCTTCTATAGTCGAATTTTAAAGATTTAACTAATATCGTACGTTTTTCGCCTATAACTGTTTCAATTTTGATTTTACAAAAAAAAATTATTTAAACAAAAGTTGTAGATCTTAAAAAAATTGTAAATCTTAAAGGAAATCGTTGTTCCTTCTTCTTTTAGGCAAAAAAAAATTTGTATGCTTGAAAAAGAAGAATCTTTTAATGTCGAATTTTACAGAAATAACATTAAAGTTCGTTTTTCACTTTTCACCATTTCAGTTTTGATTTTACAAAAAAGTTGAGCAAGTAAAAGTTATAGATAATGAAAATATACATCGAATGTTATTTTTGTGTTTAGGCAAAAAAAATTTTTAAGCTTAAAATGTAAGATCACTTATAATATCGTTCGTTTTTCGCCAATAACTATTTCAGTTTTGATTTTCCAAAAAAATTTATGAAAATTAAGGTTGATTTTATACAGAAATAAAGAATTTTCATCGAATTAGAAAATATTTTCTAGAATTTTAAAATATACATTTTATATTATAAAATTTTATAAAGTCCTAGGACGTTAAGGTTCAACTTTTTGTACCAAAAACGTTGAACTTTAACGTCCTAGGACAGGGGTGGCGAACCTATGGCATGCGTGCCAGCGGTGGCACGTATGCAAATTTTCCTGGCACGTGAACATTTTCTGGTGCAGGTTTACGTCCGCAGATGCATGCCAGCGTATTATGCCCTCAGAGAAAGAAAACATGGAGACAGCACAGTGAATATGTGAAGGAAGCTTGGTTCAAATCCGCATCATTTCTTTTCGAAGATTTTGAAAATAAACAAAGTTTTTTTTTCTGTCTTGATGGGAGTGCCTGCTCACTTAGCAATTTTTCTTCGTTATTGTAGAAGTAGATATTTCCAATATTGTATCAGTAACTAGCAACAGTGCTTGTAGTATGACAGTATTAGAAAATGGCTTTTTTACTCTATTTTCCCAGCGTGTTGGAAATCCCACTCTGGGGTTCCATTGCATTATACCACAGCAGATTTTATGTGAAAAGGCGAGTTTTATATCACTGGAAGATATTAGGAACCTTGTCACAAAAACAGTCATATCTTCTCGGGCTTTAAATAAACGAAATTTTTTAGAATTGTTAAATGAGGAAAACTCAGTGTACAGTGTATTACTTATGTACAACAATGTCTCATGGTTAAGCAGTGGTCAAGTTTGACAAAGATTTGGAGTGTTTACACGAAGTTAGACTTTTTTTGGATATATAGAATATCATTGAAAAATAAAGTCAATTAATGGACGTCGGCTTTTGAAATGAATGTTCTTTTGTGGATATTGTGTACATTTAAGCAAATTAAATGTTGAACTGCACGATATTACCAAAACTGTGATTGTTGTGTTAATGTAATCCCAGCATTCGAAACCAAATTAAAAAGTTTTAATCGCGACCTTATATCCAACAGATTTAAATATTTTCCAAATCTAAAGAAATTCAATGCAGATGTAGAATCCCATTAAAAACCGAGTCATGTTAAATTAACACAAGAGTTTTAAATCCAGATACAACATCAGCAGATTTTTTTTTTAAAGGTAGACATGTTTAGTGTTAATTATAATAAATTATAAATTAACGTCTCTGAATAGCCGAAGATACCATCCCAACTAGGGATTAGGATTATGTTCAAATAAATTAAGATTCTTTATGAAATTTATTAACGTTAACTTTCAAATTTTGAGGATTAAAACTATCGGGGAAAACCCAAGAAGGTAGTGCGTTCCAGAGGTGAGGGACTCTGTTGAAAAAAATCAAGTTGAAAAGCGACAGTTCTATATACACTTTTTTGTTTGAACCGTATATGGATGGGCCACAATACTTGTTCTGGTGTAACGCGATAGGTTTGCTTGTTCAGGTAAAATTGATTTTATCTTAGCGGCAGTTCGTTCATTCATAATGTATATGTATAAAAGTGTCAGATTAGCAACATTTCGTCTGTGCTGCAAGGAATCATGTTCGTTAGTAAGAGTTGAGTTTCCAATCAGTTTAACAGCTCTACGCTGAACAGAATCAAGACACTTTAAACTAAAATATGCTCCACCCTAAATGTGAGAACAATATACCATGCAGGGACGAATAAATGATTTGTATATTAAAAGATGTTGTTCCCATTAAAAAACTTACGGCACCTTCCCAAAACGCCTAATTTTTTAAGGGCGTTCTTAGCTAGGCTAAAAATATGAGGATTACATTTCAAATTTGCCTTCAACATCTACTCCTAAAAGTCTTATAGATTTTTCTCCACAAGATCTTCTAGGAGTCAATCTTTCATGGAAACAGATTAGGTGTGGATAATCTAGAAAAATGGCAAATTTGTATTTTGCTCTTATTAAATTTAACATTGTTAACGAAACCCCAATCCATGATTGCTGTGAGATTGTCATTTACGGAATTTATCAAATTCGATCTACAGTTATTAAGCGCAGAAGGTGAATTTAGATTTGATATTTTATGTGACACATGGCGTGTGCTGTGCTATCATCAGCAAAGCTGCGGATAGGATTAACAGTTGGCAGCAGTATCAGTAACTAGCAAATCATTTATATAAATAAGTAAGAGAGTTGGTGACAAAGCGGAACCTTAAGGGACTCCTGCATTAGTTGAAAACATATCAAATGAGACACCATCAACATTAACATGGATATTCTTAATTTGGAAATTTTTAAATTTAAATGAATCTCAAATGCATATTTGATTATTTTCAATTGAGTTCAATATGGACCACAACACGTGCTCTGGTGTAACGCGATAGGTTTGCTGGTTCAGGTAAAATTGATTTTATCTCTATGGAAGTTCGTTCATCCATAATGTATTCGTATAAAATTGTCAGAGCAGCAACACTTCATCTGTGCTGCAAGGAATGAAACTCATAATTAAGAGTCGAGTTGCCAATCAGTTTTACAGCTGTACGTTTGTTTTTATTTTGTTCGTAATAATTGTATTTGTTAATATTACAAATTTCTTTGCACGTGAGTAATTTTATAAAAATAGATTATATTTTTTTGGCACGCATACTGAAAAAGGTTCGCCACCCCTGTCCTAGGACTTTAAAAAAATTTAGAAAGTCCTAGGACGTTAAAGTTCAACTTTTTGAGCAAAATTTAAAACTCATTTGTTTTTTTTTATAAAATTTCCAGTATGAAATAAAATTTTGTATTTACCTCAAACGAAAAGTGTTTTTAAAGGTACTCACTAGTAATTTCGTAATAGTAAACAACTAGCTCGTACTTTAAAGTTTCACTTTTCGTTCTAGATAAATAAATAACTATTTTTGTTCAGGTTTCTGATTTATATTTTTTTTAATAAAATGTGTTGTGTAGACATTACAATTATTAATTTATTTCTGTAAAATTTGTTGTTTTTGTAAATTTAACAATAAATTTAAGCTTAAAAAATTTGTTTTGTTTAACGAAGGATAAAAAAGGAAAGACGAAGGCGAAAAACGAACCATATTAGTTAAATCTATAAATTTCGACTATTAAAGAAAATACTTTTTCAGCTTAAAAAATTTTTTTTCGGCAAACGGCTGTAAAGTTTAACTTTACTGCCGCTGGGGAGTAGCTAAAGTCTTACTTTTTAGCCCGCGACTGCAAAAGTAACGCCATTTTTATTTTATCTGCCGGCGGCTGTAAAGTAACTTTCATATTTTTACGGCGGCTGTAAAGTAATTTACATGTTTTTACGTTGGCAGTAAAGCAATTTTCTTATTTTTACGGCGGCGGTAAAGTAAAATAACATGATATTATTAATTTGTTCAAAACAGAATGCATTTCAGTTCATTTTAATGAATTAAAATCAATAAAATTTAATTTTAGAAAATTTATTACATAAAACATACCGTATAGTTCCGAATAATGTATCCGTCAAAATAGTACACCAGTGGTACACCATTCGGAATTAGACACCCGAATAGTGTACCACGTACAGTATATTTTAATACAAAAAAGTTCTCTATCGCATATTTTCTAATATTTGTTTTTTTTTAAACATTCTTTCTTTTCAACACATGTATTAAATTTTTACCCAGAATAACAGATAGTGCAAAAATATTAGGTACTTATGTGTCAGTGTGTTGTACTTACTACATGTTCATTTATACGAGTCAATTCAAATTAAATTTATAGCGCTTTCGTTTCTCGATTTAAGTTTTGACCTCAGAACGGGCAAAACTCTTTCAGCTTTGCATTTTTTTTGTAGTTTTGCATTTATTTTTGCCCTTAAAATAGAGATCCAACAGAAAAAAGACACATTTTTTAGATCTCTGAAATTTGTTTAACAAAATAAAGGAATTCAATTTTTTATTGTATATTATTATTTTTAAACTATTTAAATATGTTTATTTAAGAAAATTACATTATTAAAAATATGTTTTTTCTTATTTCTGCGGAATGCTTATCTTTCTGCGGAAAGCTAATTAAATTCATTGGTATTAATGCGCATTGTTGCCATTTGCCAATCACTATCGGTTAAGTGCCACCATTTTTAATTGAGTGCCACCATTTTTGAGTTTAAAATTTATAGAAAACCTACTACAACTGATATTACAATTAACTCTAGCTCACACCATCAATATTCTCAAAAAATGTCAGCTTATAATTCATTTGTAAATAGATTACTTACTATTCCAATGAATCATTTAAATTTCCAGAATGAAGTAAACACAATTAAATTTATAGCCATTAAAAACGGATTTAACCTAGATATTATTGATAAAATATTAAATCGAAATTCAAAAAAAATAAACAATCAGAAATCTAAAAACAGATTGAATACTAATACAGATTTAAAATATATTTCTATAAATTACACAAATTCACTTCCCAACATAATAGCTAATCAATTTAAAAAATACAAATTTAAAATTTCTTTCAAAACAATTAACAATCTGTATAAAAATTTCAAATTCAAAGAAAAACCTAAACTAGAAGAATGCTTTGGCATATATCAAATAAATTGTGATTTTTGTGATAAATTTTATATTGGCCAAACAGGTAGAAAATTTATAAAAAGATTTTCAGAACATTTACCTAAAAGAAAAAACATTCTTAATATAAAATCTATTTTTGTTCAACATCTAATCAACGAAGATCATACATATACAAGTTTCGAAAATAATTTTAAAGTTTTACATTTTTGTAACAAAGGTCTTCTCATGGATTCAATGGAAGAGTTTGAAATATATAAAGCTATTAAGAAGTCACCATTTTTAATTTTGAATGAACAACTTTCATTTAGTTCTAATATTTTATACAATTTAGTTATAAATTAATACCTTTTTTATTGTTTTTTGTTCTTGCCATATTTTGTAGTTTTAAATTTTCTCATTTTTGATTTGGTTTTTATGTTTAATCTAGTATACATATTTTTAGAAACAAACTAAAATTTTTAAATTATATTGTCATAAATATAAATTCTTTCATTGATGATGGGTATTTTATATCCGAAACGCGTCTGATATTTATATTTATATAAAAAGTGGTTTGAAAAATAAAATTGTTGTTTAATTATTAAATTTAATAATTGATTAATTATTTTTAATTATTTTATTTATCATGGTTGCCATCCATGTTTAATCATACATCAGCTATGCTTCTTTGTATAGAATTTATGCGATTTCCGTCTCGTACTTGTGAGCTGAAAATCGATATAATCGATGTTATCAAGTATCAAGTATCAAGTTACAAGTACTACGTCTTCACTTAATTTTAGAAACATGTATTACGTACAGTTCCAAACCAAGAACATATTGAAGGTTAAGATGATAAAATTTGTAACATCATGATGTGTTAAATTCCAATACATATAATTTTGATATACAAATGTAATTGTTTCAGGTAAAACTATCTTTCTTACGTTATTTTTAATTTCGTAAAAATTATGTTCAACAAAAGAAATATTGATCAAAGCAAACTACCGTTTAAAACGATAGATAAATAAAAACCAAATTAAGTGTACACAACAACTTCCCAAATTTTCATGATGATTAATTTATTAATGCATAAAGGACAAACAGACATACTTTCAATTTTATATATATTCAATATTTATTTAGCATGATGACTCGAATGCAAATTGCAAAAGACAGTAGCAATATAACTTTAAAAAACTGCGTTATAGATCAATTTTTTAAAATTCGTATAAAGAAATTTTTATTATTTTTATGAATACATGAATAAAAAAAATAATTTTAATTTAGTAATAATAATAATGGTATTTAATAAAAATTAAAAAAAATAATAAAAAATATGTACCAAACCAGGAATGGAACTCACTACCTACAGAACATCAATCGAGCACGATATCCACAACGCAATTTGAAACGTTAAGAACTGATAGATAGATTTAGTTAAAAAAATATAGATAGATAGATAGAAATGATTTAAAAAATATATTTTTGTTCTTCAAAAATGCGTAGTAAAATTGATGACGCGAATATACAAATTTTACTTTATACAAAATTTCATAACGCGGCTAAAGAAGTTTTCACTTCAAAAATCCAATTACTTCCTTACTTACATGAGTTTAATTGATCTCAAAAATACCCAATAAAATTAATTAAGTATATTTTTATGTACGAGCAATTTCACAAAGATTCAACAACGTTTTGACTTGACCCCTTTAATTTTTATTATTTTTTGTTTATAGATAGTCTTTCATAAATAAAAAATACAAGTTCTCTTAGAATTTTTTTTTTCGACCAGGGGTCTTCACAGGGTGCCCCTCTATTTTTTGTTATTTTGTGATGTGAGTGCATTTTGACGAGCGATTGTAGAACTACTGAATCGATTTTCATAAACGATATGTCGTTGAATAGGTATTAGAACAAAGTTTTAAAAATGAACACTTTTTTGAAATAATTTTTAACGGTGCAATATAAGAAAAAAAGGTGTAATTGAAGATAAGATGGCGCTACATCTTTTTTTTTTTTAAATTAAATGGAAGCTTATTTTATATCTAACAACTTGTGAAAGTTTAGGACATGCGTTATTTTTTCTTTTAAAGATAAAATTCGTTGTGCATATGACTGTCGGGAATCAGTTTTTTTTGTTCTACGAGATTTTTTTTTATGTTAAATATCAAATATTTTATTATTAGATGAATTTTTTAAAATATTATAAAAATTATATATGTAGTATAATAAATAAAATAAATACAATTGTTAAAAATGATTTACTTATTTTACAAACAGAAGTTTTTTTTGAATAGGAAAAAACTTCTGCAATTATTTTCTTTGTATTAGATGGCATAAAAAATTGAAATGTTTATTTATCACTTTTAGTAATCACTTATCACTCTTATAAAAAATAATTTGACAGTCTCGACTGCAAACAAAAAAGCCGTATAAATAACTAAATCTATTTAGGAACTTTTGACTGGGGAAGTATTATGTTCGTATTATGTTATTATGATATCATAAAGTAAAACATTGTATTTTAACATTAAATTACAAATATTTTATTATTGAATAAACTTTTTAAAATATCATACAAATTATATATGTAGGTTAAAGAAAATAAATATAGTTATTGAAAATTATTTACTTATGTTACATTCAAAAGTTTCTTTTGAGTTGGAAAACATTTTTGCAATTATTGTCTTAGTATTTAATGGTACAAAAGAATGAAATTATTGAGTTCCACTTTATAGTAATCGCATTTTTATATCGATTTTGTAATTTTCCCTTTGTTAATTGATATTCATTTTTATCGGCGTATCCAAAGTTCATGGTAGATTCCCATTTTAAAGCCCATTCGAAAAGTTTTTTTGGTGTATCAATAATATTTCTGCTCCACATACTATAACGGTGTGCAGCACGCTTCAGTTTACCACCAATCCCTTCGCAAGGTCACTTTCCATGGCTGGTAGCATGAAAATACCATTCTGCATCAACCTTAAAGTCTTTTTTATGGTGGTTTATTTTTGTATTGAGAAGGTGCATCGTCGGTGTTATAAATTATTTTCCTAATATTAGAATTTATATGCGGTCTGATGAATTCAATAAGTTTTGTAATGAAAAGCTGGACTGTAGTACTGTTGTGATCGTTTATATCCGAAATGAGTATAAAACTTCGGTGCTGTATATATTCACTTGCAGCGCTTTTAAAATAAATGACAAATGGATGAATAGTATCTTGTGAATTATTATAATGATAACCTTTAAACGAATCCTGAATTATGAGAGCGTAGTTTTCAGAAAAATCCCCTTAAACGAAGCACTCTCCTGGTTCTAATTTTTTTTTCCTCAATGAAAGTAGATTGCTGTTTTGCTATAAAGTTGTGTGGTATCAAAATTTGTAAACGGTAAACAAATTTTTTCATAAATTCTTCTACAGTTTCTATTAAAGTATCCAAATTGCATCATTCAGTGGTAATCTTTTGTTGATATTTGACTTGAAGGATTCCTTCAACGTCAAAATCATTTAGTAATCTTTCTTCCAGTTGTTGAAGTTTTTTTGAACATTCATTGCACTTCAAAGTATGACAATCTGCTGTTAATTTGCCACATGTAACAATGTCAACTAATGTTTTATAATTCTGGAAAGCAGCATCAGTAATCCAAGACATCTTAGAGTGTTGAATCATTAATTTTATATTTTAATGTATGTACACGCACACATTATAAACTCTTTGGGATAATTTTATAGATTCTTGTGGTCGAAGGGACGTGAATTTAGTAAATCCTATTTTCACATGGAAACTTATTTTTAAAGTCCACTTAAGCTTCATTTAATGTACTTGGCAATAAGCGCTTTTGTGGATTTAGGCTGAAATTGCTCATATTTTCTTTATTGTACATATATAATTTTTATAATATTTTAAAAAGTTCATTTAATAATAAAATATTTGATTTTTAACATAAAAAAAAATCTCTTAGTTTATAACGCCATTTTTATAATTTTCCTTCAGAACAAAAAAACTGATTCCCGACAGATATGCACAACCAATTTTATCTTTAAAACAAAAAATAATACATGTCCTAAATTTTCACAAGTTGTTAGATATAAAATAAGCATCAAATTAGTTAAAAAAAAAATAAAAAGGTGTAGCGCCATCTTATCTTCAATTACACCGTTTTTTCCTTATGTTACACCGTTAAAAATTATTTCAAAAAAAAAACAGTGTAAATTGTACAGTGTACAGTGTACAACTTTGTTCTAATACCTATTCAACGACATATCTTCATATACCGACATATATGAAAATCGATTCAGTAGTTTTTCTACAATCGCTCGTCAAAATGCACTCACATCACAAAATAACAAAAAATTGAGGGGCACCCTGTGAAGACCCCTAGTCGAAAAAAAAATTCTAAGAGAACTTGTATTTTTATTTATGAAAGACTATCTATAAACAAAAAATAATAAAAATTAAAGGGTTCAAGTCAACATTTCCCAAAAATTTGAGTGAAATTTCTCATACATATTTCATTTAATTATATTTATTTATTTGATTAAAACAACAAAAACATGTTTTTCTATTTTGCGTCTAAAATAAAGTCATTTCGATACCCAAATGCGTATCGAAATGGCCTTTATTACGATACGCAAAGTTTTGTTTTTCAAGGTTGGTCACATTGGTCATACAAACGTCAGTGAAAATTAAAACGAATAATTATATAAATAAAATTAATAAGAATATCTAAATTAGTGTTAAATATTTTAATTAATTTAAATAATTAGTAATAATAACAAAATTTCAAATTGACTATTTTTTAATAAAATACACATTTTTTAAAATTTCAAGACAAAAAATGCAAAATAGAAAAAATAGTATAAAAAACTCGTTTCATAAGACGTTTTATCGCACTTATCCTTTAGAAAACTCCCCGCTGCGCGGGTCGTTTTCTAAACATATTACGTGCGATAAAATCGTCGATTATGAAACTAATTTTTTAATATACTATTACAACATTTAACATATAACATAGCGGTGGCGTCATACAAATCAAGAGATTATTTCTGTTGTTGAAAATATGACAACACTTATAGGGGACAGACAGCCAAGTGACTTAATATCTTCATGGAAAGATCAATTGTATTTTGTTCTCGAATTTAAAGAAAAGAAATGCAATTGATTTAATTGGGTCATTTTTACAAATTAGACCCGAGAAGAATAAAAAATATTTTTTCCATGTTAGCAAAATACAGGTTTTTCATTTGTGACGTTGTGTTGTGACTCTGGATGTATTCTGTGTTAATTTAGTTTCACCACTGTAAAGCCCGCTAAGGACCATTTCATCCTCCAGGATAAAGTTTTTCGTTTTTTTTTCAAGCAGGGGCCATATTCCCGAACACATATGATTATTTAATATTATTAAAGATTTAATTTTGCGTTATAAATTAATTTTTACGCCAATCGATGAAATTTGTATAAAAAAGTCAACACACAAAACATAAAGCAAAATTGTGATTTTGACAGTAACTATATTGTTCTTGTCAGATTCACAATATTGTGTTGAATTTTCACCAAATTGGTGTTACATAATACGAAATTCACAATGTTGTGTGAATTTGTGGCGAACATCAAAATTAAAAATTTAAAATTCAAATATAGCATGCGATGTTTTATTGATCAAAATTTAAAAAAAACAAAATAATAATTGATTCAAATTTTTTCCTCTATTTTATAGAGTTCTCGTTTTCCGTTTTTATTAAAGAAAGTCTTTATTGATTTCGCTTACAATCAGAAGTTCCGTATTTATTTTTATCGCGGAAAATATATAAAAAATTAGTTTATAAAGAGTTCTTGTTTTTCAATTTGTTAATCAGTGAAATTAAAAACTCAAATCACTTTATTCAAGAATAAATTAAAATTTTATTTCATAAAAACAAATTACTATGAAATCTTTCATTATTACATACATTTTCAAAATCAAGTCTTAAGGACAAATTTCTATTTGTATGAACAACAATTCATGAATGTATACAACAGCCAAAGTCAAGACACTTTTTAAATAAACTGAAGGAGATTTATTCTACTTAATAATTTTCAAAAGTAAAAGTTACGTTTACTGAAGTTAAGAAGAAATTTTCCTTAACCAACAAATTTAAATTTACCGGGACATAAGTCTGAAGATTTTATGAATTTTGAATCAATGCTGTCAAAACACTGAATTTGAACTATAACGCGAATGACTAGTTATAGTGCTGTTAAGTTACACAGATTTGAATTATATAGCGTGAATATTTACTAGCTATAAATTTACAATATTGTGATGACATTTATGTGTTCCGGAATAGGGCCTCAGAGCAGGTGGTAATGAAGATAGATGTAAGAAGCAGAGTTGGTGTAAATGAGAACATTTTTCTTGGCATGCTTATTCGTGAGTTGATTTCTTAAGCGTAATTTAATGAATCGAAACGCAGACTTTGGTAGCTGTTGTAAAGCAAATCATGTCTACGTTCGGACCGCTAGTTTAAATAGTAAATATAATAAAATCACATAAATAACTTTAGTGTTAGGAGGAATGTTCAGTACGTAGCTTACCGTTAATTTTGGCTGGGTACTTGTTTTCTTTGCCAAGTTTCGTTGTCTTTAATTAGATGTGTCACCGCTCCTGGTGCTTTTTTCAATGCCATTTTCTCATCACTTTTTCGTTCTCTATGTCGAAATGGGAAGATCATCTATTGAAGTTAAAAGGATATACTTATGAGTGACAAAAGACTTCGAAAATGTAAAAGAAATCTTTGCTTGCTTTGGCTTATCTTCATAATTAATTTTGTGATTTTAAAACGTAGCGAAAGAAGAAACTTACCGTTTTTGAGTGGATGTTCTTTTCTTCGTTCTCAATTAACTTGTTTCGACAGCAGAACTCATCGTTTGGCCAACATCTGAAGTGTAGAGTGTATTATAATTTTACGGTTAAATCAACTTTCTAATCGTGTTCACACAATTCAATCGGTTAGTTCCAAATTAGTAATCATCTTATTGCACCCTTTTTAAGACATATAAAATATATTTCCATATTATATTAAAAACTGATGTGTTGATGGTTATTAGAATTGCGCTTAAAATAATGTTATTTGGCTGGAATTTAAAGCAGAGTTCTCCGGGTATTATTAGCGTATCAATATCATATTAAAGTGATCTAATATCCATATATTTGTTATATATTGGTTTATAATCAATTGATATATTTGATACAAATGAAATTAAAAATGTTAACATAACAAGAAATCACTTTGATCATTTATGCTAAATTTATAATTAAAATACAATATTCACCTAACAGACATACCCCCAAAAACATAATAAAATTACATATACCACAAAAATTCTCAAATTTATGCTTATGAATTTTATGAGCTAATTATTTTATAATATCTGAACATATATAAGACAACTGAGACTGGTATCCCATATCAGTTTGCATTCGATAGTTTTCGAAGCAATATTAATATTTACAACAAAATTTAATCTTTTCAACATGAAATTTTTGGTAAGCTTTTTAATTTTTTAAAAATTCTACAACAAAAAATAAACCTGTATATTTTCTAATTAATATGCATCATATATATTTTTTATGAATCAAAATAAAAAATTTACGATATGCAAGTTAAATCAAAATCGATTTAATATTATTAGCCATAAGCCTAAAATATCATTTAGATAAATTATATCTTTCATATAACTTTTTATTATTTTATATATTTTATTCATATAACTATGTTTAAAATTCATAAAATACTCTACTCCTAAATGCTGATAAAAATTTACACTTTCGATAATCTCTCATATAAAAACAGTTAATATTAAGATAATGTTTTGTATATATCATTAATTTAGTATGTGAACTTCATATTAATCATTATATCCTCTTGTTATCATTACAGATTTGTCTATTAGTGACATTGGCATTAGCATCAGCAGAAGATGTAAAAGAAAAAAATGTAGATAAACGTGGCACATTGTATTTGAGTAACAGTGTGGGAAATAGTGGAGCATACGGCAGTGAATACCATGGATCTTATGGAAATGGTGGATTACTAGAAGGTGACAATCTAGATGGTGAATTGTCTGTACAACATAATGGTATATACAGTTCAGGTCTCAATGGTGGATCAAATGGAGGACTTGATGGTGGATATGCTGGTGGTTTACAAGGAAATGGATTAGTTGGAAATGGATTAAATGGAGGTCAATTAGCACAACGTGCAGTCGTTACCAATACTGTTACTGTACCACAACCTATCCCAGTACCAGTTGAAAGACCAGTACCATATCCAGTTCAAGTAACAGTTCCAGTTGATCGTCCATATTTCGTTGAAAAACCATACCCAGTACATGTTCCTGTCGTCAAACATTTACCAGTTGAAGTCGATCATCCAGTTCCATACCCAGTTAACATCCTAGTTAAAGTTCCAGTTGTACACAAAGTTCCAGTTGAGGTTTCTCGCCCATATGCTGTTCACATTCCAAAACCTTTCCCAGTGAGAGTAGCACATCCTGTTCTTGTTGAACGAAATGTACCAGTCTTAGTTAACAATGGATACAATGGAAACTATGCAGGATCTTTGGGATATGGATCTAGCTTTGGAGGTCTTGGTGGCTATGGAAATGCATACGGAATAGGAGGTGGTTATGGATACGGTGAAGGTTTGGCTGGCGGCAATGGAGGTTGGACTGGTGGCAATGGAGGTTGGGCTGCGGGCAATGGAGGTTGGGCTGGCGGCAATGGAGGTAGGGTTGGTGGCAATGGAGGTTGGGCTGCGAGCAATGGAGGTTGGGCTGGTGGCAATGGAGGTTGGGGTGGGAACAATGGCGCCTGGGCTAATGGTAATGGAAACTGGGCAAGTGAACACGGAGGCTCAGCTCATGCAAATGGAGGTGTGGCTGGTAAACATAGTAAATGGTAGAATAACAACAACCAAAATTTTAGATGTTAAGAGTGTTATTACGGTTTTATTAACAAAAACCTTTTGTTATTTTTTTTGTTGTAAATAAATTATTTTTAAATTTAAAGACAATCTGTTTTTATTTGCAAAAATCACTGTAGATAGATATTTGAATCATCAAAACAAACTTTGTGGTTGGACCAAGACGGTGGGTACTTTAGGACATGTTTGAGGGTTCTAGGGTCTTATCATACAATTATCATATTTATTTCACTTTTGGTAAGACGTTATGCAAAACCGATGGGTGATAAGTGAAAACGGCTTTGAAACGTGCAAAAGATACCTAATAATATGATAATTTATTTAAAATAAATTTATTAAATAATTCCTAGCAACAACTTATGTTTAATAATATTTGTTACGAATATAAATGTTTATTCTCAAACGTTTAGAATATTATAAATGTCAGAAGAAAAAAAAACAAAAACATGCTCGACGTTAGTTAAAGCTAAATATATAATCGCGTGTAAAGAGCCGAAAATACAATTTGGTAACGTGTTTCTGTTCTGTAGTGGTTATGTAACATGTTCTATAAAACGTTTTGATATGCATAGTAGTACCGTACAGTTTGAGTAAAGAGATGTTACATAAAGTTCACGAAGGACAAAGAGGCATCAATAGCACCCAATCAAGTGTCACGTGAAATAGAAAATTTAGTGTTATCGTGTCTAATATGTGAGCGATTCAGAAATGCGAATATTAGACAACCAATGCACCAACGTGGATTACTTCAGTAAATTGTAAGATAATGTAGAATTGAGAACTAAAACCTCTAATGAGATAATAAGTAAATTAAAAGCTATTTTTAGTACCCATGGAATTCCTAACAAGATAATTTCAGATAATATGTCCTTCAATAAAAACTTTGCTAAATCATGGAATTTGGAAATAGCAACATCGTCTCCTACATACCCAAACTAACAGAATGGACAATACTCTAGTAATTTTAATTAATTGAAACTTATTCAAATGAGATAGTGCTCAGAAACAAGGAGAAACAAGGCAAACCTTAATTGAAAAAGCATATTTGATTCTAATCCGGCCCTGATCAGACATTTGCTGCTAGGGATGAGATAGGTTTTTGCAGTCCGGGCTGCATCAGGACAAATAGTATGGGGCTTATTAGTGAAATCATGTATGATTTCTGATAGGAGCCGGATATAAATACTCTATTAGCGCTTATATTACACCTTGATCTGCCCCGGATCATAATAGAGCATGCCTAAACAAATTGCTAGACGAGATTGGGAAACATGTTTACCAGTTTGCTTTCATTAGTTTAATTTTTAGTTTTATTATTTCTTGTCTAAAAAAAATGTTAATATCTCGTGAAATTAAAAGATTTTGTCAGATCCGTGGAACCACGTCCAAAGAATTTTATTTTATCTTCATCATAATGTGTTTACGACAATTCAAACAAAAACGTATTTTAGACCTCGTTGCTAGCATAGAATTTCTAATGGCATTTCAGTTTTGTATGTGCAAAATAAAAAGAATATGGAACACATAGAATTGAGTCATTACAGACAGAAAATAAAGTTTAATCCCTCGGCAAACATCATGCCACGTTATAAAACATACATTATGACACGTTATAAATCTCACATAAATGGATTGAAAACCACATATTGAATTTCTTTAAAATATGTATTTCGAAAGGTTTGTGCAAACCAATTTTTACATACAAAAATAAAACACAGATTATCTTTAAGATTATACATTGATTTATCGTCGAACTCCAACACAAAGGTCAAACACAAACAAGTGATATTAGTGAGTCTGCTTTTCTCTAAAGTATATGAAAAGATGGGGGAAATATACACTTCTAAAAATAAACACAACTTCGTTATACTGTTAAAAAGATTTAAAGAACGGAGAAATATTTGAATTAGGGGAAGTTTATTACTTGTTGTTTAATAGGGAAATTTTTTAATAGGGAATAATTGTTTATAAAAAAGTTAAACAAATTTAATAATAATACATATTTTAATATAAAATTTATACCAAAATACGATGAAATATTAATTATCACAATAGGGTTAAATAACGGTGTTATAAATCAATAAATAAGCAATAACGATCAAAAATTTAAAACATATTAATTTTAAACATAAATAAAATTTAAAACATAAATGTACCTAACAGAGAAGAGACGATTATGATTATACTAACATAATTACGTTTTAGGAATTAGGAATTAGGTAGGTGATATTAGCACAAATTCAGATTCTGTAACAATTTTGAATTTTTGGCTAGTTGGTATAATTTGTATTCATATATATACATATGAAAACAAATACTGTGATTTATTATAAGTTTGAAATTGATTATTTTCCAATAACAATTCAAAAACCAACATCAAAATCTTATAAACTGCTAAATTTTTTATTAACTTAATTGGATTACAAAAATCAGTTTATATGTTCAACTCATAAATATTCATTTGCTTTTGTATGAATGGAAGTATGAATATGAATAGAAGAAAGCATAATGAAAAATTTGCAATTCTAATCAAATCAGATGTGAAAAATACTGAAAATGTATCAATTAATTAATATTGCGAAATTATAGTAAAAGGCATATTAGTTACATAACATCCTCTGTGATAATTTATACGTAGAAGGTTGATAAATAGATATAGTTTTTAAAAGTAACATACTTTATGCTATTTTTTGGTTTGCTACGTAACATTAAAATAGTCTAATAAATTTTTTTTGTAACACATGCATAAAAAATATTCAATTTTGTACTAGAATAGAATAAAAGAAAAAACTACTTTTCCGCACATATGACCACAAAATATTTTGTAAGTCTGGCACGTACGCCGCCTGCATGTGAGATTTGTAGTTAAATCTATCCTATATATAATATTTTTATAGCACTAAAATATCAAAATAATAATTTAAATAACTTATCATATAGTAAAAACGACTTAAACACATTGCATCATTTGAATTGCAAGAAAAAACAATTTATTTGGGTTTTCAAAGCTTACAATTTTGACACCTCTTATTTGGATTCTAGTTGGAAACCATGTTTTTTTATAAAACCGCTAGTTGGATTCTTATGTTTATTTTTTACTTTTTCTTATAATTTGCAAATATTACAACGAAGATGGCGCACTTTAATTATTTAAATGTCTTAAATTTGTTCATAACTTTGTTAAATAAATGATTAAATTAACAATTAAATAAATATTTATAAATTTTCTGCATTTGTTACAAAAAATAGTGTGTATTACTAGTGCGAATGCGTTTTCCAAACGCGAGTTATTGCAAACTAACTCTTGTTTGGAAAACGCATTCGTACTAGTAATACATTCTACTATTATTATCTTTTAATTTAAATTATTTTTTTTTGTTACTTTTGTAAAAAAATACATAATTTTATTAATAAGAGATGGATCAGTTTTTTTTGATTTGTGATGTTTTTGAAGTAAAACTTCTTTAGGCGTGATGAGAGTAAAATTTGAAGGTAGCGACAGACTAAAATCGTCACGAAAATCTATTATGAATAAAATTAATAAAAATCAAAGCCAACTAAAATAAAATAAATTTATGAAAGAAAAATTATGTGCAAGAATATTTTTTTTTTTTAACAAAAAGTGTTGTATAGTAGGAATTACAAAATGTGTCACAACAACACATAGATACCTTTTAAGACCTAGGCCCAACAACAACATGCGTCTTGAGGTGTTGGTGGACGCTTTTTTTTTTAAATTTTTGTGGATTGAAGGCAGTCAAGACTATTGATTCGGGCAAAGCATTCCATTTGTACGATATACGCAAAAAGAAATCCCTTTGCATTTTATTACTCTGACAGTGAGTAATCTCGACCGTTTGACTGTTTGCACAAACCGATTGACGAGTTAAACGGGGAAAAAACATATGTCTGAGGCATTATTGACCTGATTTCATCCGAGCACTGCCAGTGTCGATATTTATAAAAAACAACGAGATCAGCAACAGTGCGATGATGTTGTAGGGAATCAAAATTTAATGTTAAATTTCGATCACCAACAATTCGTATAGCATGCTTTTGAACAAACTCCAAGAGAGCTAGGATGGTAACAGATGCAGCGCCCCAAACTTGATAACAATACTCCATACAAGGACGGATATAGGACTTATAAATGTGGAGTAATTGATACGAAGTAAAATATTTTTTACATCTATTGCGGAGACCGAGTTTTCTTGACGTGCTCTTTGCCATGGCCATTATATGATCGTTCCACAGTATGTCATTGGCTATTGTGACTCCCAATAAACGAATGCTTTCAAATTCGTCTTTTTGGTCGTCACACATATTAATTAAAATATCGTTGGGAAACTCGGTCTTTGATCTGGAAACAATCAATAGCTGTGTTTTGGTGGGATTAAAATTGACCAAATTTTTGTCACCCCAATCGGTGACATTATTTAGGTCCTCGTTTACATTTATTGCAGCGTCTCTCGGGGCGGGATTTATTCGTTCATACATTTTACCCGTTGAAGATAGGGAGACGAATGACTTGTGCAGTGTACTTTCATCTGCAAAACTATTTATTGGGTTACTGGTGATTTGCAACAGTTCGTGGATATAAATTAGGAAGATAAAACTGAGCCTTGGGGTACACAAGCGGTTATTAATTTAGACTCAGAAGAAAAGCCATCTATAGATACCGAGATGTATCGGTTAGACAGAAAATTTTGAATCAACTTCACGATTGCGGGATGAAAACCGTACGCAACGAGCTTGTTGATCAAGTTGGCATGCCAGATTCGATCAAATACTTTTGAGATATCTAATGGGATCATGTACGTTTCACCACCTTTCCCAAGTATGCTATTCCAAAGATGTGCCACAGGAGGAATGTGCCACAGGAGGGATGTGCCACAGGAGAATAACAGGAGGAATGTTGTCCAAACCAGAGGCTTTGCTGTTGTTTAACCCCCTTAAAAGTTTTTCGACAATTTTGGGTTTGAAATGTATTTGTTTCATATTAACTGCTGAATACTGGATTTGGGGCATTTGTTGTAACCACGAGACTTTATTGAGAGGGAAAACTTCACTAATTAAAACGCAAATAAACTTAACAGACAACAGTAGTTTTTTATTTTTATTTTAATCTTTATTAATTTTTAATGTTTAAAACTGATTCTTAAAACTTCAAACTTACTTTCAAACTGATTCTTCCAACTCTTTGAACTGAGTTTTTAAACTGATTCTTAACTGTTTCTTTCAAGTGATTTTTTAAACTGATTCTTAACTGTTTCTTTAAAATGATTTTCAAACTGATTCTTAACTATTTCTAGTTTAAACTGACTAAATAATATAAATTAACTGACCGACTGACTGATATTTTACTACTCTTCCAAAATCTGACTTTTTAACTTATATATATATACTTTTTTCTTAAAACTAAATATTTGTAAACAGTAACATTAACATTAGTTGTAGCGAAGATTTCCAACATCATCAACTTCCTATTTATTTACGAAAAAACATTTAAAATTTATTTACAAAAATAAAACTCAAACTAAACTATCTTTATTGTGACTCAGCAAGGTAAAATATTTAATATTATAAATTTTACCTTGAGAATCAACAACAAAACAATTTAATTTTTGCATTACTTTGTAAATAAATTAAATACACCGAAATAGTTGATGATGGGATAATCTGTGCTACAACATATTTCTTTAGAAGTTTCTAAAACTGTTAAATTTGAAGCAAAGCGTTCCGCGAACAATGGAGCTTTCTTGCAGGGTCAGTAATGATTAAGTCACCATCAATGATAGGAGGGATAGAAGAACTAGTACCAGAATTTAAAGAATTAATGGCACTGTAAAAACTTTTGTCAGAAATTGACATACTCGAAAGTTTGGCCGCTTTCGCTCTGTCAATCTCTGCTTTTTCGTTTTCAATTATCTGGTTTGATATTTTATTAGCCTTTAAATATATGGATCGATTAACAGAGTTCTTTTTATGAATCCAAATATTAAATAATCTACGTTTGTTTCTAAGAGCCAATTTGGCTGCCTCCGAAAACATATATTTTTGTTGAGGTTTCCTTAATGAAAGTAAGTTTCAGTAAAGTTTTGAGCAGAAACATTTACATCGCCAGTATAAAACAATGTCAGTCAAAAGGGAAATCTTGAAAAAAACATTGTAGACCATTGGTGTTCATTTTTGAAAAGTGAAATATTTTACGCGGTTTGGGAACTCTAGTTTGTGGCGAATCAGTTTTGATAATTGATGTGATTAGATAATTGTCAGAATTTCCAATACTACCCTTATCGACACCGACACTCGTAATATCTGGCATAGATGTGAGATAAAGGTCTAAGAGAAAACAACTATCACCGCCATTACGGGGAGTGAAAATTGGGCTCTTTATACAATCTGCGTCAGGTCGTGCGATGTAGCAAATATTTCTGCCTGTCTTCCATTGTTGTCGTCGTCGGTCATTTTGGAAAATTCTAACCACGATTTGTTGTGGACGTTGAAGTCACCGGTAACGATAACCTCACAATTTTGAAACTGTGCTCTAATTTCGTCGACAACATTGGTCAAGAGATTAAAAAAATTGGGATTATGTTTGTTTAGGGACCGGTATAGAGCTATTGTGAAAAAAGAAATTTCAGGTAGACAAACCTTTAATGTAATAGTCATTTGATCAAAATATAATTTGTTTTAAAAATGGGTAACTAAACAATAGATCCTATCATATAATAAAATATGACATAGGCTAATGTATTTCATGATAGGATGTAAGAAATAATAAACAGGTGAAAACAAAATTTTAAAAAAATTTAAAACTAACTAACGTTACTAACATATTTATCCATATTGTTCCCACGAGTTAAGACGCAATAAAGGTCACCAACAGGCTTTTGTCTATACCTGTTAGAAGTTTATATACAACTGGGGGCGACAAGTGCCCAGAGGTTGGTATTTCTCATGGTTTGACCCTACATGAGTCCTCTCTAGTGTGTACCCACCAGTGGGTGCTAATAAGGGAGCACCTTTCCACGACCCGGGTGACTAAGCCAAGGTCTCCGTTCCCGCTAGACATGACAACAGGTTTACGGTTTGCAATAGCAGGCTGGAGCCCACTATAGCTCAGGACCAGTGACTGGAAATTAATCGAAATATTTTGCAGTCGTGGATAAAATAGCATCTTGTATTCGCATAGGATGATGGCAATTCTTCACTCGGATGATTCCCTCCTCTTGCTACGCTCGTTCCGGGAAACTTCATCGTCGTGAAGAATTGCCATCATTCTAAACTCATACAAGAATCTACTATTCGTATGTGGTTATTTGGTTTGATATTATATATATTGGCTTATGTTTTGTTAGTTAACTATGTTTTATTGAATTTAAATATTTATTCAATAAACTCAAAAAATTCTTTTACATATATTTATTATAAATTATAATCTTAATTCAATGACTCACGTTTATTGACTGACTTAACCTTATGTCTATACGTTAACCTACTTTATTTATTTCATGTTTTGTTTATAACCCTACAACACTTCCCTTTTCAATTTAAAAAAATTTGACGTTGATTTTTAACTTGTTATTTGTAACTTATTTGTCTTTGTTCTAGTTGTTCTTTCAACAAATTTTCGTTTATAGCCAACTTTGTCCTAGTTCTTCCTCCCCATCAAAATTTGAGCAGGTGCTAGTTAGTTAGAATTTCAGTATTTCTGTATTCCAATAACGCAGATTGCTATCTAATACATTTTCGTAATATGTTTTTTGCTGTTTAAATACCCCTTCTATGCCATTCTGTTAGATTGGGCGTATGTGGGAGACGATTTTACTTTTTCAAAATTCCATGATTTAGCAAAATTCCTAAAGTCTAAGCTATTGAAGGGCATATTGTCTGGAATTATCTTGTTACGAGTTCCATGGGTACTAAAAATTACTTTTAATTAATTTATTAGCTCATTAGAGGTTTTGTTTCTCAATTATTCAATATTTTACCATTTACTAAAGGTATCCACTAGCACTAAAATACTCCTGTTGCCATATTCACCTATAGCATATGCAACTTTTTCAAATGGACAATTTGGATTTTACACGATTTTATTCCATGTTGGTGAATTGGTTGTCTAATATTCGCATTTCCGAATCGCTCACTTGATTGGACTATACTGATGCTTTGATGTCCTTCATGAAGTTTATGTAACATCTCTTTAATAAGGTACCACTATACAATCCTTGTAAAATATTATTCTATTTTAATGATATAAATTCTCATATGATGAAAAACGTGATCTACGCAGGTGAAAAAGTCGAAATTTGAACTTGACCATTTTTGATTATCCTGAAACTTGGCATATAAGTAGTATGTACAAAATTAAAAATACTGCTTATTTTAAAATTTTTTAAGAGTGCATAGTTTGAGCATATGGGGACCCCAACATGCATGAAAAATGAAAATTCTGCCAATCCGATGTAACTTTGAAATTAAATACCGATTTCATCAAACTTTTTTTTGTTTGATAGATGATGAATTATTCGTTTGAAAAAAAATTAATTTATTGTTTTTATAATTAATTTTTAAATAAAAATATTAAAAAAACTTTTTTAAAGATGGCGCTAGGGTCAAAGATCAATTGGAATTTAATTAATTTTTTTTCTGAAAATAGTTCTATCCTTACCCTAAAATATATTAAATTTACAAAGAGGCTAAAATTCTGGTTCTTGAGATATTTAATTTTAAAGATTTTTAGTACGGCTGAAATTCGAATTTTTCTTCATTTTTTCAAACAACTTCCATTAACAAAAAATTTTAAAATCATTTAAATTTTAACTTTTTTTATTTTTTAAATATAGTTCTAACATTCCTTTAAAATATATCAAATTTACAAATAGGCGTTAATTGGTGTTCTTCAGATATTTAATTTTAAAGATTTGTAGTCCAATTAAAATTCTAATTGTTCATTATTTTCTCGAACTTCAGTGGTTAAATTTTTTTGATGATAAAAATTGTTCAAAAAAATAATGAACAATTAGAATTTTAGAATAACTAAAAATCTTTAAAATTAAATATCTCAAGAACACGAATTAATGCCTCTTTGTAAATTTGATATATTATAAAGGAAGGTTAGAACTATATTTAAAAAATAAAAAAATCTAAAATTTAATTGATTTTAAAATTTTTTGTTAATGGAAGTTGTTTGAAAAAATGAAGAAAAATTCGAATTTCAGCCATACTAAAAATCTTTAAAATTAAATATCTCAAGAACAAGAATTTTAGCCTCTTTGTAAATTTGACATATTTTAGAGTAAGAATAGAACTATTTTCAGAAAAAAATTAATTAAATTCCAATTGATCTTTGATCCTAGCGCCATCTTTAAAAAAGTTTTTTTAATATTTTTATTTAAAAATTAATTATAAAAACAATAAATTAATTTTTTTCAAACGACTAATTAATCATCTATCAAACAAAAAAAAGTTTGATGAAATCGGTCGGTATAGCCGTTCTTGAGCAATTTAATTTCAAAGTTTGGATTGGCAGAATTTTCATTTTTCATGCATGTTGGGGTGCCCCCTATGCTCAAACTATGCACTTTAAAAAATTTTTAAAAGAAGCAGTATTTTTAATTTTGTCCATACTACTTATATGCCAAGTTTCAGGAAAATCAAAAAAGGTCAAGTTTTCACAACTCTGTCTAGAACACGTTTTTCGTCATATATAATATATATTTACATTTTCACTTATCTTTCTTTTATCTCTAGGGCAGCATAACATCATCCAAAACCTTTGTGATATAAGATGTCAAAACTGGGGTCAACTGGTCATGGAACGAGATGATTGGAAGCTGATTGCACAGACGGCAAAATTCCTCCATGGGATGTAAACGGCAGAGAGAGAGAGAGAAAGAGAGAAATATTATAGCTAGAAGAATATTATAGCTCTTTCTCAATCTGAGCATAGCATTGTTCTGCATCAGATAGACTTCTTGAAGCGTAGCTAATTGGTTTGCCTGCCTGCATTAGAACCGAACCAATGCCATCTTTTGATGCATCAGTTTAGCTAGAAACACAATACGGGCGAAATTGTCCAACGACGACGTTAGTAACATTAGAATACACAGGATACATACATTTCAAACACAACTACAGCGATAAACGAAAAAGTTTTTTTCGTCGGAGAAAATTTAGGTTCTATTTCTAATTTATCGTCGGCGATTATTTTTGCCAGATATCAAGTTTATTTTTATTTGGCTGCAAGGGTAATTTTTAATGTTATTGTGACAGTGCCGCCAACTGAAACATATGATTTTTTGATCTTTTTCGCGTTTCTGAGGTTGTAATCGTGTTGGTTTGAGTTGTCAACTGAATTTTCAGTTTATGTTCAAAGTTCGGTTTTATTCATTTATATATTTTCATAATTTGTATTTTGTATTTTATTTTTAAAATTAGTTATTAGTAGAAAAATTATTATTATTTATTTATTAGTAAAAATTAGTTATTTTTAAAATTGAAATTTGTGAAATTCATTTTGACAAAGAACAAAGTATTTTAGTTTATGCAATTTTATTTTTGACAGCTTTTCACGCTGACGCCTTTGTTGTGGTTACAACAGCAAAATTTTAGACGTTTTTTTTTATCGTCCGACGTTATCGTCCGTGTTGTGTTTCTACCTTTTGTTTTACTAAGTTTTTATTTTTCTTAAATTGCAGGTATTGTTTTAATCGTTTCTTTCACTGAATTTAACGCTTCTATATGGGTTTGTCCAAAGTGAAATCAATAGTTTTTCTTATTAATACCCGTATAGAAGTCGTTAGCTCAGAAATATTTGGAATGAATGGTTGTAAATAGTTAACCATTCCTAAAATACGTTGTAATCCCTTGACCGTTTTCGGATTTACTACATATTATGTATTGCTAATGCCCGAGTTGGATTCGGTAAAACACCATCTTTTGAAAAGATATGACCGAAAAAGTTAACTGCCTTAACTTTTAATTGTATTTTATTTTATGTTTAATTGTTTGGCGTGTTTTAATACTTCAGTTGAAATTTTGTTATGTTCTTCTTTATTCTTGGTTGATATTAAAATATCATCGATGTTTTTGAACACACCTTTAATATACCCAAAATTCGTTTTGAGACTCCATTTTGTAGTATCATTAGATTTTTTAGTTTTTATTCAAAGTGACGCACAAGCAATTTTTTATTTTTCTATATTATTGATTTTTTCTTCGAAATTATGATCCTTTGACTGCGCCATGTTTTGTTAGCTAAAAAAATTTAATTTTAATATTTATTCAATTAACTTAAAAGATTTTTTTACATATGTCTATTATAATCTTAATTTAATGAGTTAACCTACTGTTAACCTACTTTATTTATTTTATGTTTTGTTTATAGGGTATAACCCTACAACGGCATGCATATAGATCAGGCATGGCGAACCTTTCTCCGTATGCGTGCCCAAAAAATACAATCTATTTTTATGAAATTGCTAACGTGCCAAAAATTGGTATTGTTAAAAAATACAATTATTACAAATAAAATAAAAACAAACGTTTTGCAAAGTTTTATTACAAAAATTAAAGTCAACAATATATTTCAAAAATTACAATCTACAATATAATAGTCAACAAAAATTACAATAATATATATATATTTAAAAATTACAATTAACAATATAATAAATAATCAACAAAAATTATAATCAATAATATATTTCAAAATTACAGTCAACAATATAATAATCAACAAAAATTTGAATCAAGAATATTTTAATAATATAAAGTTGTAATTAAATATTATTAATATTTTTGTATTATTAAAATAATTGGTATTGTGGATTGTGTTCAACAATAAATTATTACAAACAATATATTATTAAATTCTTAACATATATAATTTTTAATATGAGTAAACATTAATAATAAGTTTATTAATGCGATTTTTGTTGCTGCATCTTGGATGACAAATATTTAATGTGAGGTTCATAATTCGTTGCCTTTAACAGAACACACGCCAAACTAGATTGATCAGTCATTCTGTTTCTAAAACGGTCCTTTATAAAATTCATTTCGTAAAATAATGACTCGCACGCAAATGTGGAAGAAAAAATTGAAAATATAGCCGTCGCTAATGTTTTTAAACAGCTAAAGGTTTCGGGTATGCTATTCCAAGTTTTCAGTATTTCCACTTCTGCGTTGTTTTTAATTTTGTCCAATAAACGTTCTCTTTCTATAATTTCCAAAACATTTCTTAAATCTACAAACTTTTGTTTCCATATTGAACTCGATTGGAAATCGATCAATTGCATTTCAATTTCTTCTAAATTCAACCATTTAAAAATTTCCAAATTAAGACTATCTGGTGATATTGTATCTGGATTTAATATAAATGAGGTTGAGGTTTCTGCAAATTGTCTGAACTGGTTAAATCTCGAGGAAAATTCCTCCATAACTGATTGAACAATCGCAGAAGACTGCTGTGTTAACTTAACTTGATCCAGTTTTTCATGGACTTCTACGTCTGCAATGAATTTTTTTAGGTTTGGGAAATATTTAAATGTGTTGGATACAACGTCGCGATTAAAAACTTTTAATTTTGCTTCGAATGCTTGGATTAAATTAAACATAATCATAACAGTCTTGTTAACACCTTGCAATTTAAAATTTAATTCATTTAGATGTACACAAAAGTCACTATAAAAAAAACATTAATTTCATAAGCCATTCCACGGACTATATTTTGCAATGATTTTCTCTTGATCCAAAAAAAGTCTAACTTCGTCTAAACACTTTACAAATCTTTGTAAAACTTTACCACGGCAAAACCATCGGACATTGTTGTACATTAGTAATCCACTGTACCCTGAGTTTACCTCAGTTAATAATTCTAAAAATTTTCGTTTGTTTAAAGTCCGTGCGGATATAAAGTTGACTATTTTTGTAACAATGTTCAGTTCTAGTGATTTAACACTTGCCTTCGCACATAAAACCTGCTGGTGTATAATGCAATGGAACCCTAGAATTGGATATTCAACGTCTTGTGCAAATAGAGTAACAAACCCATTTTCTACGCCTCTCATACTACGAGCAACGTCACTAGTTACTGAAACAATCTTGGCAATATCTACTTCTCTTTCCGCAAGTGCATTTATAACAGCGTTGCAAATATCTACTCCTTTTGTTGTTGTTGTTAAAGAAACTAAACTTATCAACTTTTCTTTAATTTTATTTCCCACACAATATCGAAGAAAAATTGCTAATCGTGCTGATCCTGTTATGTCGGTACTTTCATCGAGACAGAGAGAAATTAAGCTTGAAGATTGTATGTCTACTTTTTGCTGATCAGTAACATTATCAGCCATTGCCAAGATTCTATCCTTAACCATGCTTCCTTTATATATTCACCATCACTAAAAGGTTTCCCATGTTTGGCAATAACGTTCGAGGTATAAAAACTTGCAGCAGTTATATTTGAAAGACCGCCAATAAATTTCACTAGAGATGTGGATTGAACATTTCTATTTTTGAAATCGAACAATAAATTTTCTTTGTTCTTGCTTACTTTTTTCAAAGCGCGAGTTATGGTTTGTCTGAAAATGCCGTTTCACTGAAGATGTTCTACATACAACTGTGGCAGAACATAAAACACATACTGCCTTATTATCTTTACTGATCATACCATATTCTTCAGTCTTCGAGATTTGAAAATCTCTGCTGCTTGTTGAGTCATTTAATTTTTGTTTTTTCTTTTCACTTGCCATTACAAATATGTAGATTTACAACAATTTATTTGACTGACTTTTTTACGTATAATTTCACCGGAACGCCGTTATACTATGCGTATATCGATTGACTAAGGACTAAAAGCCGAGACATTGCGAACGCATAATTTCTGAATTTACAATAGTGATCGTGTTTTTTCTAGTAAATGGGAGAGATCGGAGAGATAATTTAAACGTAAAACAAATTATTCGTATTTTTTGAAAATCGGATGTTCCGTGTTTTTTTATTATCGGAAATCAGGTTATATATTTCTTTTCTGAAAACTTCTACAGATTTTTTATGTAAACAACTTGAAGTTATCACACATATTATATACATATTGTAAAAATTGTTGGTTAGAATAGTTATTTACGTATCGAGGACTGAGAGTAGAAGATTACGCCTGCGGTTCATATTGAAACTCAAAGCGAAGCGAGGGATTTTATAGAACCAAGGGCATAATCTTCCTTTCAGCCTGAGTGTATATACAACGTTTTATGCACAATTGCACAACTAAATTGTGAAATAAATCATTTTTTGAATTTTTTAAGATATATTTCGACATTGACATTTTTTAAGAAAACATTCGAAAGAACCAAACATGCTATGATTTTCATTATAAACTTCATAAGTTCATACAATAATTTACGCACCACCGAATCGTAAAACACATTTTATTTGTTACTAAATTGTAAACGTCATTTATTCGAACTGTTAGTTGACGTTGAAAAGTCATTTTTACTGGCTAGTAGTGTTATGAATTTAACAAGTTAGTAGAGAACATTTTTATTTCTTTGTTTCATACATTTTCAATTTTCTTTTATTTAGTTGATAACAATTTAGTAACAAATAAAATATTATACAAGACACGCGAGGTAACTGGTTTTACTGGCTCAAGGAGGTAACTGACTCGTCTTCGACTAGTCAGTTATATCCTCCATTCGCCAGTAAAAACCATTTTTGCCTGGCTTGTAATGTAAAATACTACATTACCCACAAACTAATCGTAAAACACATTTTACAACCTATTTATCATGGCTGAAAGTTGAACTTAATGCTAATTAGAACAAACAAATTAATTATTGTATGAAGTATATAGAGAAAATCATGGCATGTTTAGTATAGTTCTCAAAATGTCTAGCGAGTTTAAAAAATTCAAAAACTGATTTATTCTACAATTTAGTTGTGCAATCGTGCGTAAAACGTTGTACATACACTCAGACTGAAAGAAAGATTACCCCCTTGGTTGAATAAAAGCCCTCGCTTCGCGTCGGGCTTCAATATGAACCGCAGGCGTAATCTTCAACTTTCAGCCCTCGATATGTAAATAACTATAACATCATAGTTATCGTGGCTGAAAGTTGAACTTTAAGTCCTCCGC
Organism: Diogma glabrata; assembly: GCA_963693315.1. NCBI lineage: Eukaryota > Metazoa > Arthropoda > Insecta > Diptera > Cylindrotomidae > Diogma > Diogma glabrata. Next base: position 104,786,823 of record OY856187.1, read on the forward strand.
AAAATAAAATCCTGTTGCTATATAAAACGTTAGTCTTTTTCTACTTTGCCGCCCGTAAAATAATTGCCTGTAAAATAATAATAAAATTAGAACAAACAAATAAATCATGGCATGTTGACTTTTTTTTTTTAAATTTTCAAAATGTTTAGCGAGTTTATACAATTTAAAAACTGATTTATTTAACCATTCAGTTGAGCATTTGTGCGTAAAACGTTGTACATACCCTCAGGCTGAAAGGAAGATTGCTTATTTGGTTCAAAGAAAGCCCTCGCTTCGCATCGGGCTTCAATATGAACCGCAGGCGTAATCTTCTGCTTTCAGCCCTAGATGTGTAAATATCTATATTTTGTTTGTTCTAATTTTATGATTATTTTAAGAGCGATTATTTTATGGACGGCAAAGTAGAAAAAACACTAATGTTTTATATAGCAACGAGATTTTATTTTACGGCCGTGAAGTTCAACTTTCATTCACGATACCTAGGATGTAAAATGAGTTTAACGATTCGTTTGTGCGAAAAAATGTTACTCCAGAGTTGTGAAAATTATTTTGAGAAAAAAATCTTTATTTTATTTTATAAATAATTATTTTTATTCAAATTTGTAAACAAACTGTTTTAAATATTGAAGAAATTATTCTGTAGGGTTGAAATGGTTAAACTTTAATTTTATAAATTAATTATTATATTTATTTTAATTATGAAACAAACTTTAATTTTATTATTAAAGTTATATTTTACAAAAATAAAAAATTATGTAAAATAAAATAACTTTGTTTGAAAATATTTAATTTAAAGACCAAAAAGATTCACGTGCCAGCAAATTTTTCATACGTGCCACTTATGGCACGCGTGCCATAGGTTCGCCATGGCTGATATAGATTGATTATGAGTTTTGGTTGTGATTAAAAATAGTAAATAATCATCGTTAGTTCTATATTTAATTTCTTTGAAATATATATTTCGAACGGTTTATTCAAACATATTTGTGCATACAAAAATAACAGCCCTGTAAGACTTACGTTTATACATTGATCTATCGTCGAACTCCAACACAAAGGTCAATCAAGTGGTATTGATATGTCTGCTTTTCTCTAAAGTATACGAAAAGATAAGGGAAATATACACTTCTAAAAATATTTACAAATTTGTTATACTGTTAAAAAGATTTAAAGAACGGAGAAATATTTGAATTAGGGGAAGCTTATTTTTTGTTGTTGAAACCTTTTTGGGACAGGGAATAATTGTCTTTAGACAAGTTAAATATTACAATATTTTATATTATAATAGTAATACATATTATAATATAAAAATTTAAGGTAAATGTCCGAATTGCGGATCGTTTTTTTCGTCTTGAGGTTTTGAAAGTTCCTACAGTAAAATGTGTATTTATAAAAATACAAATTTGCTCCCATTACTAAATTTGTATAATATTTTCTGAATTTAGTTAAAAATAACTCGTAATTTATATGCGAATAGTTCAGAATTTAGCAAAACATTATTTAATTGCAATGTCCTTAATGTGGATCGTCTTAAAAAATTGTATTCCCTAAAGCGGATCGTTTGCTGTCCCAAATGTGGATCTCATTAGAGATTCTCTATATGTTGCACAAAAACAAATAATTTTATGGGAAAAAATTGTTCATTTTTTTAAAGGATATCCTGAAATACACGCAAGATTTGAATTTGCCGTCATTTATGCGGTTAAGTGTTTGCAACTACAAAATAGTAGTTTGTGCTACAAGTTTTGAAATGAAGATTTTTTCAGCACTAGTCCTAAGTGCAAAATAGTAGTTTGTGCTACAAGTTTTGAAATAAAGATTTTTTCAGCACTAGTCCTAAGTCCTCGCTTCGCTCGTATTGAAAATTAGGACGTGTGCTGAAAATAATTAATTTCAAAACGAGTTGCACACAACGTTTTCTGCACTTAAGTACCACAATAGACAAAAAATAAAAAAAAATTACAAAAAAACTACGCGAAGTATTGATCGATCAACAATGCCTTGATAATATGCAATTTGGGTTATATGCAAGAAAAAAACGTCATTTGTTCTTGATTGTTCCCACACTACAAACGTGTTTTCATGGCGTATGTGATATTAACACAAATTCAAATTTTAGATTCCGGAATGATTTTGAATTTTATGGCTGGTTGGCATAATTTGTATTCATATATATTAGAAAACTTATTCTGTGATATATTATTAGTTTGAAATTGATTGTTTTCTAATCAAAATAATCATACAGAAACCAACATAAAATACTTGATAAGCTGCTAAATTTTTGATTGACTATATTGGATTATAAAAATCGGCGTATATGTTCAACTCATAAATATTAATTTTCTTTGTATGAATGGCAGTATGAATATGAATGGAAGAAAGCATGACAAAAAATTTGCAATGCCAATCAAATCAGATGTGAAAAATACTGAAAATGTATCATTTAATTAAGATACGCATAATAGTTACACAATATCCTCTATGTTAATTTATACGTAGAAGGTTAATAAAAAAATATAGTTTATTCTCTTCCATTTAATTATATCAGCTTTATTTGTATGTTTTTTCGATAATAATAGTATGTATTATTGTATTGTTTTCTAACCTATAACCTAATGAACTTAACCTATTGCCTAATGAAAATTTTATTCAATTGGTATGATTCCAATTGGTCAAATTTTTTTGATTTCATTAAAATTATTTTCAAATTATAATCACAATTGCTTTGATAAGTTTTGCTCAAAAATCAAATTTTAATAAATTCTCTTATTTCGTTTAGTTGAACTTGGTTGATTGTATGAGAAGGGCGTTTTTTATCATCAGGGTTTTTTTATTAAGAAATTTGATTTATCAATTAAAACAATAAAGATTTATTGTTTTAATTGAAGAAAATGTTTTTATTTTTTATAATACACAATTCTTTTTTATAATAAAATCTTTGTCAGAGAATAAAGTATTGTAATCGATTCGTGAATAATGAATTTTATTCTCTCGCAAATTAAAATTCTCGCTCGTGCCTCGCTCAAATTTTAAACTTTTGCTTGAGAATAAACTACTTCATTATTCACTCATTGATTAAACTACTATTTTAATTTTTAAAACTGAAATACTTTATGCTATTTGTATTTTGTAGTTTGTTACGTAACTTTAAAATATTCTAATAATTTTCTAAATTTCGTTTATTTTAATTTATCTTATATTATCTTGTTACTTTTATAAAAAAATAACTTTTATTAATAATATTCCCGCATGGAAGATCAGTTTTTGTTCATTTGTATGACAGCTCCGCGTACTCCAGTTCCTGTTATTGACTTACGTGATACAAGTTAACGTATACGAGTTAACGTACTAAATCACATATCACTGGCAATATGCAGTGAGAAATCACTAAGTAGTTAAAATGAAATCTTAGGGGTTCTGGCAGATTAACCCTATTTTATACCTATACTCTCTCGTCTTTAAAGGTTTTTATGTGTTGTTGTAACACATATTGTAATTCCTACTATACACAACACATTTTATTTTATTTAAAAGAAATCAAAATTTTATTTTATTAAAAGTTGTGATTGCTGAAGTCTTGCCGATTTATTGCCCATAATATTCGAGACATTTTGAGTATGTTTTTCAAAAACAATTGGATAAAAACATCGATAAAACTGCATATTAGATAAGAATCTAGTGCCTAAGCTTTCTGAAATTTAGGGAGATAGAAGTTGTCATAAATCTTGACGTGTCTTTTCTTTTCTGGCTATTTAAACATCTTCCGCATCTCATGAACAAAAAAAAAAGAATTTTCATGCATGTATATACAGAACCAATAAAGATATGATCAAAAAATGTTTAAAACCGAAGAAAACAATATCGAATAGGTTTAGAATACAGCAAAACAATATTGGTTACAACTATATGTATACAAAACAATTATATAAATTATTTTCTATTCAACAACATTCAATAAATAACTTCCACTGCAAAAGTATACAAAATAATACAAGGGAATTTATACACGTATAAAATATATATTCAAAACACTGTTAAAAAGTTTTAAGGAAAAAGAGGTGATAACATAATATACAATATATGCACAAAGGAAAAGAAGTGCATGTTTTTCTCCAGAGATGTGTTTGATAACAGATGTGTGAGATAATATTCTTTCGCCCGAAGTGTTTATACTACTTTTTTGTACGGCCATAATATAATTTTAATATTTAAAAATAAAAACTAATTATTGAAATCAAACTAAAATTATTAACTTGAATATGCACCATAGAAGCCCGTTTTTGTTTGAAATTATTAGTTGTAAGTCATTATGTTATTGAACCCGAGTAGAAAATTGTCAGGGCTCAAAAAATTCTCTGAGCAGGTTTGCCCTCGTTCGGATCAGGCATTGAAAATACAGTCTGAATTGGGCTCTGATCATTAGCATAACTTTTCCTTATCAGAACGTGATTGGGATAGCCACATCAGACCCAGATTTGGATAGTCAGATCAGGACCTGATATAACAATATACAATATACATAAACATTGTCTTTCGAATATAAAAAATATACCTTCGAAATAAAATATAGAATAATTGTATGTAGTTTAACCAATTAGTGTTTAATGTATTAGTTTATTCTTAAGCAAAACTTTAAAATTCGAGCGAGGCACGAGCGAGAATTTTTAATTTGTGAGAAAGTAAAATACATTAAACACGAATTGATTACATTACTCTATTATCTTACAAAGTATTATGTTTTATATAAAATGAAAACGTTTTCTTCAATTAAAACAATAAATCTTTATTGTTTTAATTTAATCAATAAATCAAATTTCTGATTAAAAAAAACCCTGATGATAAAAAAACCCCCATCCCATACAATCAACTAAGTTCAACTAAAAGAAATAAGAGAATTTAACTTAAAATTTGAATTTTGAACAAAACGTATCAAAGCCATTGTGATTATAATTTGAAAATAATTTTAATAAAATCAAAACAATTTGACCAACTGGAATTATACCAATTGAATATTGATAATTTTTTTAAAGGAAAATTTTCATTAGACAATAGGTTAAGTTCATTAGGCTATAGGCTAGAAAACAACACAATAATACATACTGTTATTATTATTGAAAAAACATACAAATAAAGTTGATATTAATATTTGGAAGAGAATAAAAAATATTATCATTGAAACGATTGGACTTTTATAAAAATAATAAGAAAACCCTGACCCTGGAAATCTCTTATTTATCACAGAAAAAATTATATATAAAATGTAACAAATACAAAAAAAATTATATTGAATTATGACTTGAGAAATCTCTTATTTATAAGTCAGAAAATGTATATAAAAAAACTAGGTACTATATGTATTGATATGGTTTTCCATACTTTTCACTTGTTTTTGTGTATTTTTGTCACTTTGAAAAATTAATTTTTACTATAAGTAAAAGATTTTATTTTTAGGGATAATTAAGTAGTCCTTATAGTGACAATTTTTATTTTTATTTTATTTTTATTTTTTACAGAAGATATATATTTCGGATAAACCCCTTCTTCAGTTCTTTTCTTAACTATTCCAATTTTACTAAAATTAATTTCTTATATAGGTACTATTTTTCTATTTTTATTTTATTATCACGTATTATTTATTATGTGGTCGTATAATTTATTTGTTTTTGTATTTATTTTCTCATTTAGTAAATTATTATCATTTTTGTGTTTGTATATGTGTAGTTCTTCAATTCTATCCATGTCACTCTTAGATTATAAAATACACAGGATAAGTAATATTTTTTTAAGTTGAAGTTATTTTTATTTACATAAAGTAGTGTGCGATTTTAACGTGATAGTATTTGCACTGAAAAAACACAGTAGCCTAGAAATTTAAATATCATAGAGGTTTTCCCTTGCTTGACCAAATATGCTTACAAAATAACAGACTTATGTAGAAATTTTGTATTTAACATTTTTACCGATTGGAGAATGACCAACCTTATTCAATTTTATTTTATGTTTGTCAAAAGTATTTCGATTAAAATAAAACTGATAGATAATATTGAAACTGAAAATTTGATCCTAACTAAAATTTTATCATGTACGCTTTGGTTTTGTTTTCATTTAAACTAAATTTAAAATGAAAATATGGAGGGGCTGAAATCTCAAGCTCTGAGATATCAAGACTTCGGTCTGGGTTAAGGATTTTGATATAGTTTTCGGCAACAAAACTTTTATGAGGACATGGTTTTTAGTTTTGGGCAGCGATGAATATCAAACATAACTCTTTGTTAAAGTACAAGTATTCAGAGATAGACTCTGTTTAAAAATTTATTACAAAACTAACACGAAACATCAATACGTTGCCGGATAATTGTAATCAAAATTCCAAAAATATTGTTAAATTAAATAAAATCAAACTTTTTCAAAATTCCAAAAATATTCTAAAAATTAGAATGAAATCAAATATTTAAACTTTTTCTAAATTCTGATGATATGCCAAAAATTCTTAAAAATTCGAACTTTTCCAAAATTCTAAAAATATTGCAAAAATTATTACAAAATCAAAAATTAAAACTTTTTTCAAAATTCCAAAAATTATAATAATATCAAAAATTAAAAATTTTTCAAAATTCTAAAAATATTTCAAAAATTCTTACAAAATCAAAAATTAAAACTTTTGCCGAAATTCTAAAAACATTGCAAAAATTATTACAAAATCAAAAATACAAACTTTTTCAAAATTCCAAAAATATTTCAAAAACTACAACAAATTCAAACATTTCCATGTCCAATTTCATTTTAAATTACATTTACGTCATAAAAACAGCTGCATTTTTTTTCCCAAAATATTGGCTAAAAAATTAAATGAAATCATTTTTTGACACACTTGACATTATTTTTTGACAAACTTATAATGCCATAATTCTCTATAATAATAATAAAATATCATGTCATACGAACTATTAATTTTATTTTTTTCTAAAAAAATTGGGTAAAAAATAAGTAAAAACTTTCTTTTGACACACTTGACAACATTTTTTGACAAACTTATAATGCCATAATTCTCAATAATAATAATAAAATTTCATTTCAAACAAACAATTTATTTTTTTTCTTAAAAATTGTGTAAAAAACTAAATAAAAATCTTTTGACACACTTGACAACATTTTGTTGACAAACTTATAATGCCATAATTCTCAATAATAATAATAAAATTTCATTTTAAACAAACAATTTTATTTCCAAAAAATTGGGTAAAAAAAAAATAAAAATCTTTCTTTTGACACACTTGACAACACTTTTTTGACAAACTTATAATGCCATAATTCTCAATAATAATAATAAAAATATGGAGGGGCTGAAATCTCACAGCTCTGAGATATCAAGACTTCGGTCTGGGTTAAAGATTTTGATATAGTTTTCGGTAAAAAACTTTTATGAGGACATGGTTTTTAGTTTTGGGCAGCGATGTATATCAAACATAACTCTTTGTTAAAGTACAAGCATTTTTTTAACTCGGTTTAAAAATTTACTACACAACTAACACGAAACATCAATACGTTGCCAGAAAATTATAATCAAAATTCCAAAAATATTGTTAAATTAAAGAAAGTCAAACTTTTTCAAAATTCCAAAAATATTCCAAAAATTAGAATAAAATCAAATATTTAAATTTTTTCTAAATTCCAACATTTCAAAAATTCTTAAAAATTCAAACTTTTTCCAAAATTCTAAAAATATTGCAAAAATTATTACAAAATCAAAAATTGAAAATTTTTTCAAAATTCCAAAAATTATAATAATATCAAAAATTTAAAATTTTTCAAAATTTTAAAAATATTTCAAAAATTCTTACAAAATCAAAAATTAAAACTTTTACCGATATTCTAAAAATATTGCAAAAATTATTACAAATTCAAAAATACAAACTTTTTCAAAATTCCAAAAATATTTAAAAAACTATAACAAATTCAAAAACTTCCATGTCTAATTTCATTTTAGATTACATTTACGTCATAAAAACAGCTACATTTTTTTTCCAAAAAATTGGCTAAAAAATAAATGAAATCATTTTTTGACACACTTGACATTATTTTTTGACAAACTTATAATGCCATAATTCTCTATAATAATAATGAAATATCATGTCATACAAACTATTAATTTTATTGTTTTCTAAAAAAAATGGGTAAAAAATAAATAAAAACCTTTCTTTTGACACACTTGACAACATTTTTTGACAAACTTATAATCCATAATTCTCAATAATAATAATAAAATTTCATTTCAAAGAAACAATTTTATTTTTTTCCAAAAAAAGGGTAAAAAACTAAATAAAAATCTTTTGACACACTTGACAACATTTTTTTGACAACCTCATAATGCCATAATTCTCAATAATAATAATAAAACTTCATTTCAAACAAACAATTAATTTTATTTTTTTTTTCCAAAAAATTAGGTAAAAAAATAAATAAAAATCAATCTTTTGACACACTTGACAACATTTTTTTGACAAACTTATAATCCATAATTCTCAATAATAATAATAAAATTTCATTTAAAAAAAAACAATTTTATTTTTTTCCAAAAAAAAGGGTAAAAAACTAAATAAAAATCTTTTGACACACTTGACAACATTTTTTTGACAACCTCATAATGCCATAATTCTCAATAATAATAATAAAACTTCATTTCAAACAAACAATTAATTTTATTTTTTTTTTCCAAAAAATTAGGTTAAAAAATAAATAAAAATCAATCTTTTGACACACTTGACAACATTTTTTTGACAAACTTATAATGCAATAATCTAGTTTTTGATCTTACATACCAATCCCGACCATCAAGATTTCTCCAAATTTCATGTTCCTACTCGTAATCACTTAAAATGAACGTTTTTTAAGCCAAAAATATGAAAATTTGCTATTTTTGACACACATAATGATTTTTTTGACACACTTCCGGTACAGTTATCGAACACAGCGTCCTTTCGGACCTGTCCCTTGTGAATACCTATTTTTAGAAAAAAAAATTTTTGAAATCCCTCCAGCGGTTTTCCCTGCAGCGTAGGTAATGACGGCCGGCCGGCAGACAGACATACATTTTTTTTTTTTTGCTTTTTTAGGATCAGGAGGTCCTAAAACGTCGAGAAATGTCAAAAAAAGTGGGGGTAAGAATTTCACTTTGAGCTCATGAATGTAATACTTAGGTCTTTCAGACCGAAGTAACTTCATTTCAAACAAACAATTAATTTTATATTTTTTTTCCAAAAAATTAGGTAAAAAAATAAATAAAAATCTTTCTTTTGACACACTTGACAACTTTTTTTTGACAAACTTATAATGCAATAATCTAGTTTTTGATCTCACATACCAATCCCGACCATCAAGATTTCTCCAAATTCAATGTTCCTACTCGTAATCACTTAAAATGAACGTTTTTTAAGCCAAAAATATGCAAATTTCCTTGTTTTGACACACATAATGATTTTTTTGACACACTTCCGGTACAGTTATCGAACACAGCGTCCTTTCGGACCTGTCCCTTGAGTATACCTATTTTTAGAAAAAAAAATTTTTGAAATCCCTCCAGTGGTTTTCCCTGCAGCGTAGGTAATGACGGCCGGCCGGCCGACAGACAGACATACATTTTTTTTTTTTTTGGTCCTAAAACGTCGAGAAATGTCAAAAAAGTGGGGGTAAGAATTTCACTTTGAGCTCATGAATGTAATACTTAGGTCTTTCAGACCGAAGTAATATTGTTTATATGGTTACTGTTTCAGGTTTTGTTTTAATTTAGAATGAAATTAAAATGAAATGTATATTATTTGGCAGTTACTTCTTTCTGGCAATAGAAGAATAATAATATATTTTTTTTTCTATAAATGGAAAGAGATAAAAATGCTGCATGGGACCCTGTATTTTTGTATTTATTTTTACAGGAGCCTTTTCTTTTGTGGAAATTTTTTTTAATGCAAAATTTGAATTTAAAAAACTGCTTCATTTTTTTTATAGTTTTATAGTGTACATACACAAATATTACTTATCCTGTATATTTAATAATCTAAGATGTCACTCCTCTGTTGAATTTTGTGGATGATTTTCAGATTTTGGTTAATGTCAGTGTAATTATGTTTTTCATTTTGAGGTGTTGAGCAAAGTGTGATTTGGGATTGCCCTTATTTATTTCATTTTATTTCATCCATCGAGCTGCTGTCGGGAATCGAATAACAGATCCTCCAGAACTTTTGTACTAATAGTTTGTCTAGTAGAGATATCACTACCTAGTCAACCCTAAATTTAATATATGAAGTATTCCTAGATGATGGCACGTTATTGCTTGCTCGAAGAATCGAGCTTTCACATAACTCTATGTGTGGGGTTTAATAATTGGGGAAGACAGTGCGTCACATGATCAAGGAATATACCACTAGCTGGGGATTATTGGCAACACCCTTTTAATTTTGTTACTGCAATTTTTTAAAAGACATTTTCTATTTTATCTCTTATTTTCTTTTTATTTTCTGTATACTATCATGCACTATTGGGTTATGTCATATTTTATATGTGATAGAATTTATTGTTTAGTTATTCCTTCGTTAAAAAATATATAAAAACAAAAAATAAAGATTGGCGTTCATCAACACCTTAAAACGTATTTTATTAACAAAAAAAACCTTATGAAAGCTTCTAAAAAATTTTAAAATTTTATGACGTTTAGGGTGTTAAAAGGTGCCTTAAGGTGGTCAAATGTATTAAAAATGGTAAAACACGACAGCGTACAACAGTTCTATTGAATAGCGAATAAGCAGCATTGCAATATTTAAAATATGGCTGAAATCTCAAGCTCTGAGATATCAAGACTTCGGTCTGGGTTAAGGATTTTGATATAGTTTTCGGCAACAAAACTTTTATGAGGACATGGTTTTTAGTTTTGGGCAGCGATGAATATCAAACATAACTCTTTGTTAAAGTACAAGTATTCAGAGATAGACTCTGTTTAAAAATTTATTACAAAACTAACACGAAACATCAATACGTTGCCGGATAATTGTAATCAAAATTCCAAAAATATTGTTAAATTAAATAAAATCAAACTTTTTCAAAATTCCAAAAATATTCTAAAAATTAGAATGAAATCAAATATTTAAACTTTTTCTAAATTCTGATGATATGCCAAAAATTCTTAAAAATTCGAACTTTTCCAAAATTCTAAAAATATTGCAAAAATTATTACAAAATCAAAAATTAAAACTTTTTTCAAAATTCCAAAAATTATAATAATATCAAAAACTAAAAATTTTTCAAAATTCTAAAAATATTTCAAAAATTCTTACAAAATCAAAAATTAAAACTTTTGCCGAAATTCTAAAAACATTGCAAAAATTATTACAAAATCAAAAATACAAACTTTTTCAAAATTCCAAAAATATTTCAAAAACTACAACAAATTCAAAAATTTCCATGTCCAATTTCATTTTAAATTACATTTACGTCATAAAAACAGCTGCATTTTTTTTCCCAAAATATTGGCTAAAAAATTAAATGAAATCATTTTTTGACACACTTGACATTATTTTTTGACAAACTTATAATGCCATAATTCTCTATAATAATAATAAAATATCATGTCATACGAACTATTAATTTTATTTTTTTCTAAAAAAATTGGGTAAAAAATAAGTAAAAACTTTCTTTTGACACACTTGACAACATTTTTTGACAAACTTATAATGCCATAATTCTCAATAATAATAATAAAATTTCATTTCAAACAAACAATTTATTTTTTTTCTTAAAAATTGGGTAAAAAACTAAATAAAAATCTTTTGACACACTTGACAACATTTTGTTGACAAACTTATAATGCCATAATTCTCAATAATAATAATAAAGTTTCATTTTAAACAAACAATTTTATTTCCGAAAAATTGGGTAAAAAAAAAATAAAAATCTTTCTTTTGACACACTTGACAACACTCTTTTGACAAACCGGCCGACAGACAGACATACATTTTTTTTTTGCTTTTTTAGAATCTTTTGCTTTTTTAGAATCAGGAGGTCCTAAAACGTCGAGAAATGTCAAAAAAAGTGGGGGTAAGAATTTCACTTTGAGCTCATGAATGTAATACTTAGGTCTTTCAGACCGAAGTAAAAAACCTTTTTTGTTTAAAACATTGTTTTTTTTTTAAAAAACAATTTGTTTTAAACGCTGTTTTAAACAGTGTTTAAAACAAAAGTGTTTGAAACAAACCAACTCTGCTTATAGTTAACCGTGGTTAATTTCGAAACGCACTCCAGTTTGTTCAAATATGTAAATATATTCTGTGTGAGTTTTACACTTCACGTTTTCTACTACCAGACCAGAAATAAAGTAATATATAAAATATGGAGGGGCTGAAATCTCACAGCTCTGAGATATCAAGACTTCGGTCTGGGTTAAGGATTTTGATATAGTTTTCGGCAAAAAACTTTTATAAGGACATGGTTTTTAGTTTTGGGCAGCGATGTATATCAAACATAACTCTTTGTTAAAGTACAAGTATTTTTTATCTCTGTTTAAAAATTTATTACAAAACTAACACGAAACATCAATATGTTGCCGGAAAATTATAATCAAAATTCCAAAAATATTGTAAAAATTAAATAAAATCAAACTTTTTCAAAATTCCAAAAATATTCCAAAAATTAGAATAAAATCAAATATTTAAATTTTTTCTAAATTCCAATAATATTTCAAAAATTCTTAAAAATTCAAACTTTTTCCAAAATTCTAAAAATATTGCAAAAATTATTACAAAATCAAAAATACAAACTTTTTCAAAATTCCAAAAATATTTCAAAAACTACAACAAATTCAAAAATTTCCATGTCCAATTTCATTTTAAATTACATTTACGTCATAAAAACAGCTACATTTTTTTTTCAAAAAAATTGGCTGAAAATAAATGAAATCATTTTTTGACACACTTGACATTATTTTTTGACAATCTTATAATGCCATAATTCTCTATAATAATAATAAAACTTCATTTCAAACAAACAATAAATTATATTTTTTTTTTGAAAAAATTAGGTAAAAAAATAAATAAAAATCTTTCTTTTGACACACTTGACAACATTTTTTTGACAAGCTTATAATGCCATAATTCTCAATAATAATAATAAAACTTCATTTCAAACAAACAATTGATTTTATTTTTTTTCCAAAAAATTGTGTAAAAATATAAATAAAAATCTTTCTTTTGACACACTTGACAATTTCATTTCAAAGAAACAATTTTATTTTTTCCAAAAAATTGTGTAAAAAAATAAATAAAAATCTTTCTTTTGACACACTTGACAACATTTTTTTGACAAACTTATAATGCAATAATCTAGACTAGGAGGGCCCGGCGTGCTTCGCTACGCTTATAAATAAAGTTTTTGCGTAGACATTTTGTTGACGTAGAAGCAATGATTTCAAAAAGTGGTAATGAGAAATGCTACCATATAATTTTTAATTTTTCTTTTTAAATATATGAATGAAAAATAATCAGAACTCTAGCTGATCAGTTCGGATATATGAAAAATTAGCGATCAAATAAGTTTTCAAGTAAGCTTCGCTAATTTTTCATATATCCGAACTGATCAGCTAGAGTTCTGATTATTTTTCATTCATATATTTAAAAAGAAAAATTAAAAATTATATGGTAGCATTTCTCATTACCACTTTTTGAAATCATTGCTTCTACGTCAACAAAATGTCTACGCAAAAACTTTATTTATAAGCGTAGCGAAGCAGGCCGGGCCCTCCTAGTACTCATAAAAGAGGAAAAGGTTTTTGAGAAAAGTGAGAGGAAATCAGGTAACAATGACTTCTGGGAAGACGATATTTTTTGTGAAAACTCTATCATCTTTGAACAAATGACCTTGGTCAGATGTATCATAAATATAAAATTTCAAACATTCAAACGCACGCACTCTACTTGCAGCAACATACAATTGACCATGTGTGAATACAGGTTCTTTAAGTAAAATGGCAACTCTGTTGAATGTCTGACCTTGAGATTTATTAATAGTCATAGCAAAAGCAGGAATAATAGGGAATTGAGTTCTTTGAAATTTAAATGGAAGAAGAGTTCCAGAATAAGTCAAATGAATGCGTGGAATTAGAATGCGTACACCTCGCATGACACCAGTCAAAACTTCACAATCTATTGAATTTCGGTGCATAACTTTTACACGCATTCGTGTTCCATTTACTAATGCTTGACCTGTATTTAAATTACGTATGAGGAGAACAATGCAATTCACTTTCAAATTTAATTTATGAGGTGGCAAACCTCCTACACTCAATTTATTTAAAAATTCTATTGGAAAATTGTTCTGCTCACGAATGTCATCACAAACAACTTTATCAAAACTAAAATATGCTTTCTCCTCTCCTGGCATAATACTCAAGATTTTAGAATTGATTTCATTGCAATCATTGTTTTTGGGGGCTAAAATGACGGAACTCAAAATGTCATCAGATAAAATTGTATCAGAAATATTTCCAAAAATGTCTTCAATAATATTGTCTGGATTGCCAATCAAATTATGAGGAATTTCAATGATATCTGAACCAAACTGTGGAAAACTTTGCATATCACCATTACCGAGTCTTCTAAGAAATTCTACAAATTCAATTTCATGAGGGAGAGCTCTCATGTTTTGATTTAATTTCAAAATTTTAAAGTTAATAAATTCTTGCCAAGATGTAATACAATTTTCAATTAAAATAGAACGTGAGCCATGCGGTATAACTGGAAGAATTTGGCGAAAGTCACCGCTCAGTAAAAGAGTTTTACCTGCAAACAGTTTATTTTTATTTTCTTCGTTTGGAGTCAAATCTCTTAACAAACGATCAATTAATTTTAAAGCATGAATAGAACACATTGAAATTTCATCTATAATAATGATTGATGCATTATTAATATATGTGCCATGTACACTGTTTGGAGTTATATTTGGCATTGAATTCTCTAATAATGGAATTGGTAATTTGAAAACATTATGCAAAGTTCGCCCCCCAATCAAAAGAGTTGATGCAATACCACTGAAGGCAGTTACAATACACGAAAGATTTAATGAATTAAATTTATGAATGATTGCCGTTTGAACAAAAGTTTTGCCACAACCTGCATGAGCTGTCAAGAAAAAAACATTACTTCCAGTATCATGGAATTGAGCTTCACGCAAAACAATATCAATCACACTACGTTGCTCATTATTTGCATTTTCATACATTCTATCGAAAACTATAGCTTCTTCTTCAATATCAAAATGACCTACATCGCCAATCTGTAAGTTATATTGTGGAATCGGAAGACCAAGATCACCACATGAAGTATTATGTGTAAGAAGAATTTCATTAATTTCAATCAAGGCTCGATTAATTGACACATCTTCATCGTAATTTCGTAAAAAGTCTTCAATCATACTATTTCTAAATTCAATCCATAAAGCTAAAGCATTCGGAGGAACATTCAAACCACAGATAAATGCAAATAATTGACGAAACTGTTTTGGTGATTGAATTTCTGAAGCTTCAAGTAAACATTCACGCCATTCATTATCATTTGTTGCAATACCTCGAGCTTCACATGCTGCAACAAAAGTAGGGTACTCAACACCTTCATACATACGTAGATCAGAAAAAGATTTTGGACCACGAACATGCAACAGAAGTAAACGCATATGAAACAATTCTATATCTTTTGGAGAAACCATATATAATCGAACAACAACTTTATCAGCCCCACGTTGTCTTCTTTTCCACGATTTACTTTGATCATGCCAAACATAATGTAATGGTAATTCTGTATACAAAAACTCATTAGCTAAATTATCAATGGAATTCAAATGGAAAAATGCTAACAATTTTGTTCTTGATACATTTGCGACTGCACCAGCCACATTACCATTCCTGATATAAACATTTTGTCTATTAGGCAAATGACAATCAAGTCGAATAATTGTATGAGATTGAAAATGCATTGGAAATTCAAATATGCGCCAAGCAGCTTCAGTCGAACCAACATACCGTCCATTCAAAAAATCTTGAATTTCATTTCCCACAATCGCATCATCATTATTCACTGCATTCTCTCCATTCACTCTCAATTCAACATTGGCAGAATCATACCCTTTATATACATACTTGTAAACATATTTCACACTTTTAACAGTCGTACATATTTCAACGTTAATATGACACTTGAATTTTGCAAGAAGATAAGGATTATATGGAACAACATATTCTTATCCTCCTATATATTAATACGCTAGATTAAAACTTTGTGGAGCATTAGGCTTTTTTATTCGCAGATGGATTCATTTGAAATTTTCACAGCTAACTGATATTAGTGTAACCTATAGTCGGATCCGGATTCAAACAAATCGGATCATAAATAAAAAAGTTATTATATACGGAAAACTTTTTCTATACATATGCATTATAAGTTTACATACATGAAAAAACGAAATTAAAAATTTATTTTATTTTTTTATATTTTCTTTTTTTATATTTTCTTTTTTATATATTAGCTATCGAATAACGAACAACGAACAACAAAAACGAAACTTAAAAATTTATTTTCTTTCATTTCAGTCGTCTTTTGTCTTTGAACAAGGACGGTTTTCGATATTATTTCGATTATTTTGTTTATTGATTAAAGATATTTGCGTAATATTTTTGTTTTCTTATTATAGGAGGGCTATTATTTTGAAAACGTACATTTTTTTGTTGATTTTTAAATTTTTGATTTTTAAAAAATCTGAAATTTTGATATTTTGTTGGTATTGACGAAAGGAAAAAAGTTGTTTCTGCTTTTATTTTTTGTGTACTCTCAATCGGCGTTATGCGCGGTTGAATTTTTGAGGCTTTTTCACGTAGTTTTGGTATTGGTGTCAATGTTTTGTGAATAGGTGCCACAAATTTCATCCGACTTAAGTATATTTTTGCAAGTAAAAAGAAAAATAACTGAATAATTGAAACTAGGAGGGCCCGGCGTGCTTCGCTACGCTTATAAATAAAGTTTTTGCGTAGACATTTTGTTGACGTAGAAGCAATGATTTCAAAAAGTGGTAATGAGAAATGCTAGCCTATAATTTTTAATTTTTCTTTTTAAATATATGAATGATAAATAATCAGAACTCTAGCTGATCAGTTCGGATATATGAAAAATTAGCGATCAAATAAGTTAGAGATCAAATAAGCTTACTTGAAAACTTATTTGATCGCTAATTTGTCATATATCCGAACTGATCAGCTTGAGTTCTGATTATTTATCATTCATATATTTAAAAAGAAAAATTAAAAATTGTAGGCTAACATTTCTCATTACCACTTTTTGAAATCATTGCTTCTACGTCAACAAAATGTCTACGCAAAAACTTTATTTATAAGCGTAGCGAAGCACGCCGGGCCCTCCTAGTATATATTAATACGCTAGATTAAAACTTTGTGGAGCATAAGGCTTTTTTATTCGCAGATGGATTCATTTGAAATTTTCACAGCTAACTGATATTAGTGTAACCTATAGTAGGATCCGGATTCAAACAAATCGGATCATAAATAAAAAAGTTATTATATACGGAAAACTTTTTCTATACATATGCATTATAAGTTTACATACATGCAAAAACAATTTTCTTTTTTATATATTAGCTATCGAACCGAACAACGAATAACAGAACAACGAATAACAAAAACGAAAATTTTTATATTTATTTTATATTCATTTCAGTCGTCGTATTTATTTTATATTCATTTTAGTCGTCTTTTATCTTTCAAGAAGGACGGTTTTCGATATTATTTCGATTATTTTGTTTTTTATTGATACAAAGATTTTTGAGATATTTTGATATTTGAGTTATTTCATATTTTTGATATATTGATATATTTATTTATTTCGATGCCAAGACTACGTCGTAAACGTTTGGATGTGAGTGGTACATCGAGTCGTCGGAATAAAAGAGATTATATGCGTAATATGCGTAATAATGTTGATTTTATGAATGATGAAATGAATGGTAATAATGATGGAATGAATGCTGAAGCTGATGTTGTTGTGAATGATGAAGTGAATGTTGATGATATGAATGGTGTCATGAACGGTGTCATGAATGGTGTCATGAATGTTGCGAATGATTTAGAATTGAATGTGGTGAATGATGAAATTCCCTTTGTAATTTTGAGAGATTCGTTCAAGTGTGCTTTGAATGTGATTCCAGGTAACTTTGATTCGTATGTTTGTGGTGCTTTGGATATGAGTTGTCATTTTTGTCATGCCAAACATTTTGCAAGAGAAGTTACTTCAAATAATAATGAAGCGTTTTCTTTGTGTTGCCATAAAGGCAAAGTCAATTTACCTCCTCTTTCTGAAAATGCATTTTTCTCTAATATTTTCGAAGGATTGAATTCAAATGATAATGCTATAAAAAAACGTTCTAAAAGTTTTCTTTCAAATATTCGTTCCTATAATTCGGCATTTGCAATGATCAGTTCTGAATGTAATATAGCGGATTCTACTGCACGTGGTATTTATCATTTTAAAATTCATAATATTTTTTATCATCGTACTGGTGCTTTAATTCCTGCTTATGGTCGACCTCCAATGTATGCACAATTATATTTTTATGATGTTGATACTGCTGCTAATATGAGAATGAATAGAAATACCAATGTATGTGAAATTTTTCTTATGCGTGAGAAAGGTTTTGAGTTAGATCGTGTGAATCCTTTTGTTCGTTCTTTCAAATCAATGCATGAATTTTGTGAAAGACCTGAGAATGTTACTGCTGATGTGTCAATGGTTATAAAAGTTAACAGAGAATGTGATATTCGTCGTTTTAATGATGCTGTTCAAACTGATGTGGCTGCTATTTTTAAAAATGATGATGGTGAACCACCTTTTGAAAGAAATATGATTGTTTTTTCAAAAAATGCAAATGAAATTCGTTCTGTTTCTGTCCTTGATTCTTCTTTGGATCCTTTAGCTTATCCTTTGTTGTTTCCAAATGGTGATACTGGGTGGCACGTTAATATTCCACATAATTTAGTTTCAACTTCACGTGCTAATGTGTCACGTACAAAAGTTACAATGTTGCAATATGTATCTTATCGCCTTGCTATACGTGATGGTTTTAGTCTTTTGCATCGTTCTCAAAAATTATTTCTTCAATGGATTGTTGATATGTATGTTCGTATCGAAGGTACACGGCTTCATTACATTCGTTCAAATCAATCTGCTCTTCGTGCTGATTTGTACAATAATTTAACAGATTTCTTGCATCAAAATCGCAATGGCGATGATAATATGCAAGTAGTTGGTCGTAAAGTAATTTTGCCATCTTCTTTCACCGGTTCACCACGTAACATGTATCAAAATTACTTGGATGCAATGTCTATTGTACAACATTTCGGTAAACCTTCTTTATTTATAACAATGACATGTAATCCTCAATGGCCAGAAATTGTTGATAATTTGAGTAATTATGAGTCTTCGAATTTTCGTCCTGATATTGTTGTGCGTGTGTTTAAAGTGAAACTTAAAGAGCTCATAGATTGTTTAATGAAAAAAAAGATTTTCGGTTCTGTCAAAGCACTTATATATACCATTGAATTTCAAAAACGTGGTCTTCCGCATGCCCATATTTTGTTAAATTTATCAGATGAAGATAGAATTGATGGAAATGAAATGATTAATAAATTTGTATGTACTGAAATCCCTGATCCCATTCTTTTTCCTAAATTACATGAATATGTGAAACGTCATATGATGCATGGACCATGTGGTGCTCTAAATCCCAATTCTGTTTGTATGAGAGATGGTAAATGTAGTAAGAATTTTCCAAAACCTTTTTCTGAAAATACTAAAGAATCTGTGAATGGTTATCCTTTGTATCGTCGACGTGATAATGGTATGAGTGTTGATGTACGTGGTGCATCTCTTGATAATAGATACTAGGAGGGCCCGGCGTGCTTCGCTACGCTTATAAATAAAGTTTTTGCGTAGACATTTTGTTGACGTAGAAGCAATGATTTCAAAAAGTGGTAATGAGAAATGCTACCATATAATTTTTAATTTTTCTTTTTAAATATATGAATGAAAAATAATCAGAACTCTAGCTGATCAGTTCGGATATATGAAAAATTAGCGATCAAATAAGTTTTCAAGTAAGCTTCGCTAATTTTTCATATATCCGAACTGATCAGCTAGAGTTCTGATTATTTTTCATTCATATATTTAAAAAGAAAAATTAAAAATTATATGGTAGCATTTCTCATTACCACTTTTTGAAATCATTGCTTCTACGTCAACAAAATGTCTACGCAAAAACTTTATTTATAAGCGTAGCGAAGCAGGCCGGGCCCTCCTAGTACTCATAAAAGAGGAAAAGGTTTTTGAGAAAAGTGAGAGGAAATCAGGTAACAATGACTTCTGGGAAGACGATATTTTTTGTGAAAACTCTATCATCTTTGAACAAATGACCTTGGTCAGATGTATCATAAATATAAAATTTCAAACATTCAAACGCACGCACTCTACTTGCAGCAACATACAATTGACCATGTGTGAATACAGGTTCTTTAAGTAAAATGGCAACTCTGTTGAATGTCTGACCTTGAGATTTATTAATAGTCATAGCAAAAGCAGGAATAATAGGGAATTGAGTTCTTTGAAATTTAAATGGAAGAAGAGTTCCAGAATAAGTCAAATGAATGCGTGGAATTAGAATGCGTACACCTCGCATGACACCAGTCAAAACTTCACAATCTATTGAATTTCGGTGCATAACTTTTACACGCATTCGTGTTCCATTTACTAATGCTTGACCTGTATTTAAATTACGTATGAGGAGAACAATGCAATTCACTTTCAAATTTAATTTATGAGGTGGCAAACCTCCTACACTCAATTTATTTAAAAATTCTGTTGGAAAATTGTTCTGCTCACGAATGTCATCACAAACAACTTTATCAAAACTAAAATATGCTTTCTCCTCTCCTGGCATAATACTCAAGATTTTAGAATTGATTTCATTGCAATCATTGTTTTTGGGGGCTAAAATGACGGAACTCAAAATGTCATCAGATAAAATTGTATCAGAAATATTTCCAAAAATGTCTTCAATAATATTGTCTGGATTGCCAATCAAATTATGAGGAATTTCAATGATATCTGAACCAAACTGTGGAAAACTTTGCATATCACCATTACCGAGTCTTCTAAGAAATTCTACAAATTCAATTTCATGAGGGAGAGCTCTCATGTTTTGATTTAATTTCAAAATTTTAAAGTTAATAAATTCTTGCCAAGATGTAATACAATTTTCAATTAAAATAGAACGTGAGCCATGCGGTATAACTGGAAGAATTTGGCGAAAGTCACCGCTCAGTAAAAGAGTTTTACCTGCAAACAGTTTATTTTTATTTTCTTCGTTTGGAGTCAAATCTCTTAACAAACGATCAATTAATTTTAAAGCATGAATAGAACACATTGAAATTTCATCTATAATAATGATTGATGCATTATTAATATATGTGCCATGTACACTGTTTGGAGTTATATTTGGCATTGAATTCTCTAATAATGGAATTGGTAATTTGAAAACATTATGCAAAGTTCGCCCCCCAATCAAAAGAGTTGATGCAATACCACTGAAGGCAGTTACAATACACGAAAGATTTAATGAATTAAATTTATGAATGATTGCCGTTTGAACAAAAGTTTTGCCACAACCTGCATGAGCTGTCAAGAAAAAAACATTACTTCCAGTATCATGGAATTGAGCTTCACGCAAAACAATATCAATCACACTACGTTGCTCATTATTTGCATTTTCATACATTCTATCGAAAACTATAGCTTCTTCTTCAATATCAAAATGACCTACATCGCCAATCTGTAAGTTATATTGTGGAATCGGAAGACCAAGATCACCACATGAAGTATTATGTGTAAGAAGAATTTCATTAATTTCAATCAAGGCTCGATTAATTGACACATCTTCATCGTAATTTCGTAAAAAGTCTTCAATCATACTATTTCTAAATTCAATCCATAAAGCTAAAGCATTCGGAGGAACATTCAAACCACAGATAAATGCAAATAATTGACGAAACTGTTTTGGTGATTGAATTTCTGAAGCTTCAAGTAAACATTCACGCCATTCATTATCATTTGTTGCAATACCTCGAGCTTCACATGCTGCAACAAAAGTAGGGTACTCAACACCTTCATACATACGTAGATCAGAAAAAGATTTTGGACCACGAACATGCAACAGAAGTAAACGCATATGAAACAATTCTATATCTTTTGGAGAAACCATATATAATCGAGCAACAACTTTATCAGCCCCACGTTGTCTTCTTTTCCACGATTTACTTTGATCATGCCAAACATAATGTAATGGTAATTCTGTATACAAAAACTCATTAGCTAAATTATCAATGGAATTCAAATGGAAAAATGCTAACAATTTTGTTCTTGATACATTTGCGACTGCACCAGCCACATTACCATTCCTGATATAAACATTTTGTCTATTAGGCAAATGACAATCAAGTCGAATAATTGTATGAGATTGAAAATGCATTGGAAATTCAAATATGCGCCAAGCAGCTTCAGTCGAACCAACATACCGTCCATTCAAAAAATCTTGAATTTCATTTCCCACAATCGCATCATCATTATTCACTGCATTCTCTCCATTCACTCTCAATTCAACATTGGCAGAATCATACCCTTTATATACATACTTGTAAACATATTTCACACTTTTAACAGTCGTACATATTTCAACGTTAATATGACAATTGAATTTTGCAAGAAGATAAGGATTATATGGAACAACATATCTATTATCAAGAGATGCACCACGTACATCAACACTCATACCATTATCACGTCGACGATACAAAGGATAACCATTCACAGATTCTTTAGTATTTTCAGAAAAAGGTTTTGGAAAATTCTTACTACATTTACCATCTCTCATACAAACAGAATTGGGATTTAGAGCACCACATGGTCCATGCATCATATGACGTTTCACATATTCATGTAATTTAGGAAAAAGAATGGGATCAGGGATTTCAGTACATACAAATTTATTAATCATTTCATTTCCATCAATTCTATCTTCATCTGATAAATTTAACAAAATATGGGCATGCGGAAGACCACGTTTTTGAAATTCAATGGTATATATAAGTGCTTTGACAGAACCGAAAATCTTTTTTTTCATTAAACAATCTATGAGCTCTTTAAGTTTCACTTTAAACACACGCACAACAATATCAGGACGAAAATTCGAAGACTCATAATTACTCAAATTATCAACAATTTCTGGCCATTGAGGATTACATGTCATTGTTATAAATAAAGAAGGTTTACCGAAATGTTGTACAATAGACATTGCATCCAAGTAATTTTGATACATGTTACGTGGTGAACCGGTGAAAGAAGATGGCAAAATTACTTTACGACCAACTACTTGCATATTATCATCGCCATTGCGATTTTGATGCAAGAAATCTGTTAAATTATTGTACAAATCAGCACGAAGAGCAGATTGATTTGAACGAATGTAATGAAGCCGTGTACCTTCGATACGAACATACATATCAACAATCCATTGAAGAAATAATTTTTGAGAACGATGCAAAAGACTAAAACCATCACGTATAGCAAGGCGATAAGATACATATTGCAACATTGTAACTTTTGTACGTGACACATTAGCACGTGAAGTTGAAACTAAATTATGTGGAATATTAACGTGCCACCCAGTATCACCATTTGGAAACAACAAAGGATAAGCTAAAGGATCCAAAGAAGAATCAAGGACAGAAACAGAACGAATTTCATTTGCATTTTTTGAAAAAACAATCATATTTCTTTCAAAAGGTGGTTCACCATCATCATTTTTAAAAATAGCAGCCACATCAGTTTGAACAGCATCATTAAAACGACGAATATCACATTCTCTGTTAACTTTTATAACCATTGACACATCAGCAGTAACATTCTCAGGTCTTTCACAAAATTCATGCATTGATTTGAAAGAACGAACAAAAGGATTCACACGATCTAACTCAAAACCTATCTCACGCATAAGAAAAATTTCACATACATTGGTATTTCTATTCATTCTCATATTAGCAGCAGTATCAACATCATAAAAATATAATTGTGCATACATTGGAGGTCGACCATAAGCAGGAATTAAAGCACCAGTACGATGATAAAAAATATTATGAATTTTAAAATGATAAATACCACGTGCAGTAGAATCCGCTATATTACATTCAGAACTGATCATTGCAAATGCCGAATTATAGGAACGAATATTTGAAAGAAAACTTTTAGAACGTTTTTTTATAGCATTATCATTTGAATTCAATCCTTCGAAAATATTAGAGAAAAATGCATTTTCAGAAAGAGGAGGTAAATTGACTTTGCCTTTATGGCAACACAAAGAAAACGCTTCATTATTATTTGAAGTAACTTCTCTTGCAAAATGTTTGGCATGACAAAAATGACAACTCATATCCAAAGCACCACAAACATACGAATCAAAGTTACCTGGAATCACATTCAAAGCACACTTGAACGAATCTCTCAAAATTACAAAGGGAATTTCATCATTCACCACATTCAATTCTAAATCATTCGCAACATTCATGACACCATTCATGACACCGTTCATGACACCATTCATATCATCAACATTCACTTCATCATTCACAACAACATCAGCTTCAGCATTCATTCCATCATTATTACCATTCATTTCATCATTCATAAAATCAACATTATTACGCATATTACGCATATAATCTCTTTTATTCCGACGACTCGATGTACCACTCACATCCAAACGTTTACGACGTAGTCTTGGCATCGAAATAAATAAATATATCAATATATCAAAAATATGAAATAACTCAAATATCAAAATATCTCAAAAATCTTTGTATCAATAAAAAACAAAATAATCGAAATAATATCGAAAACCGTCCTTCTTGAAAGATAAAAGACGACTAAAATGAATATAAAATAAATACGACGACTGAAATGAATATAAAATAAATATAAAAATTTTCGTTTTTGTTATTCGTTGTTCTGTTATTCGTTGTTCGGTTCGATAGCTAATATATAAAAAAGAAAATTGTTTTTGCATGTATGTAAACTTATAATGCATATGTATAGAAAAAGTTTTCCGTATATAATAACTTTTTTATTTATGATCCGATTTGTTTGAATCCGGATCCTACTATAGGTTACACTAATATCAGTTAGCTGTGAAAATTTCAAATGAATCCATCTGCGAATAAAAAAGCCTTATGCTCCACAAAGTTTTAATCTAGCGTATTAATATATAAGAAGATAACATTTTAATTATTTACCAAAAGCAATTTAGGGCATTGCAAGAAAAAAAAGTTTTGTAGGTTATGTATAATTTTAAAAAATATTTTTTATTAATTTGAATTGCATATTTCACTTTTATGCAAAATACATGATAATAGCATAAATAACACCGTATATATGGTAAAATGTCAAAAAAAAAATGCAAAAATTAATGTTTTTTTTTTCATGCCCAAAAATAGGCATTTAAATTAAGGCAACATAATTTTGATTATACTTAGGTCAAAGTAGATAAAAAAAAGTACAGATTAAAAAAAAAAAAAAATATTTTGGATGACTTCTCATAAAATGGCACCATTTGCCAAATTTAACGAAAAATGCCAATTGTAGCCGAAAAAATTAAAATTTTTTCCTAAAAATTAAATCCCATATTGAAACTATTAAAATACATGTTTCCTGAAATTTTCATGAAAATTCGACGATTTTTCCGTCCCTTATCATAAATTTAATAAAAAAAAAAAAAAGTCACGCGATTCGGTTTTTTGAGGTTAGGTTACACTTTTAAAGTATCTTACCCTCCTAGATGAATTTGAAATTTAATCACAAACATTTTGCATCTTTTGTTTTTTTTTTTAATGATTATTAGAGCCCGAAATATTTTAAAAATAGTGAAGCGACCTACTCAAAAAACACCAAAAAACCAGTTTTTGCCATTTTTGAGGCACTTCCGGACCTCCAAATTTGCTAAATAATTACATGCCTACTAACTTTTATGTCCTTAACATAAAACAAAAAAAAAATTCAACTTTGCTCTTACATCAAATATATCACTTTTTTTTACTAATTTGACTCCACTAATTTTGATCATTTAATTTCATTATAAAAAGCAAGCGTTTAAATTGTGCTCATGAATATTTATCAATTTTCTTAAGAGTTTTGCGATCCAAATAAAATCAGAAACGAAAAAGTTGAAAAATATATTAACTAAGGCTAATCGTTTACATAAATTACTATTTCTATTCACTTTTTTATTGCATAAAAAATATGAAATTGATGTCCCGTTGCGTGGGAGATGATTAGTAGAAATATATATCTAGTGAAAAAAGAATGTGTTTCCAAATTATTGTGTAAATAAACACCTGCGAAACAACTCCTTTATGCTGGAAGAAAATATACTATCGATTTTGTTATGATCGATTTAACTAAAATAACCGAATTAAACTACGTTAAAACCAAACATATTATGAATGTTTCAGGAGAGGCTGAGAAGAAAATTATGATGTGCAGCGATGAACGATTTGAGGGAGTTGAATCTTTTAAATATTTGGGATCAATGCTTGACTCAAACAAAGGCATACTTACAGATATAAAAGCTCGATCCGCTGCAGGTAATCGAACTTTCTACTCAATTAAATCTCTTCTTGGATCACCATATGTATATCAACTAACACCAAGCTCAAGTTATACAAGACGTTGATTAGACCGGTGGTGATGTATGGTCACAAACGTGGACTCTTACACAAAATAAAGAAAAATTTATCTCTTATCAAATTTATCTGTATTTGAGCGTACGATCGTATAACGCTACATTTATAGTCCACTTAAGACAGACAATGGAGAGTACAGAACGCGATTTAACTTTGAGATCAGAGATCTTCTTGAGGGTTCTGATATAGTAGGTTGTATTCATTCCAATAAGATTGCTTGTTTTGGGCATGTTCTATGAGCCGATTCACAGTCGGAATGATTAAAAAAATGTGCGTTAGTACCCCAGGAAGTGGGCGATCGCGAGGTAGATCACGTCTGCAATAGGAGACGGACGAAAAAACCACCTTAAAAAATCGGCTGCCATGGTAATTTTGTCGCTGTTGCGAATGATCGTGGTGAATATTCGAAACTGATTAGTCTCCTACAAGGAGCATGAACGCCAACCAAAAAAAAATAAAGCTTTTGTCATAATAGTATATGTAGATAAAAACAGTTGTTCAAATTTATAAAAAATAAAATGTTTGACTCTAGTTATAGAGGAGAAAATTTTCTGGTTTGTCTTGATTGTTTATTGAGATGATGTATGGAAATGGTTGACTAGCATTTTATTGATATGATATGGTGAAATTTTAAATTTGTATGCAATGAAAAGTGCAATTAAAAAAAAGAAACAAGAGATGGACAATCTTACTATAAATAATCGATCAAATGTTCGAGCGACACATTATGTAAATTTAAATCAAAGATAGCAATTCCTTATTAGAGATTATTAAAATTAAGCATAGATCAATTACAGAGATATTTTATTTGATGTTGTTGTTTTGAATTATTTAGAAATAAATTACTTGTTGTGTAATGCTGATATTAAAGCTTCCTATCTATTAATTCTTAATGTAATAAGCTCTAGTGAAGAAAGAAAGTGAAAAAGAGATGAAGAGATGTGTTATAAATTGTTTTCATTTTAATAAACAAAAGCTACGTTGATAGACATCGGAACGTAATAGTGAAGTTGTGGAATTGAACTTTGTTCTAATTAAATCCGTTTTTGGTTTAATATGTGGTGGCACAAGTATATGTAGTTAAATAAATCTTAATATTGTGGTCTATTGGAAGCGATAAATACTTAAACGATATTCCATAAGATGTATCGTAATTTTGGATATAATTGTAATCTAAAGTGCAATAAAATTAAAAAGGTGGTTCAAAGGTGTGTGTAGAGTGGCCTGCACACTAGATTTCGAACTCGGAGACCCGGGTTCGACTCTCACCTAGGTCAAAATGTTTTTAAGCAAAACACTAACAACCACAAACACACCGGTTTTCATATTAACCGATAGTCAAGGAAAAAGTATGGGTCATAAAACTAATCGATCCATATAAAACTAATCGATTAATAGTGGAGTCATATTAGTAAAAAAAAGTGATATATTTGATGTAAGAGCAAAGTTGAATTTTTTTTTTCTGTTATAGACATAAAAGTAAGTGGGCATGTAATTATTTAGCAAAATTGGAGGTCCGGAAGGGTCTCAAAAATAGCAAAAACTGTTTTTTTGGTGTTTTTTGAGTAGGTCGCTTCACTATTTTTGAAATATTTCGGGCTCTAATGATCATAAAAAAAAAATGAAGAAATGAAATAAAAACTGTAGAATAGAATTTTCAATTGAAAACATAATTGGCGTAATAGTTATTTATTTATCTAGAACGAAAAGTGTAACTTTAAAGTACGAGCTAGTTGTTTATGGCCGAGGCGTCTAGCCGAGCCCGAAATTACTAGTGAGTGCCTTTAAAAACTCTTTTTGTTTGAGGTAAATACAAAATTTTATTTCATACTAGAAATTTATTAAAATAAAAAGAAATGAGTTTTAAATTTTGCTCAAAAAGTTGAACTTTAACGTCCTAGGACTTAATAAAATTTTATAAAGTCCTAGGACGTTAAAGTTCAACGTTTATGGTACAAAAAGTTGAACTTTAACGTCCTAGGACTTTTTAAAATTTTATAAAGTCCTAGAACATTAAATTTCAATTTTTTGTACTATAAATAATCCGAAAAATGTCGTTTTAGATATCAGTATGAAATAAAATTATTTATGCTTGTATTTTATATGTTAATAAAAAATGTTTAAAAAAAATTGAATATTACATTTGTTCAAAATCTTATATAAAATATTTACAATAATTGTAATAACATTTTAATTATTTACTAACAGCAATTTAGCAAGAAAAAAAAAAAGTTTTGTAGGTTATGTATAATTTTAAAAAATATTTTTTATTAATTTGAATCGCATATTTCACTTTTATGCAAAATACATGATAATTAGCATAAATAATACCGTATATATGGTAAAATTTCAAAAAAATGCAAAAATTAATTTTTTTTTCATGCCCAAAAATGGGCATTTAAATTAAGGCTGAAAAAATTAAAATTTTTTCATTAAACTTAAATCCCATACTAGGACTATTAAAATGCATTTTCCCTGAAATTTTCATGAAAATTCGACGATTCTTCCGCCCCTTATCATAAATTTAGTAAAAAAAAAAGACACGCGATTCGGTTTTTTGAGGTTAGGTTACACTTTTAAAGTACCTTACCCCCTAGATGGATTCGAAATTTAATCAGAAACATTTTTCATTTTTTTTATGATCATTAAAGCCCGAAATATTTCAAAAATAGTGTAGCAACCTACTCAAAAAATACCAAAAAACCAGTTTTTGTTATTTTGAGGCCCTTCCGGACCTCCAAATTTCCTAAATAATTACATGCCCACTTACTTTTGTGTCCCTAACAGAAAAAAAATTCAACTTTGCTTTTACATCAATATAAAATGCTAATATGACTCCACTATAAACTAATTTTTCAAGTAAAACTTGAATGAATTGATGAAATTATTGCAAGTGAGGGACACTTGTTGACAGCCTACGTAAACTGCGTAAAAAATATACAGAGGTGAGGAAAACGTATTTTATCGGATTACATATTTCGATTTAATCTATTTTATGGACACCACCCACTAACAACCAAGTGTTATAAATATGAGGGTAATGCAGTTGGATATTTCTGATATAACTATATCTATGGGAGTCTATAACAATGTGGTCACGATGCTAAAATTTGGAGACATGTTAGAGTGAGCTCATTCTATTCGTGTGTTTTCTTTTGTTATACAATATTGCATTATAGTTAAATTTTAATTTTTTTGTTAATCCGAATCTTAATTTCTGTTAGTGTAAATTTTGTTTATATAGAAGTTTATAAGAATTTTCCAAACCGAGACTCCCTAGTACAGATTCAGTATTTGAATAGTTATTTCTATTATAAAGTCCAATACTTTACAGCCTATCGGCTATCAAACAGGAAGAGGTTCCGTTTGTTTAATAAAAATTTCAAACAAAGCTATATGAATCAGATCACTTATCCTTACTGATATTTGCAACAATTAGCTTATCAATCTAATGTTCCCCTGTTGTAACGGGTTGTGCAAAGCCAGTTACACTTTTGTTTGAAACGAGTTTTATAACAATTTCTGAAATTGCTTCATGGAATCTTCAAATCCTCTTTAAAAAAAGCCTCTACCAACTCGCATATGACTCCAAATCAATATATTGTAATAAACTTCGTCCAGAATGGGTTAATTTTATTTACTCATTCATGACTTAAAAGTTAACTCCCTTTTCATTCTTTTACTTGTATTGCAAATTGTAGTGCATAAATTAATGTAAATTAAATTTGTTATACAAATGTTTACAGTAATGAATTAAAAGGAGTTACCTAATACATTTTGCATAAATTAAATTTGAGTTCGCTAATACAAATGCAAGTATGAATGAAAACAGGTGTGGCCTATTTCAGATGTACGGACTACGTAGTATTGATTTCTAGTGGATTATAGAAGTTTCGATTTATTTATTTTTCGATATAAATAAGCAAACAAAAATATCAGATAGTCAGTTCTACTTTTGCAATTAAAAGTGTTTATAAATATTCGCAAGTTTAAGGAATAATCGGTGGTACTTGAGCCTGGGTACTAATAGAGAAAGAATCTGAACTTAGTGGAATAGTAAATACAGATTTTACGATTCCGAATATTATTGATTCAAATTGTGGAAAAGCGGTGAAGTTTAGTGTACATAAATTGGAGACCCTGGAATTTATTGTAAGGAAAAACGGAAGCTGCTGTAATTTGATGACAAATAAAGTTTGAGATTCTGTTAACTGAAGATCTGTCTTTTCACTGTCGTGTTTGTTCAATAATCTAAAAGAACCAACGAAGAGTCGGTACAGTGGTGTCAGAAGTGGGATTATTGAAACAATGGTCAAGACAGTAAATATTAGTGATCTCAGCCAGACCCAGCTGAAGGATTAGTTGAAGAAAAGGAATGCTCCAATCCATGGAACGAAGGCAGAACTTGCATTCCGGCTGCGTAAAGTGTTAGAGGAGGCAGGCCAAAACACAGAGGTCATAGAAATAGAGCCGGAGGAAGCTCCGGTTCAGAATGCCCCAGCAATTGATCCGATGATGGTGTTGATGAAAGAAATGATGGCACAGCAACAACAACAAAAAGTAGAGCAACAACAACAACTTGCTGATATGATGGCCCGACAAGAAAAACTGGCAGCAGAACAAAAAGTAGAGCAACAACAACAATTTGCTGATATGATCGCCAAACAAGGAAACAATCTGATGGCCCGACAAGAGAAACTGGCAGCAGAACAAAAAGTAGATCAACAACGACAACTTGCTGATCTGATGGCCCAACAAAAATTAGATCAACAACAACTACGTGAAGTAATCGAGTCACGCATATCCAGTGCGGAGGTTAAAATCAACAACATGGAAAGGGAGCTGCGGAAAGTTACCGAAGAACATGAAGAGAAATTACGCAATCTTTCGAGTGAAATCCGCCAAGAAATAGCACAAATGAAGTCAGGTAACTTGATCAATCCATCAGCTAGTTCAGCTCCAGCTAGAGTGAAAATACCTGCATTTGATGGATCTACATCGTATAAGGTATTTAAGATGCAATTTGAGATAGCAACAACTGGGGTAGATAACCAGCAAAAAGCAAATGCGCTTATATTGGCATTGAAGGGACCTGCTGCTGAAATTTTGCAGACACTATCAGCGACAGAGCGTGATTACAGCAAGCTAATGGAGGCCTTAGAAGTAAGATATGGGGAAAGTCATATGCAAGCTCTCCATCGCATGCAGCTCAAGACACGAAAACAAGGAGTCAGCGAAACCTTGCAAGAA
The DNA here is from genome assembly GCA_963693315.1 of Diogma glabrata. Taxonomy (NCBI): domain Eukaryota; kingdom Metazoa; phylum Arthropoda; class Insecta; order Diptera; family Cylindrotomidae; genus Diogma; species Diogma glabrata. Next base: position 104,818,951 of record OY856187.1, read on the forward strand.
TTAGAGGCTGACATTGTGAGACTGGTTAATCTGTCATACCCGAACTATAACGCTGAACATCGAGATGAGCTGGCAGCTGATACATTCATCAATGCTCTTCGAGATGTACAAATGAGGAATCAGCTTTATCTAAGCGGAAAGAAGCTACCCGCGGAAGTCTTAGCATTGGCCCTACAAATGGAAGCTGGAAAAAGAGCGTATGACTCAGGTAGAGTACGTAAGATGGAAGTTTCTGAAGAGCCACTAAAAGCAGCGCTTGATGAAGTGATCACGCGTGTCAAAAGTTTGGAAGATAAGCCTGAACGAAATCAACGAAGAAGATCTAGCAGAGTTAGATGCTGGAATTGTGGGCAGTTAGGGCACATCAGACAAGAATGCAAAACACGAGTAGCAGCAAAAGAAGGAGTAGTTCCAGGCCGGTTGATGAACCTTTCAAATAAGCAAGTGGATGTCAAAAAGGAAGGAGATTGCCGCGTTGAACACCGGAAGAGAAGGATACATTGTAACGCTGAAGATCCTTCAAGAAGACCCTGTGTTGAGGAGCGCAAGTCATATAGCAGGACTGAGAGAAAGGAGGCAAATGTCAAAAAGGAAGGAGATTGCCGCGTTGAACACCGGAAGAGAAGGATACATTGTAACGCTGAAGATCTTTCAAGAAGACCCTGTGTTGAGGAGTGCAAGTCATCTAGCAGGACTGAGAGAAAAGAGGCAATGACAGTGAAGCAAATTAAGTTCCAAACTCCTGACGATTGGTGTACCGAGGCAATGAAAAGAGAGCAGCAAAAGGATCCAGCTATGGCTCCAATATTGAAATGGAAAACTGAGGGAAGGCGACCGAAGTGGAAAGAGGTAGCACCTTTAAGTACGGAGGTGAAATGCTACTGGGCGCAATGGGACTCACTATTGATGGATAACGGGATACTAAAAAGAAAATGGGAGTCCGCTGATGGAAAGAAAGTGTTAGAACAACTGGTGTTGCCATCAAGTCGAGTAGAAGAGGTACTGGGAAAGCTGCATGGAAGTATTTCGGGAGGACACCTGGAAGTCAATAAAACCCTGGCTAAGGTAAGGGAGAGGTTTTATTGGGTAAAGTATCGAACCGACGTAGAGCAATGGTGTCGGCGATGTGATACTTGTGCGGCGAGCAAAGGACCAAAAACTAGAACTCGAGGAGAGATGCAACAGTACAATGTGGGTGCCCCAATGGAGAGAATTGCTATAGACATCGCGGGGCCATTTCCGGAAACGACAAAAGGTAACAAATACATCATGGTGGTCATTGATTACTTTACAAAATGGCCGGAAGCTTATGCAATACCGAACCAGGAAGCAGTTACGGTCGCGGAAACATTAGTCAATGAATGGGTTTGCAGATATGGAACACCGCTCGAGTTGCATACCGACCAGGGAAGGAATTTCGAATCTCAACTGATGGAAGAGCTGTGCAGAACACTCGGCATTAGAAAAACACGAACTACACCTATGAACCCGCAGTCAGATGGCATGGTAGAACAATTCAACCGAACCATGGAAGAACATTTGTCAAAGGTAGTAGAAGCCAACCAAAGAAATTGGGACAAGGATCTTCCGTTATTCTTGATGGCCTATCGTAACGCAGTGCACGATACGACAAGTGAAACGCCAGCGAATATCATGTTCGGAAGAGAACTACATCTTCCTAGTGACATCGAGTTTGGCATCCCTGGAGGTCTGGTATCCACGAAAACAGATTATGTGGGACAACTAAGGGAGAAGATGAATAAAATCCATCAGCAGGTGCGTGACCACATTAAGATTGCCAGTGACAAAATGAAAACCAGGTACGACATAAATGCAAATAGTGGCGGTTTTCAAGAGGGAGAATTGGTATGGCTATACAACCCCAGAAGAACTAAGGGAAGATCACCCAAGCTGCAGCCAGATTGGGAAGGCCCATATAAAATAATCAAACGAATTAATGATGTTATCTACCGCATACAAAAGGGACCCCGTACCAAGATGAAAGTGATACATCTGCAAAGGTTGGCACCGTACCAAGGTAACAGCACCAATGCGATCTCTGATATTGTTCGGGACGAACAAAACTAAATGGAGGGCAATGTAATAAACTTCGTCCAGAATGGGTTAATTTTATTTACTCATTCATGACTTAAAAGTTAACTCCCTTTTCATTCTTTTACTTGTATTGCAAATTGTATTGCATAAATTAATGTAAATTAAATTTGTTATACAAATGTTTACAGTAATGAATTAAAAGGAGTTACCTAATACATTTTGCATAAATTAAATTTGAGTTCGCTAATACAAATGCAAGTATGAATGAAAACAGGTGTGGCCTATTTCAGATGTACGGACTACGTAGTATTGATTTCTAGTGGATTATAGAAGTTTCGATTTATTTATTTTTCGATATAAATAAGCAAACAAAAATATCAGATAGTCAGTTCTACTTTTGCAATTAAAAGTGTTTATAAATATTCGCAAGTTTAAGGAATAATCGGTGGTACTTGAGCCTGGGTACTAATAGAGAAAGAATCTGAACTTAGTGGAATAGTAAATACAGATTTTACGATTCCGAATATTATTGATTCAAATTGTGGAAAAGCGGTGAAGTTTAGTGTACATAAATTGGAGACCCTGGAATTTATTGTAAGGAAAAACGGAAGCTGCTGTAATTTGATGACAAATAAAGTTTGAGATTCTGTTAACTGAAGATCTGTCTTTTCACTGTCGTGTTTGTTCAATAATCTAAAAGAACCAACGAAGAGTCGTTACAATATGTATTGATTTTGAATTTGGATTATTTTTGTTCATTGTACAAGTACAATTTTGTCAGTGTACATTTTTTTTTTTTTTTTTTTTTTTAATAAAATGTGTTGTGTAATAGGGTTTAGAATATGTGTCACAACAACACATAAATACCTTTTAAGACCTAGGTCTAGACCTAGGTCCCACAACAACTGGCGTTCTGAGGTGTAGATTAACGCTTTTTTTAAACATCTGTGGGTTGAAGCCACCTGAGACTAAGTGTTCCGGCAAACTATTCCATTTGTACGCAGTTCGGACAAAGAAGTCTTTCTGCGATCTGCCAGTATGACAGCGCGGGATTTTTACCGTTTCACTGGTTGCGGCAGCCGATTGCCGAGTGGAACGGGGGTAAGAATAAGTTTGAGGCATGATGCCGCTGATTTCATCTGAGCACTGCTGATGACGATATTTGTAAAAAACAATGAGGTCAGCAACAGTGCGACGATGTTGTAGGGAATCAAGTTTTGATGTCAAAGTTCGATCACCTACAATTCGTATAGCTCGCTTTTGAACAGAGTCCAAGAGGGCCAAGATGGAAACAGAGGCAGCACCCCAAACTTGACAGCAGTACTCCATACAGGGACGAATATAGGACTTATAAACATGGAGCAGTTGGTATGGAGTGAAAAATTTTTTGCATCTATTTAGGAGGCCGAGTTTTTTAGACGCGCTTTTTGCCATCGCCATTACATGATCGTTCCAGAGTAGGTCATTTGAAACTGTGACACCCAATAAACGAATGTTTTTACATTCACCTATTGGTTCATCACACATACTAAATAAAATATCTTTGGGGAACTCGGTCTTTAATCTGGAAACAATACATGATGTCTTGCTTTATGGTGGGTTTTAACTTTCCAAAGCCATCTCGACAAACTAAAATAACACTGCGTTAGTTTGAGTAGCCTCTGCCGATAATTATACAAACATATTGCTTCAAAAATTATTAATATGTTAAGAATTAAAAAAAAATGAATTCTTCACTCAATGACATGCATAATAATAATGCTAGGGGTAAATCTACACGTTTAAAAATGTATATTGGAAACACTGCTAAAAAGTTTTCTATAAAAACAGGGTGAATTTATTTTAGGGGAATAAATCTAAATATTAAAAGGAATATGGTAAAAGAGAGTCTTCCTTACAAAGATATGATTAGTTTCGTTTTTTTTAAATATTTGTGTGTGAGAAACTCTTCTGAAGGTTAAATACCTATGTGGAAAAAAATTTATTTATGCTAAACCAAAAATATAGAGGGGCTGAAATCTCAAGCTCTGAGATATCAAGACTTCGGTTTTGGTTAAGGATTTTGATATAGTTTTCGGCATAAAACTTTTATGAGGACATTGTTTTTAGTTTTGGTCAACGATGTATATCAAACATAAAACTCTGTAAAAGTACATGTTTTTTATCTCTGTTTAGAAATTTATTACAAAACTAACACGAAACATCAATTCGTCGTCGGAAAATTATAACAGATCATATATTAACATAATTTAGTGAAAAGATGATACAATCAGCAAACTACTCAAAAACCTCTCCATTCGTTTCGAGAAAATATTACAAAATCAAAAATTCATATTTCTTACAAAATTCCATGAATATTGTAAAAATTAAATAACATCAAACTCTTTTCAAAATCCTAATAATATTCCAAAAATTATTACAAAATCAAAGACTAAAACTTTTTTCAAAAATTCTAAAAATATTGCAAAAATTATAACAATATCAAAAATTGAAATTTTTTTCAAAATTCCAAAGATTATAATAAAATCAAAAATTGAAAATTTTTTAAAATTCTAAATATATTCCAAAAATTGTTACAAAATCAAAAATTGAAACATTTTTCAAAATTCTAAAAATATTTCAAAAATTATAAAAAAATCAAAAATTAAATTTTTTTCCAAAATTCTAAAAATATTGCAAAAATTATTACAAAATCAAAAATACAAACTTTTTTCAAAATTCTAAAAATATTTCAAAAACTATAACAAATTCAAAAATTTCGATGTCCAATTACTTCGGTCTGAAAGACCTAAGTATTACATTCATGAGCCAAAAGTGAAATTCTTACCCCCACTTTTTTTGGCATTTCTCGACGTTTTAGGACCTACTGATTCTAAAAAAGATAAAAAAAAAAAAATGTATGTCTGTCTGTCGGCCGGCCGGCTGGCCGGCCGTCACAACCGACGAAATCTAGAAAACCGCTGGACGGATTTGAAAAATTTTTTTTTCTAAAAATAGGTTTACTTAATAGGAAGAGCCGAAAGGACGATGTGTTCGATAACTGTACCGGAAGTGTGTCAAAAAAATCGAAAAGGTGTCAAAACAAGGAAATTTGCATATTTTTGGCTTAAAAAACGTTCATTTTAAGTGATTACGAGTAGGAACATTAAATTTGGAGAAATCTTGATGGTCGGGATTGGTATGTGAGACCAAAATCTAGATTATTGCATTATAAGTTTGTCAAAAAAATGTTGTCAAGTGTGTCAAAAGAAAGATTTTTATTTATTTTTTTACCTAATTTTTTGGAAAAAAAATAAAATTAATTGTTTGTTTGTTTGAAATGAAGTTTTATTATTATTATTGAGAATTATGGCATTATAAGTTTGTCAAAAAAATGTTGTCAAGTGTGTCAAAAGAAAGATTTTTATTTATTTTTTTACCCAATTTTTTGGAAAAAAATAAAATTGTTGGTTTGAAATGAAATTTTATTATTATTATTGAGAATTATGGCATTATAAGTTTGTCAGAAAAATGTTGTCAAGTGTGTCAAAAGATTTTTAATTAGTTTTTTACCCAATTTTTTGGATAAAAATAAAATTGTTTCTTTGAAATGAAATTTTATTATTATTATTGAGAATTATTGCATTATAAGTTTGTCAAAAAATGTTGTCAAGTGTGTCAAAAGAAAGGTTTTTATTTATTTTTTACACAATTTTTTACAAAAAAATAAAATTAATGATTTGTGACATGATATTTTATTATTATTATAGAGAATTATGGCATTATAAGTTTGTCAAAAAATAATGTCAAGTGTGTCAAAAAATGATTTCATTTATTTTTTTAGCCAATTTTTTGAAGGAAAATGTAGCTGTTTTTATGACGTAAATGTAATTTAAAATGAAATTGGACATGGAAATTTTTGAATTTGTTATAGTTTTGGAAATATTTTTGGAATTTTGAAAAAGTTTGTATTTTTGATTTTGTAATAATTTTTACAATATTTTTAGAATTTCGGCAAAAGTTTTAATTTTTGATTTTGTAAGAATTTTTGGAATATTTTTAGAATTTTGGAAAATTTTTAATTTTTGATATTATTATAATTTTTGGAATTTTGAAAAAATTTTCAATTTTTGATTTTGTAATAATTTTTGCAATATATTTAGAATGTTGGAAAAAGTTTGAATTTTTAAGAATTTTTGAAATATTATTGGAATTTAGAAAAAATTTAAATATTTGATATTATTCTAATTTTTGGAATATTTTTGGAATTTTGAAAAAGTTTGGTTTTATTTAATTTAACAATATTTTTGGAATTTTGATTATAATTTTCCGGCAACGTACTGATGTTTTGTGTTAGTTTTGTAATAAATTTTTAAACAGAGATAAAAAATACTAGTACTTTAACAAAGAGTTATGTTTGATATACATCGCTGCCCAAAACTAAAAACCATGTCCTCATAAAAGTTTTTTGCCGAAAACTATATCAAAATCCTTAACCCAGACCGAAGTCTTGATATCTCAGAGCTGTGAGATTTCAGCCCCTCCATATTTTCATTTTCAATTACAATTACGTCATAAAATCAACTAAATTTTTTCCCAAAAATTGACTAAAAAAATAAAAGAAATATTTTTTTGATACACTTGACAAATTTATAATGCAATAAAATTCTCAATAATAATAATTTCATGTTCATTACATTTCATTTCATGCAAATAACTAATTTTATTTTTTTCTAAAAAAATAAATAAAAATCATTCTTTTGACATACTTGACATTATTTTTTTGACAAACTTATAATGCCGCAATTCTCTGTAATAATAGTAAAATTTCATGTCATACAAATATATATTTTTAGAATTTTGAAACAAGCTTCAATTCAGGGTTACCAACTCGTACTTTTTACTCCGAAGACTTCGGGTTTGAAGATACGTCTTCGGAGCTATTTCTCCGGGTTTTTATGAATATTAGTTCAGTCAAGTGGTACAAATAAATTAGAAGTAAATATTTAATATCATGGTGTAATTGAATTATAGAATGTATACGTAGTAGTGATGGGTAGCCTCAGCTAAATTAGCGATCCGTTCAGACCGGATCGTTCATTTGCACTGACCGATTTAAAAACATCGGTCTTCGTTCAATCGGTCACTTGCAAAAATATTAAATATTTCAGTGAAAAATATTAATAAAAATGCCTCGTTAATAGGTCAAGAACCACATCCTAATTAACAAGCAAAAATCCCCATAAATCTAAGACCAATTCGTCTAAAAAGTTGCGAAGAGTATTCAAAACTTTTCGCAAAGAGGATGAGTAGCGAAATAAAGAAGAAAGCCTCTTCCGTTTAAAAAAAATATTGCTCATATACTAATGTAATTTATTTAAAAAGATTAATAAATCATTACTTAAAAATCTATACAACTATACTATAGTACATCTACTATTTTACGCCACCCTGTATTTGTTTGTTTTCTACCGTTTGTCTTAAAGGATTCTCCTTTATAAAATATTGCAATCTTATTTTAATGAGCCATACAGTCTAACATCTCATCCTCTAATTAACATTCAATAAAAAAAATCCTCATCCATTCTATATATCGATTTAAGGAAAAAACATTATTAAAAACAAAATTGCACTATTGACTATAGAATAAGGAATATAATGTTTAAGTCCTGACATGTAGTAAATTGTTAATTTTTAACTAAAGCTTTAGCTAAGGTACAACAAACAATTTTTTTTTACAGCAAATATTGTATACAAAGTTAAATTAAATCTGAAAAACTTAAATGAAATTAATTCTATTATTAGTAATTATCTACTAACAAAAATTAAAAATTATAATAAAAACAATTTACATATAAATATGTATATGTACAAACAAATGTTTTTTTTTCATAATCATTCATTAATAATTAATATATACAAACAATCTTCTTCATCATAATCAATTTTTTTCCACTTTCATTTCACAATTATTCATAATTTGTAAAAGTTGAATGAAATCCATTTCTTTTTTTTCAATGTTATTTATATTTTCTTCAAAAATTTATTTATCATTCTTTATGTTCAATCATTCTTTCTTTTCCGAACGAACTTATTTAATTTTGTTTATTTTTATCATTTTGTGTTTTGCTTATTTTTTGAACGAGCTGAACGAGCTGAACGAGCTGAACGAGGTGAACGAGCTGAACGAGCTCAGTTTTTGTTCTTTATGATAAATTTTTCATTACAATATTTTTTGTGAACTAATTCGTTTTATACGCAGGTCATTTCTTTTGGCGGGCGTGTTGTTTTGTTTATTAGTAAATTCGAACCGTTCAGTTTTTGTTCTTTATGATAAAATTTTCGTTAGAATATTTTTTTGATTTTAATAAATGTATAATGTATATGGTATTGTTAGTTTGGTTTTGTTTCATTGTTTATTAGTTTTGTGTTGTTGTTAGTGTTATTTTCATATAAAGGTTTGAAAATGTTTAATTTTCATTGTTAGATGAAGTGCGTATATTTTTTATAATTTTTAAATGTGTATTGGTTTCTTTATGTTGTTATGAAAATCTGCACGATTAGTTAGATACATTTTTTCAGGTCACTTTTTATGCGAAGTTGTTGAATATAATGAATAAATATTTGAGAGGAGAAAAACAAATTCGCATATCACAATGATCGGAATCAAAATTTGATCGCAATGAAAATTTGAAGACGAAGTGATATTGGAGGTGCATTATTACTTTTTATTGAAGGTTTATTTGAGGTGTATTATTAAAATCATGTTCAAATCCAAAACTACGTTTTTAATTTAACATATGGATTTCGAAAAAGTTTGCATGATGTTAATTGTTAACTAACACTGCTGCCATTATATTATATACTAAAAGATGTTCATAAAAAATATGTCAATAGTACATAAAAAGTTAGTGACCGACGAACGACGTTTCTTTTATTACTGAACAATCCGTCGTGGTTCACTGAAGGGATCCGTTCAATTAACTTCGGTCGTTCACGACCGACACATCACTAATACGTAGCAGAGACAACATTTTTTGGTATTCGATTCCACCAGTACACGAAATGTGAAAAGAAGGAGTTGTTATAAATAGATGTTTTCACATATGAGATCTCTAAGGTATGCTTATAAGAACAATGCTCCAACAACTCTTGTATGATGCAGCGAATCCATACCTGATGTTATCATTGGATCATCAATCGACTTCAATACAAGCCTATGAACTCTGGCGACAAAATTTCTGGTACTGCAACCCATAAATAGGAGTTGAACTCGTCGACTTGTATAAATTCTTTGTACATCGTAGTTATTTCAGATGGAGAGATAAAACGTTTACTGCAACATAGGAATCCAAGTCGTTGGGACTCTAATTTCGCCACAGAACAAAAATTTTCGTACCATTTTCGTTTGTGGTTGATATTAGTACGCAATAGTTTAAGTGCAGCTGAGTTTAATAATGCTATTCTGGAAAACATTGCATTGGAGCTATACAGTGAGGTCTTATAGGACAAAGCTACAATTAAATGTCATAAGGTTCAGTTTACACAAGTTCAGAATTGTTCTACGATTATAATTAGCAGTTAGACTAAATGGCTGTTTCTTCCTTTCTTCTTCATTTTCTTAAAATGAATGTAAGATAGAACTTCCGAAAAGTAATATATTGGGTTTGTGGTGATAGATAACAAATCGTTGATAAAGATCAGAAAAAAGGTTGGTGAAAGAACCGAAGCCTGAAAAATACCGGCTTGAATTGAGAATTTATCTGAAACAACACCAACTACTATAAGATATTTCTGGGATAAAAAGACTATAAATAAAATTAATTTGTTGATAAGATCCCGCTGCCAAACTCTGTCAAACGCCTCGGATATATCTAGGGAAATGATATGAGACTCACCAAAGTCATGAACTGCTTTACCCTATTTCTCCGTAAGGACTGGATTAAGTGCCGTAATGCAGAATTATCAATTATGTCTTTAAGAGAATCAAATGTTTCCAAGGTTATGGTTGTATGGAGAACTACATGTAAATAACACAAATAGATGTCATGTTTATTTGCGATGACTTTGAGAAAGATAAAGTAGGGTTCAGAATAAGTTTGGCTAAATTAAATGGCTAAATTAAAAGTTTCATAGGAGAAATAATAAAAACCAAAACCAGAAGCAAGAAATAAATTAAAACAACAAAGGCCACACAGAGTCGTTCGTTGAGAAAATAAAATATGTTTTAGAAGAATTGAAGTCGGGGATGTGTACAATTATTTCTCGACAAAGGTACAAGCATTTATCGACGTTTTGGATCATAATCACAAAATTTAAATTTTTAATTTTATTATAATTTTTAGAATTTTGAAAAAAATTTCAATTTTTGATATTGTTATAATTTTTGCAATATTTTTAGAATTTTGGAAAAAGTTTGAAGTTTTGTATTTTTAAGAATTTTTGGAATATTATTAGAATTTAGAAAAAGTTTAAATATTTGATTTTATTCTAATTTTTGGAATTTTGAAAAAAGTTTCAATTTTGTTTTTATTTTGCAATACTTTTAGAATTTTTGAAAAAAGTTTAATCTTTGATTTTGTAATAATTTTTGGAATATTTTTAGAATTTTGAAAAAAGCTTAATTTTATTTAATTTTTTTCAATATTTTTGGAATTTGGAAAGAAATATGAATTTGTGGTTTTGTAATATTTTCTCGAAACGCTAAATGGAGAGGTTTTTAAGTAGTTTGCTGAGTGTATCATCTTTTCACTAAACTATGTTAATTTATGATCTGTTATAATTTGCCTGCAACGTATTGCTGTTTTGTAATAAATTTCTAAACAGAGAGAAAAAATACATGTACTTTAACAAAGAGTTATGTTTGATATACATCGCTGCCCAAAACTAAAATCCATGTCCCCATAAAAGTTTTTTGCCGAAAACTATATCAAAATCCTTAACCTAGACCGAAGTCTTGATATCTCAGAGCCTTGAAATTTCAGCCCTTTCATATTTTCATAATTACAATAATGCATAATGCAAATATTTATATATGTAATAAAGAAGGTTAATACGCTAATGGTATCATCAATCAATTTATTCGATTAAATTTTATTGCATTTTGTTAAAATTTAGAAACATATATAAGATAGCTATGATGCTGTCTGTGGATTCATTACTAGTTTGCATTCGTTAGTTTTCTAAGGAATATCTATTATTTATAATTACAATTCGATTTGTATGTACAATATGAAGTATTTGGTAAGCTCTTCAAACCTACTACTGAGTTTTAGAGTTTTGACACCATGAATTTTATTATAAAAGCTCGCTTTTCATAACTAAACGATGAAAAACTTTCAAATCAAATCATAAACAGAAACATTAAACAATATTAAACAATAGTATATACATGTTTTCGTCCCGTGGTGTGTTTGGAGTCGGAGAGCGAAACCTGAGGGCTACAAATCACTGGGGGAAATAACATGCTCTCTCCCGATGTGTTTATACAATTTTTTGCACGACCACAATATAATTATGATATTAAAAACTAAATCTAATCATTTAAAGAGAACGAAAATTATAATTTTTAATCTTCATCATAGAAGGCGGTTTTTATACAAATTTGTTTGAAGTTATTGTAAAAACTTCTGTTTCCATGAAATCTTTCATTGTTGTCATGGTTTGTTATTTTTTACTCCCTAGGGAGCAAAAAATGCAATCCGCTCCCGCAAATGAGGGAGCGGATTTGAACATTATATACAACCCGTGCAAAATTTGCATAAATAAAATAGTACATTATGATGCTAGGACGTAAAGCTAAAGATTTTGGACGGATGTGGAGTTTGCGAATCGAGGCACTGTTGAATATAATGAATAAATATTTGAGAGGAGAAAAACAAATTCGCATATCACAATGATCGGAATCAAAATTTGATCGCAATGAAAATTTGAAGACGAAGTGATATTGGAGGTGCATTATTACTTTTTATTGAAGGTTTATTTGAGGTGTATTATTAAAATCATGTTCAAATCCAAAACTACGTTTTTAATTTAACATATGGATTTCGAAAAAGTTTGCATGATGTTAATTGTTAACTAACACTGCTGCCATTATATTATATACTAAAAGATGTTCATAAAAAATATGTCAATAGTACATAAAAAGTTAGTGACCGACGAACGACGTTTCTTTTATTACTGAACAATCCGTCGTGGTTCACTGAAGGGATCCGTTCAATTAACTTCGGTCGTTCACGACCGACACATCACTAATACGTAGCAGAGACAACATTTTTTGGTATTCGATTCCACCAGTACACGAAATGTGAAAAGAAGGAGTTGTTATAAATAGATGTTTTCACATATGAGATCTCTAAGGTATGCTTATAAGAACAATGCTCCAACAACTCTTGTATGATGCAGCGAATCCATACCTGATGTTATCATTGGATCATCAATCGACTTCAATACAAGCCTATGAACTCTGGCGACAAAATTTCTGGTACTGCAACCCATAAATAGGAGTTGAACTCGTCGACTTGTATAAATTCTTTGTACATCGTAGTTATTTCAGATGGAGAGATAAAACGTTTACTGCAACATAGGAATCCAAGTCGTTGGGACTCTAATTTCGCCACAGAACAAAAATTTTCGTACCATTTTCGTTTGTGGTTGATATTAGTACGCAATAGTTTAAGTGCAGCTGAGTTTAATAATGCTATTCTGGAAAACATTGCATTGGAGCTATACAGTGAGGTCTTATAGGACAAAGCTACAATTAAATGTCATAAGGTTCAGTTTACACAAGTTCAGAATTGTTCTACGATTATAATTAGCAGTTAGACTAAATGGCTGTTTCTTCCTTTCTTCTTCATTTTCTTAAAATGAATGTAAGATAGAACTTCCGAAAAGTAATATATTGGGTTTGTGGTGATAGATAACAAATCGTTGATAAAGATCAGAAAAAAGGTTGGTGAAAGAACCGAAGCCTGAAAAATACCGGCTTGAATTGAGAATTTATCTGAAACAACACCAACTACTATAAGATATTTCTGGGATAAAAAGACTATAAATAAAATTAATTTGTTGATAAGATCCCGCTGCCAAACTCTGTCAAACGCCTCGGATATATCTAGGGAAATGATATGAGACTCACCAAAGTCATGAACTGCTTTACCCTATTTCTCCGTAAGGACTGGATTAAGTGCCGTAATGCAGAATTATCAATTATGTCTTTAAGAGAATCAAATGTTTCCAAGGTTATGGTTGTATGGAGAACTACATGTAAATAACACAAATAGATGTCATGTTTATTTGCGATGACTTTGAGAAAGATAAAGTAGGGTTCAGAATAAGTTTGGCTAAATTAAATGGCTAAATTAAAAGTTTCATAGGAGAAATAATAAAAACCAAAACCAGAAGCAAGAAATAAATTAAAACAACAAAGGCCACACAGAGTCGTTCGTTGAGAAAATAAAATATGTTTTAGAAGAATTGAAGTCGGGGATGTGTACAATTATTTCTCGACAAAGGTACAAGCATTTATCGACGTTTTGGATCATAATCACAAAATTTAAATTTTTAATTTTATTATAATTTTTAGAATTTTGAAAAAAATTTCAATTTTTGATATTGTTATAATTTTTGCAATATTTTTAGAATTTTGGAAAAAGTTTGAAGTTTTGTATTTTTAAGAATTTTTGGAATATTATTAGAATTTAGAAAAAGTTTAAATATTTGATTTTATTCTAATTTTTGGAATTTTGAAAAAAGTTTCAATTTTGTTTTTATTTTGCAATACTTTTAGAATTTTTGAAAAAAGTTTAATCTTTGATTTTGTAATAATTTTTGGAATATTTTTAGAATTTTGAAAAAAGCTTAATTTTATTTAATTTTTTTCAATATTTTTGGAATTTGGAAAGAAATATGAATTTGTGGTTTTGTAATATTTTCTCGAAACGCTAAATGGAGAGGTTTTTAAGTAGTTTGCTGAGTGTATCATCTTTTCACTAAACTATGTTAATTTATGATCTGTTATAATTTGCCTGCAACGTATTGCTGTTTTGTAATAAATTTCTAAACAGAGAGAAAAAATACATGTACTTTAACAAAGAGTTATGTTTGATATACATCGCTGCCCAAAACTAAAATCCATGTCCCCATAAAAGTTTTTTGCCGAAAACTATATCAAAATCCTTAACCTAGACCGAAGTCTTGATATCTCAGAGCCTTGAAATTTCAGCCCTTTCATATTTTCATAATTACAATAATGCATAATGCAAATATTTATATATGTAATAAAGAAGGTTAATACGCTAATGGTATCATCAATCAATTTATTCGATTAAATTTTATTGCATTTTGTTAAAATTTAGAAACATATATAAGATAGCTATGATGCTGTCTGTGGATTCATTACTAGTTTGCATTCGTTAGTTTTCTAAGGAATATCTATTATTTATAATTACAATTCGATTTGTATGTACAATATGAAGTATTTGGTAAGCTCTTCAAACCTACTACTGAGTTTTAGAGTTTTGACACCATGAATTTTATTATAAAAGCTCGCTTTTCATAACTAAACGATGAAAAACTTTCAAATCAAATCATAAACAGAAACATTAAACAATATTAAACAATAGTATATACATGTTTTCGTCCCGTGGTGTGTTTGGAGTCGGAGAGCGAAACCTGAGGGCTACAAATCACTGGGGGAAATAACATGCTCTCTCCCGATGTGTTTATACAATTTTTTGCACGACCACAATATAATTATGATATTAAAAACTAAATCTAATCATTTAAAGAGAACGAAAATTATAATTTTTAATCTTCATCATAGAAGGCGGTTTTTATACAAATTTGTTTGAAGTTATTGTAAAAACTTCTGTTTCCATGAAATCTTTCATTGTTGTCATGGTTTGTTATTTTTTACTCCCTAGGGAGCAAAAAATGCAATCCGCTCCCGCAAATGAGGGAGCGGATTTGAACATTATATACAACCCGTGCAAAATTTGCATAAATAAAATAGTACATTATGATGCTAGGACGTAAAGCTAAAGATTTTGGACGGATGTGGAGTTTGCGAATCGAGGCGCTAACCGAAACTTGCACCCACATTAAGTCCAAAATAGCTTACGTCCGTGCATCATATACTATTTTTTATTCGCCGCAAGCAAAATATTTTAAGAAAATTTGTTTATTCTAAATTAAAATTATAAATTTTCATAAATTTTAAAATAAGAATATGTGGAACAAGTAAACCGACTTGAAATAAGGCAAACAAAAAATATCAAATATATATAATATTTTTTTTAAATTACTCAAATTAATTATTTAAAAAGTCCGTTTTTTCATTACTTTCACTAAAAATGTGCTTTCGCATATAATATTATCAAAGTGATATTATTTCTAAAACAAAAAATCAAATTAAACCATCCAAAATGCAAATATTCTTTTTCATTCCTTTGTTTATCATTATTAGTTTTTTTGTATTTTATTATTCTGATAGAAATCGACAGCAATGGGTTATGACAGAAGTTTGCCGCTGACGTCGTTAAGACTTATATATTGATTTCCACTTAAATTAATATATGGGTCCTTAAGACGGAAATCGGATAGTGACTTGTAGGTAAAATTACGTTGTTTGTTGGTCGAACAATCTACTTGGGATAAATCATTAACACAAGCTCGTATAATCATTATTTATTATTTAAGTGTTTTTTTTAAGTTTTGTTATATTTTCCTAAAATTTTCTTCATTTTTGTTACAAAAAGTGTCATCAGAATATTGAGTTCTAACGAACTAACTTCGTGAAAGATATTCTAGTTATTTTATCCATAAGAAAATTTTTGTTAAAATTAATTAGATTTGCTAAGCATGATATTTCAAACTTTTGCATCATATTGCAGATATGCCCGCAAATCATAGTCAATGTAAGAGCTCCCTACTCTAGAATAAAAATTCTTATTTAACTTCATCTTATTTGTTATTCCAATGACCAACACATACTTACACCAAACGCTTTCTAAAGTATAGATTTACGGGATTATAGTTTATAGTTCATTCGGTATTGCTGGATAAACAACAAATAAAGTTAACATTAGAACTAACACTTTGTAACTAATAACGTTATGATTCTATCATGCACCAAAATGTGTTCTAGGGAACCCAAAAATGAGCCAGACTTGGCCATTGATGTATATTTTACTGCCATGTTACATTTATATAAGTTGTTTTGGAATATTTTTTTATCTATCTTTAATCACTTAATTTCGAGATCCAGATCTTATACAAGTATAAATATATGAATTTATAATTATAAACTTTTCGCTTCCACACGAAATTTAATATCATAACTATCTAACTAGCTAACAGCATACAAAAAGTTTTGAAAGCTGTTAAAGTTTTTTATCTATGATCGTAAAGTTTATATCAATTGACGATCAATCAAGTGTTAATTGCTAATGATTTAACGGCTCAGTTGTCTAAGTTTGTCATAATTATTGAGTTTTGTATTACATTTACTTATGGTAATACAAATAACCTTCTGAATTACAAATTTTATTTGGTTATATCATTCTTTTTTTTATATAAAGTTAAGCTTGTTTAGTGTTAATTATAATAAATGATAAATTAACGTCTATGAATATCCGAAGATACCACGGCAACAAGAGAATAAGATGTAAATTAAATTTTGTTGAGAAACTTATAAACACTGATTTTAAACTTTTGAGGATTACGGTTACGAGGAAAACGCCAATTATGTAAAGAATACCACAAATGGGAGACTCTATTGAAAAGATACACTGGAAGTCTGGTTCATTTCTTAGCGAGAAAAATATTAATTATTATTTTCCATCCGTAAAAGTTAATGACTATGGATGGATGATATTCTATGCACCGATCTGATACTATTTTATTTAAAATATTTCGGGTGATTTTTTTTCAAATATGATGTAGGATCGATCGTCTGAAAAGTTGTTTATTCCATCTAGTTATTTATTTCTGAGAATCCTTAGACTTAGAACAATGATCATATAAAATAGATCAAACCGATCAAACTGTCTAGTTCAGTTCAACTTATTGAATTTTTTAGTTTAGTTGGAATTATTTAGTTCAATCAGTCCCTGCTATTGACATATGAGTTAACGTAAGATATCACATAAGTTTGCACACGCTAATCTAGTAAAAGTACTTGTTAGTGATGCAACACGTGAGCTTGTTCAAAGAAATTAGTCTCCATGTAATTTGTGTATTTGTGAACTTTAATCATTGAATGAGGGAGTGTGTCGCGCATTAATGAAGAAGAACTACATTAATGGTTTATTTTAACTTTCTTTTTATTGTGTTTCTGTAATTTAAAAAAAAAATTTTAGCATTTTATTTTGATTTTAGTTATCTGAATCATCTTATCTTATCTGAGGATTTAGATGGCTTTGGTACATGAACTGCATATGGACGAGGAACTCCAACTGGAAATCTATGTACAACTGGAAATTTTATTGTTTTTTTCACTGGGTATGGAACTGGTCGATCAGCTTGAATTGGATAATGTTTAACAACTGGAACATCAACTGGATAAGGCTTTTCTACAGCGTATGGGCGATCAACGGGAACGTTTACATGCATAGGATATGGGATAGGCTTTTTAACTGGTACTGGAACTAGATGAGGTACACCTACGGTTTTAGTAACTACATTAACAGCATGTTGTTGTTGTTGTTAGCGTTACCCAGGTAGCACGGCGTGGACGTAGAATTTCGGATTTTCGCTACCCCAAAATAAAAAATATCATTATCCAATTAAAATAGTTGTTATCATTTGTTGTCATAGCTACACACCAATTTGGAAAAATAATAAATATTTTGTCAAAGGTTACTTGTTCCACATATTTTTATTTTAAAATTTATGAAAATTTATAATTTTCTTTTCTTAAAATATTTTGCTTGCGGCGAATAAAAACTAGTATATGATGCACGGACGTAAGCTGTTTTGGACTTAATGTGGGAGCAAATCTCGGCTGGCGCCTTGATTTGCAAACTCCACATCTGTCCAAAATCTTTAGCTTTACGTCCTAGCATCATAATGTACTATTTTGATTTGTGTTTTGGCAACGATTGTTTTGGCCTCAGCCGAAGATGTGAAAGAAAAAAAAGTAGAGAAACATGGAGCATCTGGTTGGAGAAACAATTTGGAATATGATGGTGCGTACGGTGGTATGTAAACTGCAATGCATATGGTGGGTCATATGGAGGAGCACATGGTTATGGTGGTGAATTTGGTGGTTATAGTCTTGGAAATGGATTGTCAGAAAACCATGATGGCCATGACGGATCAGGTTTCGGTGATGGAAAAAAAGGAGAATATCATGGTGGTTTATATAGAGATGACCACACTGGACACGGTTTTTATGGTGCCCACTTGGAACAACATGCCGTTAATGTAGTTACTAAAACCGTAGGTGTACCTCATCTAGTTCCAGTACCAGTTAAAATGCCTATCCCATATCCTTTGCATGTAAACGTTCCCGTTGATCGCCCATACGCTGTAGAAAAGCCTTATCCAGTTAATGTTCCAGTTGTTAAACATTATCCACTTCAAGCTGATCGACCAGTTTCATACCCAGTGAAAATACCAATAAAATTTCCAGTTGTACATAGAGTTCCAGTTGGAGTTCCTCGTCCATGTGCAGTTCATGTACCAAAACCATACCTACTTAGAGTACCACACCCTGTTGTTGTAGAACAAAATATTCCTTATGAATTAAATAAATTGAATAAAATCATTTATTTTGCGGCATTCAAAAACACAGCAATAATATGAAAACATCGTGCGAAGTGTGAGTTTACCGTGTCTGAGTCATGTTTGCCTATCTAAATCCTCAGATAAGATAAGATGCCTCAGATAACTAAAATCAAAATAAAATGCTAAAATTTTTTTTTTAAATTACAGAAACACAATAAAAAGAAAATTAAAATAAACCATTAATGTAGTTCTTCTTCATTAATGCGCGACACACTCCCTCATTCAATGATTAAAGTTCACAAATACACAAATTACATGGAGACTAATTTCTTTGAACAAGCGCACGTGTTGCATCACTAACAAGTACTTTTACTAGATTAGCGTGTGCAAACTTATGTGATATCTTACGTTAACTCATATGTCAATAGCAGAGACTGATTGATGGAAATAATTCCAACTAAACTAAAAAATTCAATAAGTTGAACTGAACTAGACAGTTTGATCGGTTTGATCTATTTTATACGATCATTGTTCTAAGTCTAAGGATTCTCAGAAATAAATAACTAGATGGAATAAACAACTTTTCAGACGATCGATCCTACATCATATTTGATAAAAAATCACCAGAAATATTTTAAATAAAATAGTATCAAATCGGTGCATAGAGTATCATCCATAGTCATTAACTTTTACGGATGGAAAATAATAATTAATATTTTTATCACTAAGAAATGAACCAGTACAGTGCATCTTTTCAATAAAGTCTCCCATCTGTGGTATTCTTTACATAATTGGTTTTCCTCGTAACTGTAATTAATCCTCAAAAGTTTTAAATCAGCGTTTATAAATTTTTCATCGAAATTTAATTTACATCTTATTCTCTTGTTGCCGTGGTATCTTCGGATATTCAGAGACGTTAATTTATCATTTATTATAATTAACACTAATCAATCCTAGCTTTATATAAAAAAAAAGAATGGTATAACCAAATAAAATTTGTAATTCAGAAGGTTATTTGTATTACCATAAGTAAATGTAAGACAAAACTCAATAATTATGACAAACTTAGACAACTGAACCGTTAAATCATTAGCAATTAAAATTTGATTGATCGTCAATTGATATAAACTTTACGATCATAGATAAAAAATTTCAACAGCTTTTAAAACTTTTTGTATGCTGCTAGTTATTTAGATAGTTATGATATTAAATTTCGTGTGGAAGCGAAAAGTTTAATTATAAATTCATATATCGATACTTGTATAAGAACTGGATCTCGAAATTAAGTGATTAAAGATAGATAAAAAAATATTTCAAAAACAAATTATTACATTTAGTAACATAGCAATAAAATATACATCAATAGCCAAGTCTGGCTCATTTTCATATATTTTCATTTTATTTAACTACAAGTAATAAATCCAGACTTCTTATTTTTCACTCTCACTTTTATCAAAAGACATCAACAGGAAAACTATAAAACAACAATCACACACAATAGTAGATTGTATTTTAAGAGCAGAAAGTACTACATTGCTGCTCGTGCATGAAAATTGCAACTGGTTGAGGCGTAGCCGAAACCAGCAATCATGTCAGAGCTGCAATGTTACTTTCTGCTCAAAGTATACATACTATTTATTTTAACGACTGCCGACAAATGCGATCAAAGTTGCCAAGGAGGCATTTATTTGTTGTTTAAAAAACGTATCGGACGTCAAGTTAAAATTTTAAATTAATAAATTTAAAATTTATACAGAGTTTATATCTATTTTTAAATAAAAATAATTTAAGATGAGCAGTAGTGATGAAAGTGATATAATTTGCACTTCATTCACCTCATATAAAAGAAGCAGCCAACAATTTAACTTTAGATCTGTTGCCTGAAAAATCTAAAGCCGGGTATGAAAAATCTTACCTATTATTTATCAATTGGCGGAAGACCAAAAAACAGGAATTTTTTATTCTGAAGATGTGTTTTTGGTATATTTTGGTGAACTATCGCAGACAAAAAAGTCTTCAACAATGTGGTCAAATTATTCAATGTTAAAATCAACATTCATCGTTAAAGAAAATTTGGATATTAGTAAATATAAAAGATTTTGCCTTTTTTAAAAAAGAAGCCCTCGGATTATAGAGCCAAAAAATCAAAAGTGTTTTGGGGAGAAGAAATTAATAAATTTTAATATTATGTCTTTGTCCATTATGTCTTTGGTTTTACTTGTGTTTTTACTTTCCGACTAAGAGCAGAAAAAATTAAAAAATGCTCGCTAAACAGCAAAAGCAAACTTTCTGTTTTAAACTGATAGATAGAAAACATTATTTTCTATGACAGTCGTTAAAAAAGTAATTTAAAAATTTATAAATTGATTATCTGTTTCTTTTCAATCATTACTTGTGTTTATAACGCTTATGTCATACGGGCTTATCAGAAGACGTTCTAAAATAAGGTGAGAAACGTTGGTCAAAGGGCTGGGTAGAGCAGTTTTGGGTACCCTAGAACACATTTTGGTGCATGATAGAATCATAATGTTATTAGTTACAAAGTGTTAGTCTTAATGTTAACTTTATTTGTTGTTGATCCAGCAATACCGAATGAACTATAAACTATAATCCCGTAAATCTATACTTTAGAAAGCGTTTGGTGTAAGTATGTGTTAGTCATTGGAATAACAAATTAAATGAAAGTGAAGTTAAACAAGAATTTTTATTCTAAAATAGGGAGCTCTTACATTGACTATGATTTGCGGGCATTCCTGCAATATGATGAAAAAATTTGAAATATCATGCTTAGCAAACCTAATTAATTTTAACGGAGTTAATTCGTTAGAACTCAATATTCTGATGACATTTTTTGTAACAAAAATGAAGAAAATTTTAGGAAAATATAACGAAACTTAGAAAAAACATTTAAATAATAATTAATGATTGCCCGAGTTTGTGTTAATGATTTATCCCAAGTAGCTTGTTCGACCAAGAAACAAAGCAATTTTACCTACAAGTCACTATCCGATTTCCGTCTTATAGAACCACATATTAATTTAAGTGGAAATCAACACATTCAGCACATTTTTAGTGAAAGTAATAAAAAAACGGGCTTTTTAAATAATTAATGTGAGTAATTTAAAAAAAATATTATATATTTTTAATCTGTTTTGTTTGTCTTATTCCATGTCGGTTTACTGATATTTAAATTTATTTTTTCTTAATATTAAGATATAGAAAATTTATATTATTTTCTATAAATAACTCAAATATTTAAATTTTCTGGTTTTTTGGTTTCTTTTAAATTGTAACATAAAAAATGTCCCAAAGTGGACAAATGCAATCACATACATATTCATTTTTAATTTACAATTTTAATTTATGACCACTACCGTCAACGTAATGGGAAAGATTCATAAAGTATCAGAACGTAATAGTTATAATGTAGAAACTGAATATTGTAGCTCTTGTCAATAGGGACAAAGTCGGACAGGTGCGAATAATATTCGCTCGCCAAGGGTTCGGAGAATGTATAAGAGCACATTTATATTACCAGGCTATAGACACAAAAAAAAAATAAATGTTTCATCGTAAATGTCAATCTCATCTAAGTTGATCGAAAACCCACAGAAAATGTTACTTGAGGTTAGTTCTTATCTTTAGCTGTTTATCGTAAGTAAAGAAAGATTCAATTATACCAGCTTGTAAATGGTTT
The DNA here is from genome assembly GCA_963693315.1 of Diogma glabrata. Classification (NCBI taxonomy): domain Eukaryota; kingdom Metazoa; phylum Arthropoda; class Insecta; order Diptera; family Cylindrotomidae; genus Diogma; species Diogma glabrata. The sequence goes on from OY856187.1 coordinate 104,841,410, forward strand.
ATATTGGAAAAAATTCTCGAAGTTGGGGGCTGAGATGCGTACTTGAAATAGCACTTGTTTGATGATAACTTAAAAATTATGCACCGCAAAACCTTTCTTCGTGATTTTTTTCAAATTTTTCTGTCAATTAAGTTCGAAATCCAAAGGCGGAGGGACCAACTTGTTGGACTTTTTTGAAATATAATCCAAGCGGTCTCTCTAATGATTTGACCGGGGTTTAAATGGTGTTTTTACCTCTTCTTATTCCCACCCCCTTAATAAACATAATTAGGTATTAGGTATGAGCTGAAGCATTTTACACTTTTCTTATCATTAAAAGCTAATTTTTCATCACTCCAAATACAATTTGAGATTTTCGATCAAATAAGTTCGGGGCTTTCAGAAAATGTCATTATTTAAAATTATACAAAAAGTGTAAATTATACAAATATTATACAATACAAATTGTACAATACAAATCACACATACAAATATTGTTATGCATTATACAAAAATTATACAAAATACATTTTTTAGGAATACTGAAATGGAGCTCTTTCATTTGATATTCTATTTGTCTCGACAAAAAAATGTATTTTCTCAATGGCCTCACATCGGAAACCTAAATAAAGCAAACGACAACACTTTATTTATTGTTTAACCCTTCATTTTGTGTGAATGGGTTAGTTAAATACGCACCTTAAATTTTAGGTTCATTGGATTTATGATTTACGAGATAATTAATATAATGCGAAAGTGATAATCAATATAATGCATCGTTATACAAAACGGAACCCGATTCGCAAGTAGAGAGCTATTCAGGAATCAAAAATGTTAAAAAAAATTGTAATAGATACATCGTTTGTCAGCTAACAAGAGCAATTAGGTAAAGGTCTCCAAGAGTAGATAAAATTGCATATGAAATGTACGATAAAATTAAAACACATTAGTACACTACTAGTGGAGTCATATTAGCATTTTATATTGATGTAAGAGCAAAGTTGAATTTTTTTTTTGTTTTATGTTAAGGACATAAAAGTTAGTGGGCATGTAATTATTTAGCAAATTTGGAGGTCCAGAAGGACCTCAAAAATGGCCAAAACTGATTTTTTGGTGTTTTTTGAGTAGGTCGCTTCACTATTTTTGAAATATTTCGGGCTCTAATGATCATAAAAAAAAAAAATAAAAAATGTTTGTGATTAAATTTCAAATCCATCTAGGGGGGTTAGATACTTTAAAACTGTAACCTAACCTCAAAAAACCGAATCGCGTGACTTTTTTTTTTTTTACTAAAATTATGATAAGGGGCGGAAAAGTCGTCAAATTTTCTCGAAAATTTCAGAAAACATGTGTTTTAATAGTTTTAATATAGGATTTAATTTTTTCGGCCACAATTGGCATTTTTCGTTAAATTTGGCAAATGGTGTCATTTTATGAGAAGTCATCCATAATAAACATTTTTTTTTTAATCTCTACGTTTTTTTATCTACTTTAACCTAAGTATAATTAAAATTGTGTTGCCTTAATTTAAATGCCCATTTTTGGGCATGATAAAAAAAATTAATTTTTGCATTTTTTTGACATTTTACCATATATACGGGATTATTTATGCTATTATCATGTATTTTGCATAAAAGTGATATATGCAATTCAAATTAATAAAAAATATTTTTTTGAATTATACATAACCTACAAAAGTTTTTTTTCTTGCAATGCCCTAAATTGCTTTTGGTAAATAATTAAAATTAATCTAACAAAATATATGACATAATAATAAAAAATAGCAGGTGAAGTAGTATATAAGTAATAGTTTAAGCAAAAATTGTAATAATAATTTAAACTGAGGATGACGTTAGTCGAAATCGATATTCAATAAAATAAAAAATCAATTTCAAATTGTTACTATAAGGAAGTTTATATTATTATTAATAAAATAAAAATTTCAAAAATAAACAGCAAAAAGTATATTTTTAAATATTGCATTTTAATTCAAAAGTGACAAAAGCACACAAACAGTGAATAATATGGAAAACCATAATAACACATATAGAATTTTCAATTGAAAACATAATTGGCGTAAAATTATTTATGCTGTGTATTTTATATGTTTGAAAAAAATTGAATATTACATTTTTTCAAAATCTTATATCAAATATTTACAATAATTGTAATAACATCTTAATTATTTACCAAAAGCAATTTAGGGCATTGCAAGAAAAAAAGTTTTGTAGGTTATGTATAATCTTAAAAAATATTTTTTATTTTTTTTTTTTTTTTTAATAAAATGTGTTGTGTAATAGGGTTTAGAATATGTGTCACAACAACACATAAATACCTTTTAAGACCTAGGTCTAGACCTGGGTCCCACAACAACTGGCGTTCTAAGGTGTGGATTAACGCTTTTTTTAAACATCTGTGGGTTGAAGCCACCTGAGACTAAGTGTTCCGACAAACTATTCCATTTGTACGCAGTTCGGACAAAGAAGTCTCTCTGCAATCTGCCAGTATGACAGCGCGGTATCTTTACCGTTTCACTGGTTGCGGCAGCCGATTGCCGAGTGGAACGGGGATAAGAATAAGTTTGAGGCATGATGCCGCTGATTTCATCTGAGCACTGCTGATGACGATATTTGTAAAAAACAACGAGGTCAGCAACAGTGCGACGATGTTGTAGGGAATCAAGTTTTGATGTCAAAGTTCGATCACCTACAATTCGTATAGCTCGCTTTTGAACAGAGTCCAAGAGGGCCAAGATGGAAACAGAGGCAGCACCCCAAACTTGACAGCAGTACTCCATACAGGGACGAATATAGGACTTATAAACATGGAGCAATTGGTATGGAGTGAAAATTTTTTTGCATCTATTTAGGAGGCCGAGTTTTTTAGACGCGCTTTTTGCCATCGCCATTACATGATCGTTCCAGAGTAGGTCATTTGAAACTGTGACACCCAATAAACGAATGTTTTTACATTCACCTATTGGTTCATCACACATACTAAATAAAATATCTTTGGGGAACTCGGTCTTTAATCTGGAAACAATCAACAGCTGTGTTTTGGTGGAGTTGAAATTGACAAGGTTTTGGTCGCCCCAGTCGGCGACTTTATTCAGGTCTTTGTTCACGTTTATGGCAGCGTCTCTCCGGGCAGGATTAATTCGTTCGTGCATTTCACCTTTTGAAGGAAGAGACTCGAACTACTTGTGCAGAGTACTATCATCTGCAAAACTATTTATTGGGTTACTGGTGATTTTCAACAATTCGTTGATATAAATCAAAAATAGGGTTGGGGACAATACTGAGCCTTGGGATACACCAGCGTTAATTAGTTTAGACTCAGAAGAAAATCCGTCTAAGGTTACCGAAATGTATCGGTTGGATAAAAAATTTTGAATCAGCTTCACAACATTGGGATGAAAACCGTACGCAACGAGCTTGTTGATTAAGTTGGCATGCCAGACTCGATCGAATGCCTTGGAGATGTCTAAAGCGATAACGTATGTTTCACCACCTTTATCAAGTATGCTGTTCCAACAATGCGCTACATAGTTTAATAGATCGGTAGTTGATCTTTTGTTTCGAAAACCGTATTGGCTGTCGGATATTAAATGATTTTCTTCCAGAAATTTTGAAATATGTGTATTAATATAATGCTCATAGACTTTGGATAGGACCGATAGTAAAGCTATTGGCCTATAATTTGAGATATCGGATTTTGGTCCCTTTTTGGGGACGGGCTGGACATTTGCCAACTTCCAGCACGAGGGAAATATACCAGATTTGTAGGATTGGTAGAATATTTTAGTTAAAGTTGGTTCAAGTTCTTTTGAACAGGTTTTTAAAATAATGGGTGGAATATTGTCCATTCCTGATGCTTTGTTGATGTTTAACCCCTTTAAAAGTTTAGCGACTATTTTGGGTTTGAAGTGAAGTTCATTCATATTAACTCCTGAAGACTGGATTTGGGGTATTTCTTTAGGAGTTTCCAAAACAGTGGAGTTCAGAGCAAAGCGTTCAGCGAACAAGTTAGCTTTTCTTGCGGGATCATTGACGATTAAATCACCATCAATAATAGGGGGAATAGAAAATTTTGTACCAGAATTTAAGGAATTAATGGCACTGTAGAAACTCTACCGTAGAAACCTACCAAAACATTTTAAGACTACGAAAGTGATAGCGATACTTAAGCCAGGTAAACCATCCAATGAACCAGGAAGCTATCGCCCGATTGCCCTTTTGAGCACCTGCTATAAATTGCTAGAACGGCTCATATACAATCGTATCGCACCGATATTGAATGACCAGATACCAGTCGAACAAGCTGGTTTTCGTCCCAATCGCAGTTGCACTGACCAACTGCTCGCTCTAACATCCTATATCGAAGCTGGGTATCAAAAACAACTAAAAACAGGCGCAGTATTCATCGATCTTACTGCAGCATATGACACGGTCTGGCGAATTGGGATTTTATATAAGCTGTTCAATGCAATACCTTGTAGCACCATCTCGCGTTTAATTAACAACATGCTGAGTAATCGTGTATTCAAAGTTCATCTAAATAATTCCTGTAGTAGGTCTAAAATGCTTAACAATGGTTTACCACAGGGTTCCGTCCTGGCGCCATTACTTTTTAATCTGTACATTCATGACATTCCTAACACAACATCAAAGAAATTTGGTTACGCTGATGATTGGACCCTGGCCACTTAAAACAAAGACATGGGTGTTTTGGAGGATTTGCTCTCAACTGACCTAGCGATAATGAATGACTATTTTCGAACGTGGAGTTTATTTCCCAATCTAAGTAAAACCGAGAGCTCCTGTTTCCACTTAAACAACAAACTGGCAAAACACGAACTATCAGTGTTATTTAACGGCACTGTCATTAAATACAATCAACAGCCAAAGTACCTGGGCATTACTTTCGATAGAACTCTTTCTTTTAAACTCCACATAGAAAATACGTCACAAAAACTTAAAACGAGAAACAATATATTGCACAAACTGGCAGGCTCTACATGGGGTGCTACTCCAGCTACCCTCCGAACAACTGCTCTAAGTCTGGTTTAATCAGTGGCTGAGTATGGCGCACCAGTCTGGTTGAATAGCACACATACTCAAAAAGTTGACTGCCAGCTGCATGCTACGATGCGTACTATAAGTGGTACTATCAGATCCACCCCTTTACCTTGGCTCCCTGTGTTAAGCAATATCGCTCCACCTGCACTCAGACGCTCGCATGCTCTCATGCGTGAACATAAAAAGGTAACCAACAACACCACGTTACCCTTGCACAAATATTACGGTGACCACACTCGTTGTCGATTGAAGTCAAGAAAGCCTCCACATAAAACTGCCAGCAACCTGCTGGCAACTGATTTTAATATCTTGGATGCCTGGGACAGCTCCTTGCAACATTACAACACAACTGGCCTTTCTATTACTAACCCGACTTCTACCCAACCTGGTTTCGATTTGCCACGTCATACCTGGACTACATTAAACCGAATAAGAACGAATCATGGACGTTGTGCTGATTCTTTCTACAAGTGGGGCATTTCAGAGTCCCCTGAGTGTGACTGCGGCGCTCCACAACAAACTATAAAACACATTGCAACTGTGTGTCCAATTCGACGTTACAATGGCAACATCTTAGACATCCATTTGGCAACTCCCGATGTAGTAGCATGGATAGACTCGCTCGATGTAAACATCTAATGTTCAAATGTACTGCCCAATGTTCAAATATTTTACTTTTTAATTTACTTAAAAGACACGCAATCAAATCGATTGTAAGTTCATTTAATGTGTATCCATGTATTGTTTTAGGTAGATTTCATAGAAGAGTCTACCTATTTTTAAGTTTAATTTTTTAATGTGTCACAAAAAAAACCATACGCTAAATAAAATAGGAATCCAAATATTAAATGATCTACGTTTGTTTCTAAGTGCCGTTTTGGCAGCTTTCGAATACAAGTATTTTTGTTTGGGTTTTACTATGGAGAAAGGGGCAAATTTATTGATAGCAAATTGGATGGTTTCTGTAAAGTTTTGGGCAGAAACATTTACATTGTCAGTGTAAAAACAATGACGGTCGAAAGGGAAACCATGGAAAAAATTTTGAAGACCACTCTTATCCATTTTTGAGTAGTGAAATATTTTACGGGGTTTGGAAGCTGTAGTTTTCAGTAAATCAGTTTTGATAACTGATGAGATTAAATAATGATCAGAATTTCCAATACTACCTTTCGCGACATCGACAATCGTAATATCTGGCATTGTGGTAAGATAGAGATCTAAAAGAAAACTATTATCACCGCCATTACGGGGAGTGAAAATCGGGCTTTTAACAATTTGGAATAGGCCCTGAGACGCGGCAAAAATTTCTGCCAGTTTTCCACTATTGTCAACATCGTCGGTCGATTTGGAGAATTCCAATCATGATTTGTTGTGGACGTTGAAGTCACCGGTAACGATAACTTCACAATTAGGGGACTTTGCTCTAATCTCGTCCATAATTTTTGTCAGTATATTAAAAAAGTTTGGGTTACGTTTGTTGGGGGATCGGTATAAAGCTATTGTAAAAAAAGTCATTTCTGGAAGACAAATCTTTAAAACCATTGTATTGAAGCCGTCACCGTGTAGTTCAAAATTTGGAAAGCGCGTGTACGCAACACTCTCATGAATGAATGCGCATACGCCCTGATGGAGTTTGAAAGCTGATTCGAGCCTATATTTGGAATTAAGCGATTCTATAAAGAGAAAATTTTCAGAAACTTGTGTTTCTGTAAGGAATAGAATGTTCGGTTTGTCGTGCTCAAGATGATGTTGCACGTGGTCATGGTTAGCGTTCAATCCGCAGATGTTTTGAACATGTATTTTAAAATTTTTTATTGATTCATATATGTTTTGTCCCTGCGAATTCCGTGGACATGCCGCTTTATGGGCGGGTGGATTGTGCAAATTTGCTTTACCACTTGCAGACTTATTTTTTTTCGGTTGTACTGCCATATATATATATATCAAAAAGTTTATTTTATTTTTTTATGTTTTATTTTAAAATGGATAACTAAGTAAAAAAATCCTATCATACTACAAAATATGACATATGCCAATATTTCATGATAAGATGATTACCAATTTGAATTGCATATTTCACTTTTATGCAAAATACATGATAATGTATAATGCATAAATAATACCGTATATATGGTAAAATGTCAAAAAATGCAAAAATTAATGTTTTTTTTTCATGCCCAAAAAATGGGCATTTATAAATTAAGGCAACATAATTTTAATTATACTTAGGTTAAAGTAGATAAAAAAATACAGATTAAAAAAAAAATTTATTATGGATGACTTCTCATAAAATGTCACCATTTGCCAAATTTAACGAAAAATGCCAATTGTGGCCGAAAAAATTAAATGTTTTTCATAAAAATTAAATCCCATATTAAGACTATTAAAATACATGTTTCCTGAAATTTTCATAAAAATTCGACCATTTTTCCGCCCCTTATCATAAATTTAGTAAAAAAAAATAAAAGTCATGCGATTCGGTTTTTTGAGGTTAGGTTACACTTTTAAAGTATCTAACCCCCCTAGATGGATTTGAAATTTAATCACAAACATTTTTTATTTTTTTTTTTAATGATTATTAGAGCCCAAAATATTTCAAAAATAGTGAAGCGACCTACTCAAAAAACACCAAAAAACCAGCTTTTGCCATTTTTGAGGCACTTCCAGACCTCCAAATTTGCTAAATAATTACACTAACTTTTATGTCCTTAACATAAAACAAAAAAAAAATTCAACTTTGCTCTTACATCAAATATATCACTTTTTTTTACTAATATGACTCCACTATACAAACAAAATTAAAACACATCAATTTTTATAAATAAATGCCAATAGATGGCTCTGCAAAAACATCAACATTTTATTTTATTTCAGACAAATAATTTAATTTAAATTACATACTGCAATGTTTCTGGATATTTAATTTTATTTCGGTTTATTCGGAGGCACAATTTTCAATAACTTAATAACTCAACAATCATACTCGTCATCAAAAATGACAACAATCACACTTGCGCCATCAACACTTGTCACAGGTTTATTCCTACTCAGTGGCGGTTTTAAGCACAGGCAAACCAGGAATTTACCGGTGGCCTCGCATTTTTTTTTCTTAGTACAAGTAATATAAAAAAATTTTCTTAGTACAATAAATGGGCTATTATTTTGAAAACGTACATCGAAAAAAACACAACTGTTTTTTAAAGATCTAAAATTTTGATATTTTGTTGGTATTGACGAAAGGAAAAAAGTTATTTCTACTTTTATTTTTTGTGTACTCTGAATCGGAGTTATGCGCGGTTGAATTTTTGAGGCTTTTTCACGTAGTTTTGGTAATGGTGTCAATGTTTTGTGAATAGGTGCCACAAATTTCATCCGATTTAAGTATATTTTTACAAGTAAAAAGAAAAATAATTGAATAATTGAAATAAGTAAGTTTAAAATTAATAACTTTTCTCTTTTCCGCTAGGCAGCGCGTAAAACCTTGGTTTACTTCAAAGCTCATATCTCAAAAAACCACCTTTTTTTTTTGTTTTTCACAAACTTTAAAGTAAACATATGCAGCTATAAAATTAAGAAATAAAAAGTGAGCCATTCAATATGGATTTTTTCTTACGATTTTTTAAAGTTTGGTATATGAAAAATTCACATGTGTTTTTTTATTAAGATAATAATCCTGTACTAAATGTGGATTTAATAAATTAAACATTTCATATTTTAACACCTGCAATAAATTTGAACAATTTTCTGTGTATTGAGAAACAGGTTTTTATTCAGAATAAGACTTGGAGATCCCAATGATCGAAGATTTTGTTATAATTTCAACATCACCAACACTAACATTAGAAAAAAACATTAAAAAAATATTTTTTCTATAAACATTATAATTTAATCAATATTATAAATAAATACATTAAAAAATTAATTTATATATTTTTTTTTGCCTTTAAATTGAAATATTTATGATCATCAGAAAAAGAAAACATTTTGGCAATTATTTTATCGGGTGTAGTGTTATCCGGTAAAAAACAGTGAAATCCTTGAGTTCCACTTATGGTTTTAATGTCCGAAAACCGCATCGAAAGAAATTGTTCCTGTAGTTCGATATCTTCTGAAGACACATATGAAAACTTCATAACGTGGTTGGTTTTTTTCGACCAAACTTCCGCCCATTCAAACAATTCCCTTGCTGTTGATATTTTTTCTCCTCTAAGCGAAGCTCTCCGGGCTTCTCTTTTAAGTGTTCTTCCAATCCCATCGGATGGACCCTTTCCGTGGGCAGTTGCAAAGAAATGCCATGCTGCAGGTATTTTAAAATCATCAATATGTTTGCAGAGATTTATGAAATTCTTCTTATTTTTATATTGAGCTGCTGAACCATCAGTAAAATATAAAATTTTTTTGATACTTGGATATATTTCTTGCTGTTTTTCAATGAATTCAATACACCTTTCCTGGTATTTATGAACTGCAACTGTGTTATGCATTAAATGATCAGATATAATGACAAAAGATAAGACCTTTAGTTTATCATTACATGATTTGTAGTAAACTACGATTGGGTGGATTGTGGCTTGAACTTTATTGAAATGTGCAGCTTGTATCTCATTCTGCGTTATCATTGAGTAGTTTTCTGAAAAATTCATAATAAATACGTATTCGCCGTGACGTAAGTTTTGTTTCGTATCCTTAAGAAACTTTGATTGCTGCCTTGCGATGAAATCATGAATTTTTAATTTGTTTACCGATGTATGTACTAAATCTTCTACAAATTCTTCCTTATTTCTTTCCATGCGTTCTAACGAATATCTATCTTGCATTAACCATTTCTCATAATGTATTTCTTCGTAAAATTTAAGAGATTCCGAAATTGTTTCTGTGTAAGCTTCCACGATATTTTTACAATAATTGCATTTATTTGTTGCACAATCCATTGTATCATTAGAACAACTCAGTTTCTTAACCTTCGCGTGAACAGTATCTACCCGGGTAGATATCACGGTTTTTGTAATTCAATAACTTTATGAGTTTTTAACCAATCATCATGCCTGTTCAGCTATGTGACTAATTTTTAAATTGATTTCGCGAAATTTGAGAAAAAAATATTTTGGACTTCCTTTTAACACTTTTTTTTGGATTTTTATGGTTTTTTTTACGCAAAAAAACAATATCTACCCGGGTAGATATTTTTACCTTGGGTTTTATATGAATATTTTTACTTGGCAATGTTAAAAACAAGTAACTTTATTTTTAAATATGCTTTTATTGTATGTTTACACAAAAGCAAAATGATATTATGATATTAATACACGTTTGATATTATTACACGTTTGTTGATATTATGTAAGTTGATATTACGTAAGAAAACAAATATCTACCCGGGTAGATATTTTTTTCTTTTTCTCTTATATGAAAATTTTTACTGGTCAATGTGAAAAACAAGTAACTTTATTTTTAAATATATGCTTTTATTGTATGCTTACACAAAAGTAAAATAAATACACAGTTACGTTTGTAGATATTATGATTTATGTAATATCTACCGGGGTAGATACTGTTCATATCAGTAGCTAAAAATTTCCGTTCACGCGAAGGTTAAGCAGATCTTTTTCATTTTTTACTAAATTTAAGAGCGGCTTACACATTAAATGTACATTTTCATGTATCATGCATATACAGACATTGTGTGTTCCAGTAGGTCCGGCTAAAATACATTCCTCGGTCGCAACGTAGTGAACTTTCAGACAGGGCTGGAAACCGGTTTTTGAAAACCAAAACCGCAAAACCAGAAAACCAGTCAAGTTCAAAAATATTGTTAAAAATTTAAGACAACAATAAAATGCAACAACAATTACTGCCGTTCTAAACACAGAGGTGGTAACTTACTTTTTTGTCAACAATCAGTTACGAATCTAATATGATATAAAAATGGTCAATGGATATTTTTTTCATATAATTAAAACATTGTTTTTCTTTTTTCATTAAAAAATTACTCTATAAAGATGTCGTATATTAATATTTGTCGATTACTATAACAAATAGCTGTATCTATCAATTCCTAAGCTATTTCAGTCGTAACTTTACTGTCTTACAGTTATTATACTGTCTTTCAATAACTTTCCAACCCAAAATATGACTTCCCGATCAGTTGGACAGTAAAATAGTACATTATGATGCTAGGACGTAAAGCTAAAGATTTTGGACGGATGTGGAGTTTGCAAATCGAGGCGCTAGCCGAGATTTGCACCCACATTAAGTTCAAAATAGCTTACGTCCGTGCATCATATACTATTTTTTATTCACCGCAAGCAATATATTTTAAAAAAAATTTGTTTATTCCAATTTAAAATTATAAATTTGCATAAATTTTAAAATAAAAATATGTGGAACAAGTAACCTTTGACAAAATATTTGTTATTTTTTCCAAATTATCATATAGCTATGACAACAAATGATAACAACTATTTTAATTGGATAATAAAATTTTGAATTTAAGGGTTGCTTTGATAAAAAATTCTATTTTTCATAGAATTTAAACAAATTCAAATGCTTTTTACTTTTTTGGACGTAACTATGACAACAAAATAAATAATTAAAAAGTGAAGCTTTAAGGTCGCAAATCACGGTAATAAAGTAACACTTTAATATGTAGATATGTGATTATGTTTTTTGTGTGATTTTTCTTAAAATTTCATTAATTTGGCTTTGGAAATTATTGTTGATAGAAATAACATTTCGAATATAAATTTAAAGTTCATGTTTTAAATTTACTTTAAATTCTTTTATTTGAATAGCAATGAATAAAATAGTAAACAAACCACGGTAGCAAGTTCGCCTTGTCATATATTCAAATGCTGTAGGCGCTACGCAGAAATGAAACACTTTCCCCTGGGCATGTAATGTATCTTAAACTAGCTCATCATTTTTTACTGAGCATTGGCATTCGCATTGTTGACAAATGTTGTAATTTTTAATCAATTCTCTGACGAATACTCAAACAAACATTTTTTAGCTATAAACCAAAACCGAAACCAAAACCAATATTTATTATCTAGAAAAACCAATACCGAAACCAAAACCATAATTGGCCATTGAGAAAAACCAAACCATTACAAATAATTTATGGTTTCCAGCCCTGCTTTCAGAAGCTGATTTTAACATCTGGGTTTTCTTCCAAGAACATTTCGTAGATGTCGGTGATGGTCCATAACACCAACCGCTTTGATTTCCTAATTTTTGTTGATCCTTCTGTAATAGTAACAACATCTTTAAGGCCAGGCATTGTTCTACTAATTTCCTCTGATAAGAAGTAAGTTTTAATTTGTTTTACCATATTTTGTGACAAACTGTGCACTTGTTTGCTTTGAGGCCAACTGTAAAGACCTACTGTTTCCAACAGATCCTTGGCGAATTCTACCAGTCGTCTTGATGCATTAAATTCATCCTGGATACGTTGATTTGACGAAAATTTACGTGGAAGAGTTGTCAACAAAAACACTTGTTTTGATTTACAGCTGGCATCTTTAAATTCTTTTTTAAGGTTCAAAAGCCATGATGTATATGCACATTCCTCGTTTGATGATAACACTTTAACTGAATCTACTTGAAATATTCTTTGACTCATTGCCGATATGACACTTGCAATTTTTTTATACCTTCCAGTTGTAATATGTTTTTGTTTGATAGGAGATTCGGCTAACCTTCCAAGAACATTGTTAATATCTTCTAAAATGTTATTAAGTAGTTCAGGAACTGGTGGAGATATAGTATCAACCGAAACTGGTGATGGATCTAAAGATGCTGGAGGTATTTGAATATTTTCGTTCGTTGGAACATTTTCAACATCCTGATTTATAGAAATAATTTCACTATCGATAGCTTCCGAACATGAAAGCTGCTGTAGAAAATATTATTTGCATATGAATTTTTATTCATTTTAATAAAATAATTAAATTTACCTTATTTTTATAGATATAATTGCGACATGTTTTACATATAAACTGGTCATCACGCAAAGTAAAATTTAGGGTCGCAGCTTTTTGAATAACAGCTGGTGTGACCAGTTTCACATTTTTTGATGTCCGCGTATGATTTTTGAGACCGTACAAGTTACAACACAATTTGAAAGGCATTTCTATTATTATCTTTTCTAAACGTTATGTCTTCTAAATATTTTTGAATATAATTGATTATAAGACAATCCAATCAATATATATACCATTGAAATAGTTTTGAAATAGGTAGAATCAGGTAAAATTAGGTAGGTACAATTTAATATATTTTGATTAAGTTCAAGCATTATTTGTTCCAAAAAACGTTTGTGGGCGTCATTAGAAATTTAAAATGTTAAAATTATGAGTCTCTTTTGAGATTTTAATTAGTAAAAAGGGACTGAATAGACATTTTTTAAAATGAATAAACATTTTACAGACCCTTTTAATAGTTTAAATTTCTATATATTACCACTTTACTTAAATTTTTTTAATAAGATTTTAACCATTTAACCGCACAGAAAATGGTTCAAATTTATTGCAGGTGTTAAAATATGAAATGTTTAATTTATTAAATCCACATTTAGTACAGGATTATTATCTTAATAAAAAAACACATGTGAATTTTTCATATACCAAACTTTAAAAAATCGTAAGAAAAAATCCATATTGAATGGCTCACTTTTTATTTCTTAATTTTATAGCTGGATATGTTTACTTTAAAATTTGTGAAAAACAAAAATAAAAAAGGTGGTTTTTTGAGATATGAGCTTTGAAGTAAACCAAGGTTTTACGCGCCGCCTAACGGAAAAGAGAAAAGTTATTAATTTTAAACTTACTTATTTCAATTATTCAATTATTTTCCTTTTTACTTGCAAAAATATACTTAAGTCGGATGAAATTTGTGGCACCTATTCACAAAACATTGACACCATTACCAAAACTACGGGAAAAAGCCTCAAAAATTCAACCGCGCATAACTCCGATTCAGAGTACACAAAAAATATAAGCAGAAATAACTTTTTTCCTTTCGTCAATACCAACAAAATATCAAAATTTCAGATTTTTTAAAAATCAAAAATTTAAAAATCAACAAAAAATGTACGTTTTTAAAATAATAGCCCAAATATAAACAACGAAACTCATTTATTAAAATTCAATATAATGTATGCGTACAGTATTTTTATAAACAGTATTTTTATAAAATATTTAACTTTACATATACATCTATTATTATGTATGTAGCATTTTTTTTGCGTTATACATAATGCCTGGCAACCATATGAAAGAGTATGCGGTTTCTAGTCTCATATACAGAAATGAAATTTGAAATTTTTTCTAAGCCTACTAGATTTTTTTTTAATATTTCACAGTTATTATATTTTTGTTAATATATGATTGCTATAGCTATATTATGATTGTTATTGGTATAAAAAATGTTGTGTTATGATTGTGTGCGAGTTACAATTTTTTGGTATAATGTAAGTAATGAATGATGTAAAAATAGAGATTATTTGTTCTCCATTTCACTTCTAAATTATAATTCTTATAGTTCAGACGTTCTTTTTTGGTGTTCTTAGTAATTTATGCGATTTTAATATTGACGATTTTTGCTTTTCTCCTGGTTATTCTTCTGATTATACATTTTATATTGACGACTTCTGCAGCCAAATTCTGTAATTGTGAAGCGGTGAAGTGATAAGTTTTTTAATGAAAAGAAACGAAGAAATTTTTATCACTTCACCGCTTCACAGTTACAGAATTTGGCTGCTGCTCTTTCCTTGTCTATTCTTCTAATTATTCACTTTTATATTAATATTATATAAATTATATTATATATTTATAAATAAATATCAAACTTTAGAAAAAGTTTAAATTTATATTCATCGTTATTTAACTATGAATCCTCATCGTGATCGAGACACTGGAAGAAAATGGGCTTCGGGTACCGAAAAAAAAAGAAATAAGAAAAAACATACAGATATGTTAAAGAAAATTAAACCATTGACAAGTTTTTTTAATATGCCATCAGGTACTAACACAACTTTTGATGCAGGTGCTAGTACTTCTCAAGATGTTTCAGAAAAATTGGTAGATATTTTATCTGACCAGTCTGAAACATCTTTAGGGTCTTTATCTTTTGTTGTTTCAAATTCTGAAGTTTCTGCTGTCCTATTACCGGATACCCATGAAAAAGATTTTGAAATGAATTTGTCTCAAGAGTCTTCGTTAGCTTCCAATGATTTTGTTTTAGTTTCGAATCCCAAATTGTATGAAGCACAACAAGACATAACTGATGTGGTTATTGTTTCCGATGACCCGGCGTTATGGCCCATTTCGTTTAATGAACGAGAAAGAGTCGATACTGTTAAAAAAGGACCGAGTCAGGTTAAACAAATAAATTTTAAAGCCGATAAATCGGGTCGCAGATTTAATACTAGTTTCTACACGAGAGTTCTCGCTAACGGTGAAGAAGTTTCTAGAAGCTGGCTAGTGTATTCTATACAAAATAATTCGGTATTTTGCTTTTGTTGCAAAATTTTTTCTACCCGAAAAATAAGTTTATCGTCGACTGAAGGTTATTCAGATTGGAAAAATATATAGTCCCTGGACCTTCACCTACATAATTTAGTGATTAGCACATATTTTATACTTCGTGATGCGCCTGTCCTTGACGAGCCTGAAAACATTTGTTCTATGATTTTTCTCAAATCGGCCGCTTTCGGTAAGCTCCGAAAAATGCCGATTGCCCGGGATCTTGTAAATTTTTGTTTTTTGGTACTTGAACGTCTTTTTGCTATAGTGCTAATGTTAGCTGAAAGAACATTACCTTTTCGTGGACACCGTGACTTTATCAGCCTAATAATGGACACTTCTTGGCACAAGTAGAACTTATTGCAAAATTTGATCCAGTTATGTTAGAGCATCTCAAACGAATAAAAAAAAAGTACGCTTTGACACTTATCTTGGAAAAGATGTGCAGAATGAAATAATTGGACTTATATCGAGAAGAACACTGAAAACTATCGTATCTTCTGTACAGTCATCAAAATATTTTTCTGTTATCATGGATTGCACTCCTGATGTAAGTCATAAGGAACAGCTTTCAATTCTTTTGAGATGCGTTAAAATTAATCAGGAAGAAGTACAAATTGAAGAATTTTTTTGTGGTTTTTTTCACATAACTGATAGCACTGGTTCAGGTTTAGTTGAAATTTTTTTTAAATTTATTAGCTGAGTATAATTTGGATCTAATGAATTGTCGCGGGCAATCGTACGATAATGGTGCTAACATGCAAGGGCAATACAAATGGGTTCAAGCTTTAATCAAAGAAAAAAATCCCAGAGCTCTTTACGTTCCATGTGCTAACCACACATTTAATCTAATGGTATGTGATGCTGCGATATCAGTATCAATTGCAATTAACTTTTTTGGTACTGTTCAACGAATTTTTACATTTTTTGCTGCATCAACCGTTCGATGGGACATACTGCAAAGTGTTTGTAAAATGACTGTTAAATCATTATCAGATACGCGTTGGGAAAGCCGTATAAATAGTATAAAAGTTGTAAAAGATAATTTGGTTCAAATTATAGAAGCTTTATACAAAGTTGCAGATTCAAGTTCAATTGGAGTTGCTGTTTCTGAAGCTAACGGTCTTGCGAATGAGATATCCTCATATCAGTTTATACTTTCACTTAAAATTTGGCATGATATATTGTATGAAATTAACAAAGTAAGTAAAGTTATGCAGAACCCCTCGGCAGATATTTCTATTATGATAAAATTGGTGGAAACTACGAACAAATTTTTAGAATCATTCAGAAGTGATGAATCATTTGAAGCGATTATTAAAAAATCTGAATAAATAGCTATAAAATTAGGTACTGAGCCAGTATTCCCTCAAGTGCGACTTAGCCGAAAACGACGTTTTTTTGAATATGAAGTAACTGATACACCTCTAAATGGCAAGTCTAAATATAAAGTAGATTTTTTTAATGAAATAATTGATGTTGCGTTAGTAAGCTTAAATAAAAGATTCAAAATGCTTGATTTATACAACAAAATATTTGGTTTTTTAATCCATACCGAAAAAATGCGAAGTTTAGATGCAAACGAATTGTTGAATGATTGTAAAAATTTAGAAATATCACTGAGAAATCCTAGTACAGAAGATTTGGACGTGAACCATGAAGAGTTATACTCGGAAATAAATACATTTTTAAGAATGGAAGCTTCGGCGGAATCGAAAGATGCACTGGAAATTTTGAAGTATATTACGGCAAATTCTGTAATCGAAATTCTTCCAAATTTATTTATTGCCCTACGAATTCTACTAACTTCCCCTATTTCAGTGGCAAGCGCAGAGAGGTCATTTTTCAAATAAAAACTCATAAAAATCTATTTACGTTCCACTATGGGTCAAGACCGCTTATCTGCATTAGCTTTAATTTCCATTGAAAATAAAATAAGTCGGTCCTTGGACTGTTCTGATTTAATTGATGAGTCTTTAAAAGTCCGAAAGGTTAAGTTTTAAGTCCATGTAATCGATCCTCCTAAAATCTGCGAAAAAATAAATGGTACCGCATTTTGAGGAGTCTTATTAGTGCATCTTCATCCAAAATAAAAAAAATACTTTATGTACATTTAAAACCTATGTGCGTTTTTTGTTTCGTTACGTTCTAATAAATATCCAAAACACAATAGAACACAAGAATTAAAAACTCAACTAATATAATAGAAAACTTGCCTATGGCCTCGCATATGATAAATCCGCCACTGTTCCTACTATACATAGTTTAGCTTCCCATTTCATGTTGGCTAATTATATTTATAAATTCAGACTTATTTGCTTTTCTAAAATCTCACGTATCACTTCATTTCTTGTCATATATACAAATAAATCTAATCCAATTCGATTATCCATTATGTGTCACAAATCTTGATGAATGACATGTAAACTGAAAGAGTAGACCAAAATGTTTGTTTAAAAAATGTTTGCTCCTCTTTTGTGGTAATTGTTATTAGTTATTATCAACCTGGAATATTCAAACAAAACACCCGTTCCTATAAAATGTCAGACTTCACCAATACGTTGGCACAAGACAGTGGCGGATTATGCCTTTAAGGGGCCCGAGGCGGAACAAAATTTTGGGGCCTAAGATTTTACCAAAAATTTTGCAAATGAGTTTGATTAAGACTATTTCTTAAATAATTTTTTATCCGATTCAGAACGGAGAAAGATCGTTCCCCACTTGCGTTGCATATCGGCAATGTAAGAAATATTTTTAAAATAGTTTCCACATTGGGAAATAAAGATTGCAGGCCATCAATGATTACCTTGTACATCTTAAATGGACAAGTAATGTTCTCTTCTTTTATATATTTTAAAAAATGTTGTACTTCGTCTTTAAAATATTGTACTTCTATATCCCTCGCATATGTATTTGACAATTCTAAAATACATTTGTCAACTTCATCACTGGATATATTTTGATCAAAAAATAATTTAAAATTATTTAAAACAGTTTCATATATGGACGTTCTGGTAGACATTTCAGTGGCAAGTCTATCACAGATCATATTGTGAGTATTTATAATAAACAATTCTCGTCCTACTAGCTGCGTATCATTTGCAGATGATTCATCATACACAATTTTGCGTTTTCTTTTTCGTCCTTCTTTGTAGCTAATATTGTCTGTTAATAAGTTTGCTTGCTTTTCTATGCTCTCAAAATCATTCCGAACATCCCTTATAAATTGTGACAAAGAATTAAACAGTTTTACTCCTTGTAATAAGTTCGTTTGAATATTTTGAAATGATTTTCTAGTACTATTGATTCTTTGCAATAATATATCCCATAGAACGGTTAATAAGGCAATTCATATTCATCGAAAGAGCTAGCTAATTTTTTAACCTCAGCTTTAGTAATCGGTTTTTCAGCTTCATTTTCGCTAATTTGGATAAGAACGCTTTTAATATTTTTGTAATTAAACCGCAAGGCGGATACTGCATCAGCTCTTGCAGACCATCTTGTCACTTGTGTCACTTAATTTTTTAATATGTTTGGAATTAGGATCTGAAAAATTATCAATAAGCAACTTCCATCTGTGAATAGATGAAGAAAAGAATACATATATATTTTGGATAAAGTTAAAATAATGCACCGCAGTAGAGTAGGCATCTGCAGCATAATTTCCAATTAAATTAAGCGTATGACTTGTACAAGGAATAAAAATGGCGGTCTCACTTAAAGTTTTAATTCTGACTTGTAAACCATTATATTTTCCGGCCATATATGTCTGACCGCGACAATTTTTAATATCCAAAGACAAATTGTTTAAAGTTTTCAAAATAAGTTGTGCTAGATATTCTGAGTTGTGATTTTCAATTTGTAAAAATCCAAAAATGGTTCTCTCGCATCGCCCACTTTATCAATGTACCTTAATATAAAACTTAGTTGGTCAGTGTGGTTCACGTCTGGCGTAGAATAAACAATAATAAAGAGTCCTGAATTTCTTGAATTAGGTGTTCTTTTACTTCAGTTCCCATTAAATTTATAAATTCATCGCATGTGGTATGTGATAAATAACTTGCATTACCTTTTCCTGGATGGCTGTACCTCTCCAAATGATTTTAAAGAAAATCATCAAATTGGGATAGGTACTCAATGCATGTCACAAAATTTCCTTTTCTGTTCGAATCAATATTTTCTCGATGACCACGAAATGCTAAACCCAAAGTAGTTAATAGCTTTACTGTAGCTGCAACTCTTTTTAAAACTTCCCGCCAGTATTTTTGTTGTACTTCAATTTCACGAGCTATTTGAGTATCAATACGTCCAGTTGCAAACAATCTTTTTTTCAAATTTTTCAAACAAATTTTTTAGACAATCTTTTTTCCAATCAACGTTGATAAAACGAAATATACAACTAAAGCTAAAACACCTATACTATATCAATCATATCATATGGAAACCCTTTTCAAACGTTAATCCAAATGATGAATTTAGCATGTATTGTATAAAAAATACATGGATTTTAAGCATACAATAAAAGATTTCAATTCTACACGTTAAAAAGTTTTCATTTATTTAGTTATATATGAAATTAATCTAAAATATGTACAATTATATGCTTAAAATTGAGTTTTTCAGTTTAATGCTTTCAATAAATTGTAGATCTCTAAAAGAAATCCAAAATCATTGATGAAAACATAAAACTCAAATATACTTCAAATATCCAAAAAATGCTTATCTGGATTTTGTTTTTATCTATAATTTTGCGATTGATATAATAACAGCCCATTGCAAATAAAGTTTCAGTATTAATATTCATTCGTAACAGTGGAACTTTTCAAAACAAAATGTTTTTTTACTATACAAATTGGAAAACAAATTTGTACATTAAAAAATTATAAAACTATGAAATTAGAATTATTAAAATAAATACATGCATGAAAAAAAGTAATACAAATTGACAACCTAACACTTTTACATGTGGGATAATATTAAAAAAATCTTTAGGTTTAAAAACTTTGGTTGAATGAACGCAGTCATCTGATATTTCAATACCTGAATAAAATATCAAAACTATTTGTAGCGAGGGGGCCCCTGTGCATGTGGGGCCCGAGGCGGCCGCCTCTTCCGCCTCTATGGTAACCCGCCACTGGCACAAGAACATATTCAAAACTAAAACGGATTATTTTATTACTCATATTACTCAAACTTTATGAGCAAAAAATGTGAGATAATTGTTTTGTAACACTGTTTCAAGCTAGCGATCTAATTTAAGAGTGTTTCAGATTGCCCCTGTCAGGTCAGCCAACGCATACGTTAAAAAATGGAAACGTTCAAAATTACAGCGCGCAGTATAATGCTGCATATAACTGGAGACGATCATCACAGTACTACATATGAAGTTACTACTCATTATCACTCAAATTAAACAATTTATAGATAAAAATGTGTAAAAATGAATTTTTGACACATAAGCAATGGCAATAGTAAGTAGTAATAGTAATCGTTGCAGTGATTGTCTTGAACCCATAATCTATATTCAGATCACCAAATTCGGTCAGCAAATTTAAAAAAAAATTGGGATCGACCCGAGTAATTGTTATGTTATATAATTTGTAAGCATAATTTGCAAGCAACATTTTAAATAAAGTAAATTGATATAACTTTTCCGGTATTGCTTTCGTGGAGAGATAACATTTTCCCTTCAAAGGAAAAAATTGAATTATTATTATTCAATATTGTACAACTTGAATTATTATTTAGAAATCAGTATTAAACATCACCTTAAACAATAATCTGCAGATTTTATGTTTAGATGTAAACTAAATTTTTAGTGAATAAAGTAAACGAGAGAACTTTAATGAAATCATTTGAGTAGTAGAAATTGTGCTTTTGAAATATTGGATTAAGTTTTGTCACTTTAAGTCAACATTTGGGAGTATATTAAAATAACCTAAAAGTTTGCAACAAAAATATAAAAACAATATAAATGTTTTGTGTGCTGCATTCTAAGCCGCTTTCCAATCGAGTGAATCGATTAAAGTCAATTGGTCTAATATTTAGTAAATCATCAAAAATACAGCAAACAGAAACAGGAATTTTTTGAAATTCAAAAATTACATACCCGAAGTTCAAAATTACTAACGTGTATCGATTTAGTTTTTAAATTATTGTTAACGTTTACGTACGTTCACTGTGAACTGAATATAATTACTATTGAAACAATACAAAACCGTTCCGGCTTACAGTTTTGTTTTGCGAGTCACTTAGTAATTCTCTCGATTTGCAAGTGGCTTTAGATGTGTATACACGGATATAGATATATTAAAATGGGTTAGAGTAACTAAACTATTAATGCTGTGTTTTCTAACACTATTGATGCTGTTCGGAGAGAGAGGGAATCATTTTTCATAATAATTGTAATTATTGAACAGAATCTTGTCTATCAAATAGAAGGATTTCTGCTAATATTCTTGACCAATATAAACAGTTGGGTTAGAAAATATCAGGTTGTGTTATACCATTGACAGATACAAACATAATCGCAATTATCTCTGATCGCGATCTCAATTTTAATTGTTGTAATCGTGATTTGAAAAATTTAATGACAGACACAAACACGATTACAGAATTTTACCTAACTTCACTCAATGAAATATTCTTTAATAATTTCTGCATGATAACAAACTTCATTTCGAATTTGATATATTAATAATACAAAAATTATTATTTGAGAAATTAATTATTCGATAAAATAGAATGATAAGAAATTAATAAAACTCTACTAACAATAAAATAATAATAATGAAATTATGATTTGAAACTAATTAGTATTTTTATGTTGCAATTGTTTTTATATGTCAAAGCCTTTTCGTTAATTGTTTAAAAAATAATTCTCCCACACTTGCACATTCTTTCTCTTTTTCGCATTTCACGATTATGGGTTTTAAAAAACAAGATTACGATAATCTAGTAATGAAACACGATTATCTTATCTTGAAAGCAGTGTAATCTTGTAGTGAAAGACTGAAAAAAATAAGAGGATAATCAGGAATTCACGATTATCTAGTTTGTGTCTGTCATGGGTATTAGAATAAGTGTTATTTTTTCACGTAACGTTAGATTAAAATAATGTGGTTTTTCACAATTATTGCATTTATTGAAACGAAGAACTTAAGGCAAACGAAATTGTTTCTGGTAAGTTTTCTGGGCTAATAGAAACAGTTAGACGGGGTAAAATTCACTGTTTACCTTATCCGAAACGTTTACTTTAATCAAGAAGTTTTCTGAGAACTTTTCTGCACTAATGAAAATATTAGATATTGGATATTATGTTGTTTTTTAGGAAACTTAAAATTGTTGAACGCTAGAAAGCAGCAATATAATAAACGCTTGAGTGGGATTGGTTTTAATTCACAATGATGAGCATGTAAGTATCATTGCATATAAGCGATTTTCAAAATCTTCTCCCTCTATAAGCTATCACTAAATTGGAACTGAAATTTTGAAGGTCACACTCTATACACAAATATGTTTTAAAAAACACTTTACTTCACTTTTATAATTTCAAACTTTCAAATTTTTAATTAAAAAATTCACACTGAAACAATGCAATCTGTAACCCCGTTTTGTACATTTTTTTAACCCATTAGTAATTGTATACCACCCTTAGGAATTATTTCAAAATATACTTCAGCTTTTCCAAATAAGTGCAATTCTATTTGAGGTTTCTTAACAAACGCTTTAACATCTAATCTCCAGTCGCCGGCAGGTAAGATCGGTGGAAAATAAAAATCGGACATCCTCATGTCTCTTATATAAATTTCTGGATCAGCCTAAAAACAATAAAAACTCTATAATTAATTGGTAATTAATTGGTTCATACAGATTAAGGCAATTAAGAGGTTAATAAAGATACATTACAATTCATAGGTTTTATATTACTATTTTTGTTTTTGGATGTGAGCAGTAAGTATGACCAGAAATATCTGATATTGTTGTTGGTTGATCTATTATTTGTATGTAGTTATGATATAATGAAAATATTTTTACTTGTTCACTTAAATCAGGTGTGCCCAACGCGTCGATCGCAAAGAAATTTTAAGTCGGTCGTGAGAAGTTCCTTTTTCCGTTTCTTTTTCCAATTTTTTTGTTGAAATCTAGTATATTTAGTTTTAGTTAAAGCCTGGATTTGCTAGGCTGTTTTTCTGTCGACAGAATTTTTCTATTTTAATGTTGGAAAAATATTTTACTTTGATTGGTTATTATTATTTATACTGTATTCGTATAAAAATAACATTCTTGTTGCAATATGAGTGTTTTAACTTTTTATTTTCCCATCACGTACGGTTTTGAATAAAACTTAATCAATGTAGAAATATCTTATTAAATAAATATTTATTTGCTCCTGCATTTGTCCCTTTTATATACTTTATATTACGGATACAATTTTATCAAAAGCCATGGAGCGAAATTAGTTTTTGACAAACAGTATAGCACTTCAATTTTACATTTTACAAAAAACGATGGAATTTGTATGTTTATAAACCGTAAATAAGGATTAAAGCTTACGAGTTAACAACATGTTTCATTAATGCGGCGAGGCAAAACGACGATAGGTTCGATAACTACACAGAACGTGTATCAAAAAATCTTTAAGTGCGTCAAAAAAAGTGTTGCATAATGTTAAGCATTAGCTTAAAACTGCTCATTTTGAGTGATAATAATTAGCTTTGAATTGAGGATCACGTTGATGGTTGGTATCTGTAGGTGAAACAAGGAGCTTGATCATTAAATTATAAGTGTGTCAAAAAATATATTCAAATAAGTTAA
The DNA here is from genome assembly GCA_963693315.1 of Diogma glabrata. Classification (NCBI taxonomy): domain Eukaryota; kingdom Metazoa; phylum Arthropoda; class Insecta; order Diptera; family Cylindrotomidae; genus Diogma; species Diogma glabrata. The sequence continues at coordinate 104,865,807 of OY856187.1, forward strand.
AAGAATGATTTTCATACATGTTTCTACCCAATTTTTGAAAAAACATATTATGGGAAACACTTTTGACTAGAATTTGACACATAAGTCTATTTACCCAAATAAACACGAAAAATAATTGAAGAACTTGCAGCAAAAAGGAGACAAGTCCAAATTTTTAAACATGTTTCATGACAACGCAGCCATGAAAAAATAGAATATGAATTTTGAATGTTTTGTTGTCGATTTCTAACTTAATAGTTTATAGTAAATATCGATTATATATTACTATCATAGTAAAAATTGCATTTCCTACGTGAGATAAAAACGTTTTTCGTTCGTAAACATGTCTCACTCGACGCTAGCGCGTCTCGTGAACAAATGTTTACTCACGAAAAAAACAATGTTTTCATCTCTTGTAGGAAAATATTCTATTTTTTTCAATGAAAGAAATTTTTTTGTTCAGTACATTTTACTAGCACATCAATTATTCTCATTTGGTCGATCGAAATTCGTTTGAAAAAAAAGGAGCTCTTTGGGTCGAAAGTTTGAGCACGCCTGACTTAAATCATCTGTGTTCCTAAATCATCAACTCCTCTTTATTGTGGACGTTAAAATCACCTAGTAAATAAGAAAACTATATGACAAGATTTAAATACCACATCAACATGCGTTCTAAGGTGTTGATGGACCCAAATTGTTTTTGTTTTATGTTATTTAATCCAACCAAAACCAAATTATGCCGTCTTTCACGAATAGAGCGACATAAAAATTTTCCTATTAAAATAAACCATGAGGAATTGCATGAGGTTGAATCAGTTAGACTTCTTGGAGTGGATATTCAAAATAACCTGAAATGGAATAAACATGTGTTCAACCTCGCTAAATCTGCAATGCAAAAATTAGGATTCTTGAGTCGATGTAAAAAGTATTTCAATCCCGAGCAAATTTTGCCAATCTTCAAGTCCTTTATTCGTCCATGTATGGAATACTGCTGTCATGTTTGGGGAGGTGCTTGTCAGTCAACAATAAAATGTCTAGACTCTGTACAGAGAAAATCAATACGGTTGATTGGTAATACCGAACTAACGGACCAGCTTGATTCACTCCAGCACAGAAGAAATGTGGCTGAATTGTCAATCTACTATAAATATAACTTTAGCGAATTCTCCTCTAAGGAAATTCAAAATATCCTTCCATCGTGTGCGCAGTATAATCGACAAACAAGAGCTGCCGAGTTATCCCATCCATTTGTTCTACAAATACCTCGTTGTAGAACTGCGTCCTTCCAAAACGACTATTTTAATAGAGCGGCCAAATTATGGAACTCAATGCCTTTCTCTGTATTTCCCGATGAATTTTCCCCATAGGCATTTAAAGAAAATGTCCATCATCATTTAAAAAAATTAGTATAGTTATCCCTATATCCCCATTCCTTCCATTTTCCTCATCTCCTTCCTTTATAGTTGACATGGCATCTTCGGATATTCAAAGAGTCTAAATAATGAATATTTCATATTTAGTGTGCTAAACATGTCTAACTAATTAATAAAAAAAAAAAAAAAAAATTTTAAGGAATGATAAACTTAACAACAAATCCTATAACATAATAATTAATATGACATGGCCAGTATTTCATGTTAAAATAAAATAAATAAAAATAAAATAAAAGGGTAAAAGCTAATTTTTTCAAAAAAATTTGCATGAACAAAACTTGATTGAGTTGTCAATAATTAGGCTAGTGGCATATTTGTTGAGACGCACTTTGATTAAAGTTTAAATATAGTTATATGAAAGCCCGTTTCTTGCCATCATCAAGGAATACTCAATATTAAAAATTGAGGGTCTACCGCTGACTGAAGAAAGTTCATCCGTCAGCATCACTAAGATATCACATTGGACTAGTGATATATCACTGCTATTGCCAGTGCTTTATGATATTTCACGTTAGCCCGTATGTCAATAGCCGAAACGTGGGCGGGAGCCTATCACACCCGTAGATCAAAAATAAAAAAAATTTACATATAAAAAAAACAACTTCCAATGTGCTTCCAAAATGTGCTTTTAAACGGCTTACAATGTGCAAGAAAACTGGTTTAAAGTTATAATAATTAACTAATCATAAATTTTGAATAGATTTGAATTTTAACTATGATTTTTGTGAGTAACTTAATTCAAACATATAAGAGAATTTTGAATATTTGAAGTCGAAAGCATGTTTGATTTTTCTCTGAATAAAATTTTTTAGTTCGTTCATGAAAACTTTCTAATCGTTTTTTTTTTTTTTAGAGTCAAACCTGTACTCTGGCATTCTCTCCAAAATTCTTTTCAAATCCTTTCAACACCCTCCAAAAACTTAAAACTATCTTATATTTTTGAGGTAATTAACTCAAAAAAATCATAATTAAAATTCAAATCTATTCAAAACTTCAGTCTAGTGAATTATAATTTTTTATTATTCTATTTTATTATTGATCCTTATTTGAATTATTTCACTTCAATCAACGGTATTCAATTTTTTTTAGAATATTTTGGAATTGATCCATTAAGGCAAATACATATTACTATATGTCAGCTAATGCGTACGCTGCTAAAAGAAAGCTCAAAAGAACGAAGCCACTAATTCCAATAATGTAATTGGGACTAACCAATAGGTTAAACTTTAAAAATGTGTTGCTAATATGATATGTAAACTACTAGATTAGCATAAAATAAATTAAAAAAAATAATGTCAAATGAAAAATTTTCAAAAGCTATACAACTATAATACATGATGTACTTACACTTTAAGTTTACATATAATTTTTAAATATATGTACATACCGTGCTTGTATACGGGCATTTATGATTTATCGTACCGTGAGTTCGTATTTCGTCCCAAAGAATGGACATTACGGGAGCAGAAACAGTTCCGTTAAAAAACCCACAAGCATCTTCTGTTATATTTATCAGTAACGGTTTGTACAGTTGATATTTATAAAATAAGGCAATATTCAGCTGGAAATAATAAGATTTTTAACAACAAATTAAAACAAAAAACACACATTTTCCTACAAATATGTTGTCTATAATTATGCCCTCATTCAATTTTGCGTAGATATTTAAAAGCTGTGTTGTTCGATTAATTGCTTTTTTATAACATTTAACGGTTTCGAACATTTTGTAGTCTACATCCACGCATCGTGCTTTAGTCAATTTTATATCATAATTTTTCTATAAATACAATAATTATTATTAATAATATTATTTAGAATTACCTTATTATTACCTTAGAATCAGAGAAATTTATATAAATACAATTCAGAATCCCTAAAACTAAGAAAATTCTGATAAACATTTTATCTTTTGGTAGTAAGCTCAATAACGTAATGAATTCGAATAATTTTAATTTACTTATGCATAAAATGAAATTGATGATGTAAGGATAAACTAAATAATGTGCGATTTGCATATTACAAATAATTACACTGACTAAAGCAACTGTAGAAAGAGAAAACAGATTTGTACTGAGCATTTTGAATTCAGATTTCACTTGTTTTCGATAATAGGCTAGATTTTTTACAACTCTTTGTAGTGGTGCCACTTAACAAAACGAACATGTTGCTTGATTTTCAGCTAAAAGCTTTTGATGCGATTTTAATGAATTAATATTAAAAGCTAAATTATGCGTTAAATTAGTTGTTTACACGTAGTACAATAATTTAAACAAAGCGTTTTAAAGATTTCGAGATAAAATTTAATAAATTGTCGGTTATTTATCATTTTATTAAAATTTACATTGGGTTTTACAACGGATAAACAAGCAAGCGTAAATAAACTAATTTAAAATTTAAAAATATTAAGCAAATTTAACGATAAGTTTTTATTGGAATTTTAGAACGCTATTGTATTTATTTTATAACCTCGATTTATAATTAAATAATACAACTAGACATTTTGGTGTGGAGCTTTTAGTTTTCGTATATATATTTTAAAAAGATTATATTCCGATAAAGATTATGTGCATGGTTTTTTATGTTCTAGTGTAATTTTTAAATTTAGTTGAAGTTTAACAATATGGAAGGGCTAACGTCATACATATTTCTTTTAGTTTACCATTTTTAAATCATGTATACATAATCTGCATAGAACTTAATGGCATAAATGCAAAAAATATTTGATGGTATGATTTTTGTGACTAGAATCTTCTGATACGTTATGACTCTCCTAGACTAATATTTTTGGTGACGTCATTACGACAAAGAAGATTGTGGTCGTATTTTTAAATGCGGCGCTCATTTTTTCGCCATTATTTTTCAGTCTGGGCCTTCGCCAATTTAATTTGATGATCACCACATATTTTATACTTCGTGAGGCGCCTGTTCTTGACAAGTCCGAAAAATTTTGTCCTGCCATTTTCCTCGATTCGAACCCGGATCTTGTAAATTTGCTACAATACATTTTTTGTTTAACTATGGGGTTATTCCATATCAAACCCACCAGTCACTCAACCCGACCATTTTAAATTTTCATGAAATTTACAGAGATCGTTTGCCATGACTATACAAGTAAAAAGCTATTTTCAAAATTTTTTTATCTCAATGCGTTTTTGTGTAATTAATTTTCAAAATCTTGGAATATCGTCATTTTGGGGCTCGTTTGTATCGGTTCAATTTAAAATATCTCAGGTTGTATAAATGATAGAGAGCTGAGGTTATTATATGAGGTTTAATATGATATGCTACTCACCTATGTTAGGTACGAAACTTTTTTTGAAAATCTCCACAAACTTTTTTTGAAAAAAATCAAAGATATTGTTTTTTTTAAATTTTGAGAAATCGTATATTTTTAGATATACTATATTAAAGATATTTTGAAAATTTCAGAGTGGGATTGATATGAAATCAGAAGTTATAGTAAAAGAAAGAGGTAATGTTCTATTAGTTCTGGCCTCTGGGACATTGCTCTCGATTTTGTGTGTTTACATGTAAATAACAGTAGGATCTGGGTTGTATATCCAATTATTTAAATAAAACTAAAATATTGTTTAACAAATGAAAGAAAGGTAAGGATTAAGGTGTACCCTTATCAATGATTTTATTACAATGCACTTGCAAAACACAAAGAGCGCCTGTTAGCAAATAACGTTTGACGATGTTTATTCATTTTAAAACACCTAAACCAAAAAAACTGTAAAAACATTTGAAGTGTAAAACAGTGTTTGCATTGACACAGCGTTATGTTGCAAAGAAACAAACGTTATGTTCCGTACAAACGTTATGGGTCTTGTAATTAAATTTTCTTTTAAATTTTAATAAGAAAAAGATAGTTTAATAGTATTTGATCTAAGCACATATACAAACATTAGTTGAACAGACTAAATTAGTATATTGATAAATATACTAATTTAGTCTGTACTAAATAACTATAATTTTCCGTTCTCATTAAAAAAAATTAAAAGTGAGTGGCGCAGTCAATACAGTAAGGTAGCAAATGGCTGTAGCATCTTATTGGGGAAAAATATTTAGTAACCATATTTTGCATACAAACTTCACGTAAAAACCTGGATATCAACGATTGTTTGTTTTGTTACATACCAAGAGGTGGGTAGACTGTGTGCTAGCAAATGAAGAGGATAATGTGAGAATAAGATTTTTGGCACCACATTGTCCATCTGCATCAGTCATATACAACCTGGTGCCAGATATATTAACTATTTATACAAATGAAAGTCAGAACAACTAACCCTATGACAGCTTCAGGAAAAGTGTATCGATTAAAACATGAAGGATGCATCAAGGTAAATAAGAAAATATCTGTTAAACTAATCCAAACAGTATTATTTTCAAATACCAGCATTATTTTCAAATAAATACATTTAAACTACTTAATCAACAGATTTTTAATTTTTAACTTTTTTAAATTTTAACTTTTTTAAATTCTAACTATTTATTATTTACATCTAAAAACAAAATTGAGAGTAATGTTCCAAAAATAGTTGAACATTAGTTCTTTCTTTTTACTATAACTTCTAATACCGTATCAATTCCATTCTGAAATTTTAAAAATTTCTTTAATATAGTATATCTAAAATTATATGATTTTTTCAAAATGTAAAAAAAAACACTGCCTTTGATTTTTTTTTAAAAAATGTTTTTAGAGATTTTCAAAAAAACCACATTCAAAGACCCAACATAGACGAATATCAAATCAAATTAAACCTCATATAATGCTCTTTAAAATGAGGGTTTTAATAGCTCGCTATGTTTTATACAACCTGAGATATTTAAAATTGAAACAATACAGACGAGCCTTAAAATGACGATATTCCAAGATTTTGAAAATTAATTACACAAAAACGCAATGAGATAAAAAAATTTGAAAATCGCTTTTTACGTGTATAATCATGGCTAGAATAGAATTTTAGTCGTACTAAAACTCTTTAAAATTTAATATCTCAAGAACAAAAATTAACGCCTCTTTGTAAATTTGAAATATTTTATAGTAAGAATAGAACCATTTTCAAACTATGCATTTTAAAAAAATTATGAAATCAGATATATTTTTTATTTTGTCCATACAACTTACGTGCCAAGTTTCAGAAAAAACGAAAACGGTCAAGATCAAATCTCGACTTTTTCACCTGCGTAGATCACGTTTTTCATCTATACTGAAATAAATATTTTATCCACGACTGCTATATAATATATGCATTTTCCATTGGAACGTCATACATTCTAAACTGTTATAGAATATTTACCGATTTAATTTACCTTAGAATCAAAACAATATATGATTTTTTTTAAAATAAATTTTAAAGTATACGAAACAACATTGCACGAACATCTAATAAATTTGATATAAATTAAAGTCTAGGACTTAATTTGACAAATTGTTTCAATTTTACAGTTAATACAAATAAATAATTAATTAATGTATTATAAATATTGTTTAATATAATGGAAGAACGATGATAACCTTACTGAAGAAAAACGTGTTCTAGACCGAGTTGTGAAAACTTGACCATTTTTGATTTTTCTGAAACTTGGCATATAAAAAGTATGGACAAAATAAAAAATACAACTTATTTTACAATTTTTTTAAAGTGCACCCTAATATGCATGAAAAATGAAAATTCTGTTCTGCCAATCCGATGTAACTTTGAAATTAAATTGCTCAAGAACGGCTATATTGATTTCATCAAATTTTTTTTTGTTTGATAGATGATTAGTTGGTCGTTTAAAAAAAAATTAATTAATTGTTTTTGTAATTAATTTTTAGATAAAAGTATTAAAAAAACTTTTTTAAAGATGGCACTAGGGTCGAAGATCAATTGGAATTTAATTAGTTTTTTTCTTGAAAAAATTTCTATTCTTACTTTAAAATATATCAAATTTACAAGGAGATATTAATTTTTCTTCTTGAGATATTTAATTTTAAAGATTTTTAGTACGACTGAAATTCTAATTTTTATCATTTTTTCAAACAACTTCCATTAACAAAAAATTTTAAAATCAATTAAATTTTAACTTTTTTTTTAAATATAGTTCTATCCTTACTTTAAAATATATCAAATTAACAAAGAGGCGTTAATTCGTGCTCTTGAGATATTTTATTTTAAAAATTTTTAGTCCGTCTAAAATTCTAATTGTTCATTATTTTTTTGATCAATTTTTATCATCAAAAAATTTTAACCACCGAAGTTCGAAAAAATGATGAAAAATTCGAATTTTGCTTGGACCAAAAATCTTTAAAATTAAATATCTCAAGAACACGAATGAACGCCTCTTTGTAAATTTGTTATATTTTGAAGTAAGGATAGAACTATATTTAAAAAAAAAAAGTTAAAATTTAATTGATTTTAAAATTTTTTGTTACTGGAAGTTGTTTGAAAAAATGATGAAAAATTAGAATTTCAGTCGTACTAAAAAGCTTTAAAATTAAATATCTCAAGAACAAAAATTAACACCTCCTTGTAAATTGGATATATTTTAAAGTAAGAATAGATTTTCAGGAAAAAAATTAATTAAGTTCCAATTGATCGTCGACCCTAGCCCCATCTTTAAAAAAGTATTTTTAATATTTTTATTTAAAAACTAATTATAAAAACAATAAATTAATTTTTTTTCAAAGGACTAACTAATTATCTATCAAACAAAAAAAAATTTGATGAAATCGATATAGCCGTTCTTGAGCAATTTAATTTCAAAGTTACATCGGACTGCGTCCATACTACTTACGTGCCAAGTTTCAGAAAAATCAAAAATGGTCAAGTTCAAATCTCGACTTTTTCACCTGCGTAGATCACGTTTTTCATCTACTGAAAATTGTGCAGTTTGCGTATGTATTAAAATTATTGGTATTTTCATATAATTTTATAAAGTGTTTAAGACAAAGCAACAATGAAAAAATAGAATATGAATTTTGAATAAGCAAAAACTAAAAGTGTGAGTATTTTAAAGAATAGCATATTCTTGTAAATGAATTTAGAATAATGTCAATTGTTCACTCGAATGATTCACTCCATTCGCTACGCTCGTTCCGTAAACTTCATCCTCGTGAAGAATTGCCATCATTCTAAACTCACACAAGAATATACTATTCTTCCAAATACTCACACTTTTAAACACATAGAAATAAAATCACTTGAGGCTTCGCTGTATTTTTCGTTAAGGGTTTATCAAATTTCCTATCTCTATGAATTTTTTCAAATTTTTCTGTCAATCAATGAAGAAACGTATAGGGGGGGACCAACTTTTTGTTGCACTTTTTCGACGATAATTCAAAAACGGTACATCGAAAAATTCTAAAATAAATTGTAATTTTTCTTAATTTTGGTGCTCTTTCAAATGACACCCCACTTGACCGGGTTAAAAAACCTTTTTTTCACCCTTCCCCACTCCCATCCCCTAAACACATAGAAATAAAATCACTTGAAGCTTCGCTATATTTTTCGTTAAGGGTTTATCAAATTTCCTATCCCTATGATTTTTTTCAAATTTTTCTGTCAATCAACGAAGAAACGTATAGGGGGGGACCAACTTTTTGTTGCACTTTTTTGAGAATAATTCAAAAACGGTGTATCGCAAAATTCTAAAAAAAATTGTAATGTTTCTTAATTTTGGTGCTCTTTCAAATGACACCCCGTTTGACCGGGTCAAAAAACCTTTTTTTCACCCTTCCCCACTCCCATCCCCTAAACACATAGAAATAAAACCACTTGAGGCTTCGCTATATTCTTCGTTAAGGGTCTATCAAATTTCCTATCTCTATGATTTTTTTCAAATTTTTCTGTTAATCAACGAAGAAACGTATAGGGGGGGACCAACTTTTTGTTGCACTTTTTTGAGAATAATTCAAAAACGGTGCATCGCAAAATTCTAAAAAAAATTGTAATGTTTCTTAATTTTGGTGCTCTTTCAAATGACACCCCACTTGACCGGGTTAAAAAACCTTTTTTTCACCCTTCCCCACTCCCATCCCCTAAACACATAGAAATAAAATCACTAGAGGCTTCGCTATATTTTTCGTTAAGGGTTTATCAAATTTCCTATCTCTATAATTTTTTTTAAATTGTTCTGTCAATCAACGAAGAAACGTATAGGGGGAGGACCAACTTTTTGTTGCACTTTTTTGAGAATAATTCAAAAACGGTGCATCGCAAAATTCTAAAAAAAATTGTAATGTTTCTTAATTTTGATGCTCTTTCAAATGACATCCCACTTGACCGGGTCAAAAAACCTTTTTTTCACCCTTCCCCACTCCCATCCTCTAAACACATAGAAATAAAATCACTATTTAAATCCATATTTTTCGTTAAGGGTTTATCAAATTTCCTATCTCTATGAATTTTTTCAAATTTTTCTGTCAATCAACGAAGAAACGTATAGGCTGGGTACCAACTTTTTGTTGCACTTTTTTGAGAATAATTCAAAAACGGTGCATCGCAAAATTCTAAAAAAAATTGTAATGTTTCTTAATTTTGATACTCTCTCAAATGACATCCCACTTGACCAGGTTTTAAATGATGTTTTTACCCCTTCTCATATCCACCCCCTTAATAAGTATAATTATTAGTATGTGGTACTTTACTATATTTTTCTTTAAAAACTTACTAATTTTTCTATCATTCAAAATACTTTTTAAGATTTTCGATTGCTTAGGCTCGGAGCTAATTAAGGAAAGGAAACATACAGAAAACGCTATTATTTAGATTTACACAAAAAATGGTAGGGTGTAAAATTCCAAAATATATTTTTTAGAAATACTGAAGTGAAGCTCTTTCATATGATACCCTACTTGACTCGATATAAAAATGTATTTTCTCAAAGGCCTCACATCGTAACCCTGTTAACCAAACGAAATCCATTTTGTTTTTTTTTCAACACCTCATCTTGTGTGGACAGATTAGTTTCATACGCATGCCAAATTTCAAGTTCATTGGATGTATATTAATCGAGATAATCGAGATAATCGAAATAATGTGAAAAACACGTTTTACTCTCACCAATAGTGTTCCGTATAAAAAACGGAACCCTAAAAATAAACAATTTCTGTTCAATTTTGCAAGCATTATCATAAAAATATATAAAAAGGACGACGATAAGGTAACAATTTTCTTCCTTTGCAAATAGAATGGAAAAAAACGAAAAATAAAATAAAAACTCTAAACCATTGAAAACGAAAAACTAAAAATTTGACTCTTCGAGGATGAACGATATTGATATTATAAACATTTTAATTTAACAATACTATTTTGAGGAGTCAAATAAGTGCTCAAATAGAATAAAATTGTAAGCTCTGTAATTTTTACGCTATTTGTTTAAATAAATTAAAACAAAGTTATGCATAAAAGTAAACAGTTACATCACCGAAGACTTTGTATTTTTGAAAATAAAAATTTTAAAATTTCCTTACAATACTCGTATACGGGCATTTATGATTTACTCGTATACGGGCATTTAGAATCTGATAAACATGTTAATTCTATTAAGTTCAATACCGTTCAATATCGTTTTGCAATCAAATAATTGAGTTCATTTAATCTAAATATAAAGCAATTTGAAGATGAAGTGATAAGAACATAAAAAATTTGTTAAAATGCAAAATTAAAAGTTATTAATTACACTGGGTATAGAAACTGTTAGAATTAAAAAATGTTTGAGTATCACGATATCAGTTTTCGGTAGTAATCGATTATATACGATATAGGCGGCCAGAAAACCACAGAATTTTGTAATAATGAAAACTTTTGATCAACATTCTTTTTTTGGTTCATTAAAATGTGCTGTTTTGTAGGCATTACCGTTTATGGCACAAAAACACTTTTTTTTAAAATTAATTAGTTAGACATGTTTAGCACACTAAATATGAAATATTCATTATTCAGACTCTTTGAATATCCGAAGGTACCATGTCAACTATAAAGGAAGGAGATGAGGAAAAAGGAAGGAATGGGGATATAGGGATAACTATAATAATTGTTTTAAATGACGATGGACATTTTCTCTAAATGCCTGAGGGGAAAATTCATCGGGAAATACAGAGGAGGGCGTTGGGGCATCGATTATACTGCGCACATGATGGAAGGATATTTTGAATTTCCTTATAGGAGAATTTGCTAGTTATATTTATAGTAGATTAAAAATTCAGCCACATTTCTTCTGTTCTGGATTGAATCAAGTTGGTCCGTTAGTTTGGTATTACCAATCAACCGTTATGCTTTTCTCTGTACAGAGTCTAGAAATTTTATTGTTGACTGACAAGCACCTCCCCAAACATGACAGCAGTACTCCATACTCTCTAAACTTGAATTAGTGGAATTTTCACTGATTAAATTAGTGAAAATTTTTTCACTGTAAAAATAGTGATATTGGCAAATCATTCATTGAATTGATCACTGATTCATTTAGTAATAAAATATTTAATAGTACGAATTTATTTATTTCACTGATTAGAACAGTAAATATTCACTGATTCCAAGTGGTATACTTGAAACTGTGTTAAACAGTGTATATGTACTGTGAATCAGTGAAAATCCACTATTTCATTTTTAGAGAGTACATGGACGAATAAAAGACTTGAAGTTTGGCAAAATGTGCTCGGGATTAAAATACTTTTTACATCGACTCAAGAATCCTAATTTTTGCATTGCAGATTTAGCGAGGTTGAACACATGTTTATTCCATTTCAGGTTATTTTGAATATCCACTCCAAGAAGTCTAACTGATTCAACCTCACGCAATTCCTCATGGTTTATTTTAATAGGGAAATTTTTTTCTCGCTCTATTCGTGAAAGACGGCAAAGTTTGGTTTTGGTGGGATTAAATGGAACAAGATGACGATCACCCCATTCCATTATATGCTCCAGATTTTTGTTGATAGAATCAATTAGCAGCTCTCTATCAGTCGTAACTGCAGTATGAGATCGAAATTTAGGAGATGCATGTGATGCATGCAACGTGCTGTCATTAGCAAAACTATGGATTGGGTGCACTGTGGAAATAAGTAAGTCATTAATGTATAGAAGAAACAAGGTTGGCGAGAGTGCAGAACCTTGGGGAACCCCAGCATTAGTTGTGAAAATATTGGATGTGATACCATCCAAATTAACATGAAATGACATGACATGACTAAAAACCTTTTAAAATCTACCTAGGCTCAAATTGAATACTTTGCTCCAATCAATAGTCTCAAGTGGGTTCAATCTGCAAAGTTTAAAAACAATCGTCATTCAACTCCTTATAACGTATATTATTGTTATCTATGTGTTCTTGTGATATTAGCCGCGTTCGATTTAACTGAAGCAAGTGAAACAACTGAAAAATTGTATGCAATTGTTGTTGTTTTTTCAGTTCAGTCAGTCAAATACACGATGTAAAATACACAACAATTCTAGTAAAAATAATGTACTTGAAATTTTTGAAAAAGTTTGTGATAATAACATTCAACAACAATTATCATGTTGCTTGATTTTCAGATAAAAGTTTTAATGAAGTTTTAATGATTCAATCTTAAAAGGTTAAAATTGAACGCACAATAAGTATAGTTTACACACAGTAAAACAAGTTAAGCGTTTTGCAGATTTTACGATTAAAATTTATAATTTGTCGCTATTTATTATTTATAACAATCGTTATATTGAGTATTAATGATTTTATGTTGAATAAAAATTTACAATTAAATAGCAACAACTTCGTATCAAAATACTACTCTCTGGTGAATTTTTCCAGTAAAAATCTTGATATAATAATCGTATACACTCAGTTTCGATATTCTGACAAATCTCGTAAGCTGTTATAATAATACAAAAAATTTAGTCCTAAATTAAGGAAAACCTAAGATTTGGTCTTTCCCCAATCCAATATCTCATAATTATTTGCAGAAACAAAAAAAAATTGGGTTGCAAGTAATTCAGCTATTCGTTCGTGTGACCACTGTCTTCTTGAATGACTAAAACGCAGATATAGAATTAACATCGTAGGCTTGATTCTTCGAGCAAGCAATAGCGTGCCATTATCAAAGAATATTCCATAACTAAAATTAAGGGCGCTACCGTTGACTGAATACACTACATCCACAAGCACCCATAAGCTATAGCCTTGGCTCAATATCAATATCAGGAACTAAATAAATCAAAACAAAATAAAATTTTCAAATCAACAAAAACTGATTCTCTTTGTGGTAAAAGAAGTAATGAATGCAGTGGACGAAAATACGAAAACGGCAGTAACAGGGCAGTATACATAATTGAGCTAAGGGGTCACTTAAAGGGGTCAAAAAAATTCAGAAATTCTCCAGGAGTATGCATCGATAGTGAAGCGGTTTCTGCATTTGCCCCATTCAAATTCAATTTCAAATTCAAATTCAAATGGAAAAGATGAAGATCGAAACGTTCATCGGCATATCCAATATCCAGAAACCATAAAAACAGTAATAATTACCTAAAGTGACTTTCTATGAAACAGTTGCATACGCAATGCATTGTGAGATGAAACAGAGGATATGTGTTCAATCTGTTGAATGCAGAAAAAAAAGTCCAAGCGGCACGTATATCCGCTAGAAATAGGTAGATTTCGAGATCAGACAGTTTTGTGTGCCAGTAGAATCTGATGTATCAGATTGGTTTAAACAAAACAAACTAATTTCAAACAGATATTGAACAAATTTTAAAAAGATAATTAGCTACCTACAAGCAAAATTATATCTATCCAATTTGCAACAAACAAATATCAAATCTACCACAGAACTTTTGTGTGACAATTTATGACACAAACCTACTCTATATCATATGTCGTGCACTTACTGCAAAATATCAAAATAGTTTATTTCTAAGAAAAAAAATTAATTTCTTCTATTCAAATCTTTTATTTTTTTGACTGTTATAATGTTTACATTGACTGTTATAAGGTTTTTGGAAATTGTAGTTGGGGATTGTTGCAAACATTTTTGTTGAAGCCACCAAGTCAAAAACCTCTAACTGCAGAGGTTTATATTTATAAGAAACGGATTAAAATGTTTCCACAGATTCTAAATTTATGAAGATTTTAAAAATGTTGGTATCCAAACGGCCGTTATAACGGATTAAAAAAACTACTTTTTTTTCTAGTATAAAGCCTATAGTTCCTTAACCATGTGTCAGATTTTTCTGATTTACGAACTTGTCCAAGATATTAATAAAACACACATTTTTAAGTAAGGTTTTTTGATCTGGCTCCACAAATGCAACCGTGAGAGCGCCGGTTGGTTCAAACGCATTTTGTGTTTTACAAGCTTTGTTGTTGGAGCCGCTCACTCAGAAACCTCCAACTGCAGAGGTCTTTTTTTGAAAGAAACTGATTAAAAGGGTTTCAAAAATTCTAAATTTATGAAGTTTTTAAAAATATTAGAATCTAAACGGCCGTTATAACGGATATAAAAAAAAGAGTTTTTTTCTAGTATAAAGCTTCTAGTTTCTTAACCATGTGTTGGATTGGGCTGATTTACGAACTTGTGCAAGATATTAATAAAACGCACATTTTTAAAAAAGGTTTTTGGATCTGGCTTTATAAATGCGACCGTGAGAGTGCCGGTTGTTTTAAAAAAAAAATTTTTTTTGCAAACTTTTTTGTTGGAGCCGCTCACTCAGTAACCTCTTACTGCAGAGGTCTATTTTTAAAACAAATTGATAAAAAAGATTCCAAAAATTCTAAATTTGTTAAATTTTTTGAAATACTAGTATCCAAACGGCCGTTATAACAGTTTTAAAAAATCAATTTTTTTCAGAAAAAAGCCTCTAGTTTCTTAACCACGTGTCGGATTTTGCTGATTCACGAACTCGTCCAAGATATTATTAGAATACACAAGTACAGAAAATTTTTTTGATCTAGCTCAACAAATGCGACCGTGAGAGTGCCGGTCGTTTTCGTTATATCTCATATCGTTTATATATATATATATATATATATATATATATATATATATATATATATATATATATATATATATATATATATATATATATATATATATATATATATATATATATATATATATATATATATATATATATATATATATATATATATATATATATATATATATATATATATATATATTTTTTTTTTTTTTGTTTTTTTGTCTCCGCTTATCATATATAGTCGTTTGGCACAAAAATTTTTCCGAAATGAGATTAAGCCCATTGCAATAGGTAGATTTTTATATGAAATCTACCTAAAAGTGTAGAACGTCAGAGGTGAAGTATTAGCGCACAGAAGTCATTTTGGGAATGAACTTCGTGAAAGCGAACGGATTCGTCTTCGATTTTGAATGTGGGGATCCTAAATGTAAATTTAGAGATGCGTTTTTGTAGAAAGCAGAGTATACACAGATATTGGCAGCAATTAACAACAATGCGATGTAAAGGCAACAGCAAAACCATCATCCACACCGATTAGAGAAATAAAGATCATATAACTTGTGATCATATAAAGATCATGGCACTTGGCGTAAGTTTTCAAATAACATAATGTCAATCTCTTGTTACTTTACGCAAATAACTTATTTAATAAGTTTAATAAAAAATTAAAGAAAACAAAGCTTTTTTTAATTTTACTGTTACTCTATATATATTTCAGCTTGTTAGGCCATCTTCTGGAGTAATTACTCCAGAAGATGGCCTAACAAGCTGAAATATATATAGAGTAACAGTAAAATTAAAAAAAGCTTTGTTTTCTTTAATTTTTTATTAAACTTATTAAATAAGTTATTTGCGTAAAGTAACAAGAGATTGACATTATGTTAAATAAAGATCAAACGATGCAGATATTTAATCAAACGGCGAAAGCGTAAAATGAAACAAAGGCAGATTTATAAAGAAGTAGATAATGTTTACAACACAGTCGGAAGTTCGGAAGCTTTTTTAGGTGGGGGAAATTCGGCGATCTGAAAGTCTTTTGAGTCCAATTAATAGATTATTAAGGTATCAAAATAATAATATTATTTTAGATGTTGTTATTGTAACCTCAATCCATTAATGATTGGTCGTTGATATCAAATTGTTGTGTTCCAAAAATGTTGATAAATTTGGCCCTAAGATAATCTAGAGGCTAGTGATATATATCGCTGCGAGTGGTATGTGATATCTCACGTTAACTCATATGCCAATAGCAGGAGCTAAGGTACGCGGACTTGCCACACATTGTTAAATTTTAGATGCTGGGATAGATTTACGGCATTCTTGACATGAATCTAAATATTAAATAATCTACGAATGTTTCTATGAGCGAGTTTGGCATCTTTCAAAAAAATATTTTTTTCGTAGTTTAACTATGGAAAAAGAAACGAATTTATATACCAAATTGAATGGTTTCAACAAAAGTTTGGCCAATAACATCCTTAGCATATAAACTATAACAATCGAAAAGGAAATATTGGACATTTTTTTGCAAAACGATCAATAACTAAATACTACTAGCATATGTAAAATCCATATTACCCCATCTCTGTATGATCGAATATCAGTTATACGTGAGCAGCGTCTCTTAAAGATCATGACGTTCTTTCGATGATGAATTATCATTTAAAAGTTTTCATAACAATTTTAGAATCCACGTGCCTATGGTGGGCGAGCTGATAGGTCAAATAGAGACACTTACTCTTTATCATTCTTAACCGTGACCTGAGACGCTTAAATTGTATTGGTTTAAAATCATCAATGGTTCACTCTGCTGTCCAGTATCCTTGAGGGATCACCCATACTTTAATAAAATTTGGGTTATCGAGGATTAATGAAATACCTGTTCTGCTTATAGCATTTTTAATTTGATAAATTATTTGTATATAGATAATAAGTACATGAATTGTGACAATTGCGTTGTTTTTCTTTTAACCCATAAGGAGTTTTTTATTTCCCTTAGGAATTATTGATATAAATGTTTGTACATTTCCAAATAAATGAAATTGTGTTGGAGACTTCTTAATAAGCCCTGAAACATCTATTCTCCAGTCACCGGCAGGTAAGATCGGTGGAAAATATGCATCTGTAATTCTCATATCTTTTATTAGAACCTCCTTGTCAGTCTAAAAAAAAATAGAAATATCTAGATGAGATATACATTATGGCAATAGTATACCAATGTTAAGACTTTTGTGTATATACCAGATGTTTCTAAGGAATGTTTTTGATAATAATAATATGATTTTTTCGGTTATTAGTTTGTTAGCTTTTATTAGAATACGCAATTTAATTTGAACATATTTCAGCGTGCTAACAAAGACCTATTCGATGTGAACTGAACATTCCAGTTTTTATAATTATATGTTTGTTATCCGAATTCGAAGCATTTAGTTTATTCTAACATTTAATCTTTTCTTAATTGACGATCATATTTTAGTTTAGACTAAAGCCGCAATTAGACTATTGCAGAACTCTGCAATATTTCTGCAATGGTAGTGTGTAAAATATTCATTGCAGAAAAGTTTGGCATTGAACTCATTGCAAAACATTGCAATGAGTCATTGCAATGTTTTGCAATGAGTTCATTGCTAAACTTTTCTGCAATGAGTTCATTGCTAAACTTTTCTGCAATGAATATTTTACACACTACCATTGCAGAAATATTGCAGAGTTCTGCAATAGTCTAATTGCGGTTTAACTATGAATATTAATATATAAATATTTGTTTAAAACTAAAATCCATATCATCATGTAAAAAAGGAAATTATTTAGGCTCTTAAAGTATAAAATTATACTACCGACCGTAGGCTTTATATTTCCCAAAATATTTTTAAATAAAGATATGTACTTACTAGACTCGTGTACGGACATGTGTGATTTATCGTACTATGCGTTCGTATTTCATCCCAAAGTATGGACATTAGGGGAGCAGAAATAGTTCCGTTAAAAAACCCACAAGCATCTTCTGTTATATTTATCAGTAACGGTTTGTACACTTGATATTTATAAAATAAGGCAATATTCAGCTGGAAATAATACGATTTTTAACAACCAATTAAAACAAAAAACACACATTTTCCTACATATATGTTGTCTATAATTATGCCTTCATTCAATCTAGCGTACACATTCAAAAGCTGTGTTGTTCGATTAAATGCTTTTTTATAACAATTAACGGTTTCGAATATATTGTAGTCTACATCCACGCATCGTGCTTTATTTAATTTTATATCATAATTTTTCTGAAAATACAACAACAATTAGATAATTTAAAATTACAAATGTCCTTTACCTTTGAATCAATGTAATTTATATGAATAAAACTAAGAATCCCTAATATTAGGAAGATTCTAGCAAACATCTTCATTTTGGTAAGTTTAATATCGTTATGAAATCAATTTTGATTTATATTTAATCCAAACATAAAGTAATTTTAAAATAAAATGATAAAAGTAAGGCAATTTGTTAAATGGTAAAAATACATATTATTACACTGACTAAGGAAACTGTAAAAAAAAAGTTTGATAGCTTGCTACCAGTTTTCTCTAGCAACCGATTTTTGAGATAGAAGCTAGAAAACGTATCGTTTAATTTTTAGAAAAGATCTGTCGTAACGTAATGAAAAATATTGCATTGTATTTGTACATTTAAATTTTTTTCACCGCAATTGATAATTGTGTGAAGTAATGCAATCAATCAAAAAATATTGAGGATGCTGATGCAAAGGCTGACTTCACCACAGCTCTGGAAACAAAATTTCTGGATATGTAGTGAGACATAAACTCTAATGTACGAATTCAACAGACATAAATTCTGTTGTACTAATAAAAAAGGTAAAAAAAAATTTACCAGAGGCGATAAACTGAAAATTGGGAAGCAGAACTGTTACAAAGCATACTCTAAGCACATATAGCAAATTTAATTAATATTAATCATCAAGAACTGGGTAAATAAACAGGTGCTCGGGAGGCCCCCATCAATTGTTCCATGATAGCGTCCAAAAACTAATCAGTTGTTTATCATTTAAATCTTCATCGTTTGTCAAAGTCTCTTCTAAATTGATAAATGAACAAGGTATATACGCTCCCAACAAACTTTAAAAAGAAAATGTTAAAAATCAGCAGTTGTATGGTGAACCTCCCGCCACTTTGATCAATGTGTCTCAAAAGTTAATCATTATCTTCTCATACAACTTGAAACCTTTTTCATAAGTTTCATCATAATCACTTCATTATTGAAGGCTGTATTGTGAATAAGGACACTTAAAAGAATGCAAAAAAATGCAAAAAAAAATTTTTACCGGAAGTGGAATACCGGAAGTTGGGATTCAGAACTGTTGTGAACCGTACAAAGTTTTATCCAATTCAATTATCCGGTACGGATGAGATTTCAAAAAACAGGTGCTCGGAGGACCCCCACCAGTTTGTTCAATATCGCTCAAAAACTAGTCAGCTCCTTGTCATACATTTTCGCATCTTTTTTCAAAGTGTCATCAAAATTCGGAACGAATGTTGTATGAAATCAACAAATATAATAAATATAGCAAGAAAAATCACATGTTGTATGGAGGACCCCAACCCTTTCTCCACCCCAAAAGCCAATGAAATCTTTCTCATATTGATTGAAACTTTATTTATTTATTTATTTATTTATTTCAATTTAAGTACTAGCAAACGGAAATATTTCCAATAACATGCTAGTTATAAAAGTAATACAAATTAAAGACAATATTTAAAAAATAGTATAAAAAATTACAATAAAAAGTTTAAATTTAAAAGTAATACAAATTAAAGACAATATTTAAAAATAATATAAAAAATTACAATAAAAAGTTTAAATTTAGTTTATAAAAAGATAATTTTAATGTAATAAACCAAGAATGTGTAACACAAGATAAAATAAATAATATTAGAATTTAAAATATATAAGAAAATAATATTAATTTAATTTAATTTAACAATTTGTAAAAGGCTTCTTTTAAACTGGACTAAGTTGGAGCAAAACAAATTGATTTGATTGAATTTAACGTTGTGGCTGTACTGTAATCTAATCAACGGTGAATGAACTCTTAGATTAGTTAGAAAAGTATTATAATACAGAGTGTACGAATGCCTAGTATTATAACAAGGTGTGGTATTCAAACGAATTAGACTAGCCAAATCTGATTCAATACTATGGTTAAGAATTTTATAAAGGGTTGTTTGATCAGCAATAGTACGTCTTTGTTCCAATGATAATATATTATATCGTTTTAATCTATCTTTGTATGGTTGATATGGGAAGCTTAATTTAAAGTTCAGAAATCTAGTAAACTTCCTTTGAACCCTCTCAATATGATCAATATGAGTTTGATATTTTGGATTCCAGACCGGCGAGATATATTCTAATGAAGAACGAACTATTGAATTAAAAATTGTAATAAGTGTTTTAGACGAACGAAAATTTGAACACACTCGCATAACAAAACCAAGCATTTTGAAAGCTTTGTTAACAATGTCTTGAATATGTATATTAAATTTTAATTTGTTATCCATAATAATGCCTAAATCACGAATACTATCTTTTTCGCATAGAGTTAAATTGTTAATATTATAAATAAATTGTAATTGAAAAGATCTAGGCTTAAGCTTAAAGGTAAAACATTTATTAATGTTGAGATATAGATCGTTACTTTTGCACCACTCATATATTTTATTAAGATTATTTTGAAGCGCTAAACAGTCAGCTATGGATTTGATTGATTTAAATATTTTCAAATCATCAGCAAAAAGGAGTGCTTTGCAATCCAAGCGTAAGCAAATATCATTAATAAACAAAATAAACAATAAAGGCCCCAAGATTGAACCTTGTGGTACACCCGAATGAGGACAGAAAGAAAATGATTCATAGTCATTAATGCATACAAATTGAGATCTTTGTTTTAGATAAGATTCAACCCACCTGATAAATTTTAGATTCAGACCGAAATTACGTAATTTTTGAAGGAGAATATTATGGTTAACTTTATCAAAGGCCTTTGAAAAATCCATATATATGACATCAACACCAGCGCCAGAGTCAAGCGATTCATAAATATATTCCGTATAGTTAAGCATATTAGTAAGAGTTGACCTACTCTTAAAAAACCCGTGTTGGTTTTTAATAATATTAATATTAGTAAAGTCAAACAGTTTGTTGTGAACAATTCTTTCGAAAATTTTGCTGAAACAATTCAATGTTGCAATTGGTCTATAATTTTCTACATCAGTACTGTCACCAGTTTTCAAAATTGGAATGATTTTAGCTATTTTCCATCTAATAGGAAAAACATTATTTTCAAAAGACTTATTAAATAGAATGGTTAATGGCTGACAGATCAATGCAGAAGTGTTTTTTAAGAAAATAGGAGGAATTAGATCAGCTCCAAAACCTTTATTTAGATCAAGTTTATTTAATACCGCTAGTACTTCTTCTTCCGTTACAGAAAATAAAGAATCTTCCAAAGAGATATCACTTATTGCAAATGTTGGTGTGGAATTAAGA
Source organism: Diogma glabrata (assembly GCA_963693315.1). Taxonomy (NCBI): domain Eukaryota; kingdom Metazoa; phylum Arthropoda; class Insecta; order Diptera; family Cylindrotomidae; genus Diogma; species Diogma glabrata. The sequence goes on from OY856187.1 coordinate 104,887,720, forward strand.
TGGGTACTGGTGTACACAGATTGAAAATAAGTCGCAAAAAGATCACAAATTCCTTTGGTTGAACTTTCTATATTGTTTTTAAAACGCATTGATGCTGGGATAGCATTAGTTTTTTTTAATTTTTTTGTAAAAGACCAAAACTTTTTAGGATCTGACGAAATGGAACTTTCAATATCACTTAAATAATTTGTATAACATACATTAATTTCCCTTTTAACAGAGCTCCGCAAAGAAGAAAACATATTGTAATAATCAAGATCACCAGTTTTTTTAAACTTTCTATGAATTAGATTTTTAAATTCAATCATTTTTAACAAACTTTTTGAATACCAGATGGGATATTTACTAGATTTAATTTTGAATTTAGGGACAAATTGATTGATTAACTGATAAAGAACATCATAAAAAGCATCAACTGACTGATCAACATCTTTATTTCCAAACATATGACACCAATTAATTTCAGATAGAGCTACGTTAATTTCATCATAATTTCCTTTGTAAAAATTAAAGCGTACAGATTCATCGGCTTTTAGGAGATCAAATTTTTTAAGATTTATTGAAATTTCAATCGGTGGATGATGTTGATCAATTTTTGATAACACATCCGTAGGAATGCTTACCGTAACATTGCTTACATGCAAATTGGATAAAACCAGGTCTAAAATCCGATTAGATTTGTTAGTTAAATGATTGAATTGGGTAATATCAGTGAAACTCAATGTTTCGATAAGTGCTTGAGCTGGTCTAGTGACACTTAAAAGGCTTGGTTCCAAGATATTAGCAACAAATGACCACTTAATATTAGGTATATTGAAGTCACCAACAATAAGAAAGTTAGAATCAATTTTGTGTGTATTTATAATATTGTTGATATTTTCAAAATAACCATCATAATCCAAGATAGTTGCATTAGGATAAATATAAGGTACGTTCAAATATAATTTTTTGTTTTTAAACTTAAGACAAACCCATATCTCCTCCAAATAAACTTCCCATAATGGTAAACGAAAGCTTTGAAATTTGGAATTAATTGCTATCAAACAACCCCCACCATCTTTTTTATTAGGAAAAAGATTAAGATCTCTATCCCTTCTATAAACAGTGTATTGATTAGAAAATAATTCATTATCAGAAATGTTATCATTTAGGTATGTTTCAGTAAGACATATTATATCATAATTAGATGCAAAATGGAAAATCGACTTTTAACTGTAGCTATGTCGGATAAATGCCGCAAAAAAACTTATGTATGAATGTATGTATTACACGTATGTATTAAACTTTAAAATATGTTTAGGTATTTTACTAAGGATAACACGCTAATTAATGTTAGCTATAATGCAATCCCTAATTATTTTTTAATCTTTGTTTAATGACTATCAAATATGACCTATAGTGACATTAAGCGCCGACGATTTTTCTTAATAAAAAAACGTTTCTTTGCATATTTTAGTTTTCTACATATATTTTTTTCTTTTCGGTACAATGTATGGTTATCTTTAGTTTTGATTTGGTAATACTTTCGAAAAGCCTTTTTTAATGTTTACTGCTTTTTTACATATACGCCAAAACCATAGATCAGCCTTCGGAACGAATAATCTATTTGGACTAAACCTGATTTAAAGGAACTTGTAAATTTAAATCTGTGAAGATCAAATTATAATTTGATCTACCTAAAGGATCAAAAAAATTGTACTAACAAACGATCATTTGTCAAAAATAAATCAAGGAAGTTAAGACTTTGGCCTGGAATGTCAGGAACTCTGATATGTTGGTCTATTATCTGAGTGAAAATAATTATAAAAATAAAATAATCATATAGTGTAAATTTTGTTTGGCTAGATTGTTTTGGTTTTTTGGAACCTCCCTCCCACTAAAACTTTTTCTGTGTGCGCGCTTGAACACAATTTGCTTTAATAAATATTCTATAATACGGCTATCCTTTTGATCTAACTTCAAACTTATAAATTTTGACTCTTTTCATCAAGGAGCGAGAAGCAGTAAATGAAGCAAAAGTCACAGTTTTTGATGAAGCGGATCTGAAAAAAAAATGAATTCTTCGTTGTATTTTGATTAGTCGTAAGTCATTATATATGGCACCAATCACATAACGTTATGATTATAATAATTTTTACATTTATTTTTAAAATTTAAAAGTACACGCTAACAGTTTTGAAAATTAAGTGACAAATAAAACAATCTATTACTTTTCTAATTTTATCCCACTAGTATTTCTTTATTTCTAATTGGCTGGGTTGTAAAATAATTTTCCAAGTTACCAAGCAAAACAAGTTTTTTTGAAGACTGCTTAGTAAAGAATTTTATATCAAATTTCCAATCACCAAAGGGTAGGATAGGTGGAAAAAAGGAATCCAGTATTCTCATATCTTTGATAATAATGTCAGCATCATACTAAAAACATTCAAATTATATTGATTTATTTATTTTTAAATGGTTCCAGAAACTTTGAAATTTACTTACTGTATATGGACATTTATGATTTAACGAACCATGTGTTTTCATTTCTTTCCAAAGCAATGAAACTAGGGGATAAGAAATAGTTCCGTTGAGAAAACCACACGCATCAATCATTTCATGCGTAAGAAACTGTCTGTACTCACCATTTTTATAATACAAAACGAGATTGATCTTAAATTAATTAGATTTATATAGTAAATAAAATTAAAACAAAATGATTATACTCATACAAATATTTCATTAATAATAATTCCGTCATTTAATGTGAAATGCATATTCAACAGTTGAACTGTTCGATTGACGTCCCTTTTATAACAATCGTAGCTTTTAAAAACGTGCGAATTCATATCCACGCATTTCACTTCGTTCAATTTAAAAACAAAATTTTTCTAAAAGTATAAAAATTTTAATATATAATTTTTAAATATAAAATATAAAACTTACCTGTCCACCATTTATATTAATAGAATCTAGGATCGCTAAGAGCACCAGAAATCTTTTAAACTTGTTCATTTGGTTGAAGTCAAACTTTTAATACAATTCCAAATATATATAATATACAAAATCACATAATTAAGATTTATATTTAAATTTCATTCATTTAAAGATTAAAATCAAAATTATTTAATAATTTTTGTGATTTTAATAACAAAATTTAATAGACTGACATCAACAATGTTAATTCTTCCGCTAATTTGAGTTTTTGCGTAATATTTTGATTTAATTATTTGTTGATAAAAACGAGTTGATTTAACCAAGCTGGCTTTACTACGATCTGTTAGGGTTAAAAATAAATTTACCAAATGCCAAATTCGAGATAAAAGTTTCGTAGCTCGACAATTCCTCTAAAATCGATTTTGTAAATATATAAATTTCCTATTAGAAGTTTTGGGGTCAACAGGTCAACAGATTATATATATATGTTCAGAAAATAAATATATATATATACATCGCAGTACGATTTTATACGTTTTTACAATAAGTTATGTGATCGTTATTCCTAAACACAACTTTTTTGAAAGTTTTGAAGGTAAGGGACAAAATGGAATCTGCTAAAGTGAGTTCTCAGAAAAAAATTATATTCGTATTCAGCAAGCCAAGATGCATCAGAAAATGGTTTCCATTGATGAATGATCTGATGAATTTTACCAGTGTTTTATACCGAAAAAACTATTCTTTCATGTTGACGTGGTTGACTTGCAACCGTCAAATTGGTTCGCCATTTTTAATTTTGAAAGTGCTAAACAGCATTAGAAAGTTCATAAACTAAGCTTTAATTTGCATCATAAAGAATTTTTTACGACCCACAGAATTTCGGACACAGCTTTGATCCGTTTGAAGTGCCACGTATACTCTACCTGCACTGTACTCCATCTAGAATTCAGAAATGGCTAGATAAATAGATTAAATGTGCATTGGAGTACATTATGTAAAAAAACAAATCCTTGCCTCGTAGGGCATGATCGTCCATTTCACTCTATGCTGACAGTAAAACTAGTATTACAGTGTACTATCATCTGAAAAGCTATTAAAACGTGGCTAAAAATATTAATGAATTTGCCAGACCACTTAAGTTCTGTTGCTCGTCGCGATGCTGCAGCTATGGCGAATGCTATAGCATGAAAGACTGTGCGGTATTCACCAAGATAAAATTGCAACCCACGAACATTTCTGAAATAAACCGTAGCTCCTGTACCATTTTCAGTTAGGCAGTTGGAAGTGAAGAAAGGGAGTAAGAAGTACTGTGTCATCAATCGGCATTGAAAAATCTATTAGGTGTTGTGCAAGATCCATTCATAACGCTTGATGACTTTTTCTACAGCCACCGGTAGTTCAAAGGAGTAATAAGGGAGAAAGCCGTAAAGGAACCTGCATGCGCGTTGTAGGTAATGTCCTGAAAGCACTTGTAACACATAACCAAACAAGGCCTAGTAACACCTCCATGTTTTTTATCCCATTTCCAACAAAAAATCTCGAGAACCATGCAAGAGACACATAGATGGCAATGGGTGTAACAACTTCTTTATACAGTCAGTAGACCATTTTCAGATTCAGCTCCTATTTGCCGCCAAATACCATTCTGTAATTCCACAGAACTCAAGCTACAATTGCGCATTTGGGTTTAAGATGAGCAACCAAGTTGAACCGCTTGTCGCTGGTAACACCAAGATACTTCATACTATCTTGGAGTGTTAATGCGTTATTACCGATTAAAGGAAGAGTAAAGTTGCTTAATTTCATTCAGTTGATATACTGACCCATTTCTTAGAAAAATTGATCGTGAAACCATTTTTCCCACACCAGTTATTGGTAATTCAATTAGCTCCACAACATTGGTGATAGAAAGCCCCCTTGGAAACAATGTCACTTTACACCTACATGGACTGTGGCATTGTCCTTGGTGTGAATAAACAGACATCGGTCTGCCAGAGTCCGTTTTATCCACTTTAGGAGTGTTTTATTCACCCCATTCGTTTTCGCTCCGTTAAGGAGTGAATCAAATGTTTTCAATATCAGAGACTACCTCTGAAAGAATTGCGTCCGTACACTTTCCCGCATGATAATTGATAATATTGATAATATTGGTTAGCGAGTTTTGTTTTTTTCAGCCAAACATTTTTAATATGCCAGTTGATTCACCTCTCCAAAGGCTTTAGAAAATTGTAGGAAAGACTGATTGGTCTGAAGTTTTTGGCCTCGCAGTAGTTAATTCTCCTGGTTTTGAGATAAAGATAATCCTCACATTTCTCCAGGCCTGTAGTATGTATCCAAAAACTATGCAGTTGACGAAAATCTTTGAGAGCCCATCTCTCATTGTGTCTAAACACATGAAACGATTGGACTTTTATATAAAAAATGTATACGCGATCTGACATAGGGAGAATCTCTTATTTTATCACAGAAAAATTCATATCGCAAAAAAAAAAAATTAAGTACTGAATATAACAAAAACTAAATAATTTAATACTACAAAAAAAGAACTGAAACACAAAAATTATATATATATATATATATATATATATATATATATATATATATATATATATATATATATATATATATATATATATATATATATATATATATATATATATATATATATATCAAATCATAAGCTTACATTAATTAGTTGTCTTCTTCCAAAACCAGTCCTGTGGAACAAACGTTGATTGTAGGCTGTCACAGATTGCATCCCAAAAATCACTTATTTAAAATCTGGAGCGTCATCCATTGACGCTTTGTAGAATGCAATACACAATGTTAATCACAACAAAGATGAACAAAATCAAAAGATGAACCAGCATGACAATCATACATATAATACTCAATTGAATAAAATCATCTCTTGATGTCTCAATAAAAACTGCGATGTCATTACAACGGTTTACTGTTGTATTTTGTAATGTTTAAAATTCCTCAAACACTAATTTGTACATATATGCTTCGCGTTGAAATAAATCTATCACGTTCAAATATAAACGACGAGCTAAATTTGTCTGCGATAACTTACAAATCAAGTTAAATTTATTATTTTTATGCAACTTCTCGTTTACTTTTATGCGAAGAACTTTGCCCGAGTTATTTTTACCTTTTTGAGCAAAACTTCGCACAACCAATTCAATTCAGCCGTTGCATTTCTTTCAGCCACATCGATTTAATTGGTTCCAATAACCGGAATGGTAAACGGGTTCGCTATCTTCAAAGCCGTTTTCTAATATCAAAAAGTCCAAGCGGCACGTATATCCGCTAGAAATAGGTAGATTTCGGGACCAGACAGCTACAATTGGAAGTGTCAGATTAGTTTAAATAAAAATCTAAGTAGAATAGTCCAAGTCCAGAATAATCCAAAAAATTTATCAAACCAAACTAAATACATTAACGGAAACTACTTTATCAATGCGATTGCGGAACAGTTTTGTTTAATTTGGTTAAAACTACTTTTAATAACATATTATATCCACCAAATAGCAAATAAACGTTCTCTCAACGTCATACCTATAACACCACCACACATAATTTATAATCTAAAATTGTCAAACAACTTTTACACCTCCAATAATTCAAATATCTACAATTTAGGAAGACTTTTGTAAATGTGTAATCAATATGCATATAAGAAAATATTCCTTAATTTAAAACAATAATGACTAAGCTTTGTTTTAATTTTTTTTTAAATTTTTGCAAACAAAACTAAAAACTGAAAAAAAAAAACAAAAGAAAATTTTTTTAATATTTTTTCTATGGGATACTTTTATATGTTTATGGAAGTTGTTGTTGTAATTGAATGGCATGCATTAGGTTTAATGTTAATTACATTGAGACCTCTTAGGTTAGAAAGCTGAAAATCTCTGAGGTTATAGTTGAAAAGTTTATCTAAAAGTTAATATGAGTTTAAATAACATAAGCTCAAAAATGAGGAAGGCATGGCCGTTTAAAAAGTTGTTAGAAAAATAAAACATTTTTATTAAATCAACAAATTTAATAATTATTTAATTAATAAACAACTTGGAGACCAATCCCATAATATATATATTTTTTACATATATGAAAATTATATATTTAGCCATGTCTATGGCCGTTTGCGTTTGTTTTCGTTCTAACAGCCCTGGTGTCTCAACCTCTAGACTTGAACTATTTTTTTTTTAATTTTGGAAAGATTTATGTTCTAGTTAACGTATGCGTAAATATTCAAAAGTGAGATTGGCCATTTTCAGCCAAATCAAGGACAACAAAGCTTATTAAATTTTTAAAACAGCTGATTTTTCAGGAACCTAGTACGCCAAGGCTGTCATTTAGAAACAAATGACAGAAATATGTTCAAATATTCAATATTGATAAATTTTATTAAAATATTATGAAACGGAAGTTATAACGCCCTAGATTTTTCGACTTTTTGGCTCTAGCCACTTAACCTGTACCCGGATATGGCCAGTTCGCGTACTTGTCCACACATTTTTTGCCGCAACCTATACAGAAAAAATTTTCGTTGTAGTTCAAGAAATGCGATCGTGAGAGTGCCGGTAAATTCCGTTATAGCTCATATCGTTATATATATATATATATATATATATATATATATATATATATATATATATATATATATATATATATATATATATATATATATATGTATATATATATTAGGGTGTTTCATTTTTCCAAAGATGTGATTTTCATATGACTTTGCTTACGCCCCAAGTTTCAGTGATGTAAAAGATATGTATGCCAAATTTCAAGAAGATTGGATAATATTTAGGGGTTGCACACTTTGATCACTTTTATCTCAAACTAGTGAAATTTCTAATATTGAAGTGCTTTGTATCAGGATCCCAGGGGCTCTGCAGCAAGCGAGGTGGATGTCAAAGGCAATATATGCACTTAGATTTGTCCTCTTCACTAAACAGTCGAATATTCCTCAACGAAAATTGAAAGGAATGAAACGAGTTGCACATTTTATCAGCCTCATATATGTTCACTTTTGGCACGAAGCGATTGCAAGTCGATGGGCTCCAAAGAATCATTTGAATATGCTACAGCTTCTGAAGGTGCAAAAACTTCAAAAAGGTGCTCTCACAGTTGCTAAGAGACAGCTTTGGTATCTGTCAGAAACAAACGTAGGATTGGCTTTTTTGGACGAACGCATTACTCAGGCTGATAAAGAAATTATGACTAAAATTTTAGAAACCGAACCTGTAAAGAAAAATGAAATGAAACGATTAGATGGTGAAAACCTAGTTTTAGAAGGAAAAGACCTGAGCCATTTCGTTACTAATAAAACAAAGTCGTTTTTTGAATTGTTTGGGATCCACGACGTGACAGGATACTGCAGTGATTCTCTAAGAAGCCATGTGAATGCTCTCAAGGTGGTCAATGAAACCGCAGAAAGAGGAATTTCTCTGATAAAAAAGTTTAACAAATCAGTCAGGGACGAACAAAAAACAATTGTTGTTGAGGGTAGTCGAGCATCACAGAAAAGTCGTCCCCAAGCGAACAAAAGTAGGGATTGCGTTGTTCAAAGTTCATTAATATAACACATGTTTTGCCCATCTTACTACCTATTAATCTTATTAATCGTGTCTAGTTTTAATATTATTTTAACTTTGTTATTTCTAGTTTTCCCAATAAAAATAATTAACATTGAAAAATCGTATTTTTTGCCTACTTTTATAAAACTGATCAAAGTGTGCAACCTCTAAATATTATCCAATCTTCTTGAAATTTGGCATATATGTCTTTTATATCACTGAGACTCAGGGCGTCAGCAAAGTCTGCAAAAATTTTACATTTTATTTTTTGCCTTGTAAAATGAAACACCCTAATATATATATATATATATATATATATATATATATATATATATATATATATATATATATATATATATATATATATATATATATATATATATATATATATATATATATATATATATATATATATATATATATATATATATATATATATATATATATATATATATATATATATATATATATATATATATATATATATATATATATATATATATATATATATATATATATATATATATATATATATATATATATATATATATATATATATATATATATATATATATATATATATATATATATATATATATATATATATATATATATATATATATATATATATATATATATATATATATATATATATATATATATATATATATATATATATATATATATATATATATAGTTAACATCTGTAATTCCACCAATACCCAAATCCAGAACATCGATTCAAAAGGCTAAATCAACACCACAAATCAACGCCATTTCAATATCAACATAACTAACATTTAAAACTAAATAGTTTTGATAACATTTAAATTGCAAGTACGCAAATAAATATTAAACAATTTCATTTCATTTCATTTTCATTTTCTTTATAATTATAATTTGCAATGTTAAAGTAAAATCAAATTACATTATTAGGAATTATGTTGTTTGTTTGTGTAACAAAAAACTATAAAGTCGAGTTCAATCTTAAGTAATGTGTTCACTCATATTTTGATGTTTAATAAAGTTACTGTCTAGAATCAAATTAATTATTTGTTAATTACTTACTCTCTACGTTTAATCCACAACATAACTGGCGCGGTTGATAAAAAAAATAATTAAAAATTTTCTTTTCTATACTTATAGTATAGAATAATAAAAGTGAAAAGTTTTTTCTATAACTTATTGTATAGAATAATAAATAACCAAAAAAAATAAATCGAATGTATTAGCACCCACCAGAGGCGAGCTGTTCGATATAATATAAAAGTGGTTTCTATACTTATTGTATAGAATATTAAATAATTACCAAAAAATAAATCGAATGTAATAGCACCCACCAGTGGCGAGCTGTTCGATATAAAATAATTGTGAAAAGTTTTAAAATGGTGAAGCAGCCTTCAAGCCTGATCAACTCTGGAGGAATGTTTAATAAAGTATTACTAACAATACTTTTGGCAAGGTGAGTAAACGAAATTTTACATTGCATAATTTTTCCCTTACAAAACCTTATACTTACACCTTTTATGTGAAAATCTAAAAAGATAAAAAACCATGAGTGAACCCAAGTAGAAAAAACTACTTGTAAAACATAAAATACAAATTTACTACACGTAATAAATTGTTTTTGCGCGTAGTGTAGAAATTTAAAACCTAAAATCGGGATTTCATTTCTAAACCGACGAGAACCTAAAATCGGGACTTGTCGTAATAAAAAAATTTGCTATACGGAATTAGCACTACGTATAGTATAGGAATTTAAAACCTAAAATCGGGATTTCATTTCTAAACCGACAAGAACCTAAAATCGGGACTTGTCGTAATAAAAAAATTTGCTATACGGAATTAGCACTACGTATAGTATAGAAATTTAAAACCTAAAATCGGGATTTCATTTCTAAACCGACAAGAACCTAAAATCGGGACTTGTCGTAATAAAAAAATTTGCTATACGGAATTAGCACTACGTATAGTATAGAAATTTAAAACCTAAAATCGGGATTTCATTTCTAAACCGACGAGAACCTAAAATCGGGACTTGTAACAAAAAAATTTGCTATACGGAATTAGCACTACGTATAGTATAGAAATTTAAAACCTAAAATCGGGATTTCATTTCTAAACCGACGAGAACCTAAAATCGGGACTCGCCGTAATAAAAAAAGTGTAATCAGGTGCACATTAAAAAAAAAATACTAATTTCGTAAACTTCTATGTCCGATTCGGAAAATTCAAGTAGCGAATTATTCCAACCTGGCACACACTCCAACTCTTCATCTAACGAATCAGAAAATTATTTAATCCCTAAGGGATACGGTTCTTTTGAAATAAATTGTGAAAAACTTGATAGATTCTTAGAAAAACATAATCTTGATTATAAACCTCGTAAACACATGCAAATTTATAATCTTAAAATGGAAAAATTATTGGAACAACAGAATGCGATTCTGGATAGCTACAAAAAACCTACCGATTTTTTCAGGCAAGAAAGATGAATTATTTCACTTTCTTGATTCAGTAGACCAACTGGTAAAAAATATTGAACCTATTAAGGAATTGCCAAGCTATAAAATTATATTTCAAAATATACGCAATAAAATAAAAAATTATTCAATTAAATAAACCACAAACTAAAAATTATAACTCACGTTATACGCATTCATCATTCGGAGTCAGACGAGTCGACATCTCCTAAATTTTAAAATAAAAGGAACAAAAAACAAAAATAATCGACAATAGATAAATAATAGTGTTATAAGTGTTAATAAGTGTTAGTAAGTGTAGTAGCTAATAAGTAAATAAGTGTTATAGTGTTTGTGTTAATGTTTATGAAAAATAAAAGTGTTGAAGAACGGACGCGTACAATTATATAATTGGTGAGATTGTTCTTTATTAAAAAATTATTTGGTATTTTGTGTTCACCATTACCAAGAGGTAGGCAGGTAAAATTTTACCTTTTATTGCTTTGATGTAATAAATTTATTTATTATTTTAAAGCATTTGTCTTGGTAATAGAAACCCAAAAATTTTGTTTTAGTTGTTAGTGATTTTTTTTGGATTGCCTGGGTTTTTTTTTTTTATTTGAAGTTTTGTGACATGATCTAGCTCCTCCCACCTCGGACTTATTTTAAGAGTTGGAAAATATCAGTTAGTTGATTATGAAATGTTTTTTTTTGACAAAAGTTAGGAATTTCGAATTTAACCCTTTATTTGTACTCTTCAATTTTGTTAGTGTATTTTGTGTCCCCATTTTTTTTGGCTTTTCTCTTATCGTGCTACTGTTGCATGAAATCTGCTACCGTGTTTTTGTGACAGAGATACCCAGTTTCTTTTGTACTGTTTAGTGTTGAAATTTAGGCCTGGCCGAATTTCAGTAGCTATGCCTGCAATGTCAAAGGGTAAGTCTTTGTCTCAACAAAATGGCCGCAGAGTGAACCAACAGCTTAGCATTGACTTCACCAACATAAGAGGTCTCAATTCGAATCTAAACGAGGTTCATCACTACATCGAAAAAAATAAACCTGACATATTGTTTCTTACCGAAACAATTGTTAGTGGCAAAGCATCGAAGTTGGATCCCGATAAATACCGGATACCTAGTTACGAATTGGAACATTCCTTTTATAACAAGCATGGTGTCTGTGTATTTGTTCGAGATTCACTTTCATGTATGAGAATTAAGGCCTACGAGTTGAACTCTAAGCACCATAATTCTATAGCACTGAAGATCTCAGGTGTTGATGAAACTATGTTTATATTTGGATTATATAGATCCCCAAATTCTCCCACAGGATGTCCCTTTTTCGATCAAATATCGGCTAATCTAGACAAGATTACCACGGACTACCCCAAAGCAAGACTGGCCATTCTTGGAGACTTTAACATTCATAATAAACAATGGCTTAAGTATTCATCGCGCACTGACGACGTAGGACGACAAGCCGAACTGATACTCGCAGATTATCACGGTTTGACGCAAATGATAGAGTGTCCCACTAGAGTCGCAGACAATTCACATCATAACAACAATTTGCTGGATCTGTTTTTGACAAACGAACCAGATACTACGAAGACAAAAGTCGAACAACCCCTCGGAACATCGGACCATTTACTAATATCAGCAATAGTGCAATTTACATCACCGACACAAATTAAAGCAAATCCTCGTCGGGTTTGGAACTATAAACGCGCTGACTGGGAGGGACTGAGAAACTTTTATGACGAAACACCTTGGAAAACTATTTGTTGTGTTGATCAAGATCCTAGCACATCGGTAATAAGAATTTCTGAAATCATAAAAGAAGGAATGCGGCGGTTTATTCCAAATCGATTAATCACTCCTAAAACTGAGTCTTGGTTTACACGGGATGTTGATGAGGCAGTGAGGAATAAACGCAAAGCATTCAAGACGTATAACGCTAATAAAACACCTGAAACCCATAGCGCCTATAAGAAAGCCAGAAATATTAGTAAATTCAAAATAGACTTGGACAAAGACGCGTTTATCCAGAAGAAAGCAAAGAAATTCGCCGAGCACCCATCTGGCTCACGTAGTTTCTTTCAGGCAGTTAAATCAGTCCAGAGCAATTTTACTCGATCCTCTATTCCAACCTTAGTTCTGAATGACATTCCCGTGAGCGACTCGAAAGAGAAAGCGGATCTTTTGGGTCGTATTTTCGCAGAAAACTCAAACATAGTTGAACCCCCCCATTCTCCTACACTCATTCCCACAGTTGTAACGAAAATGAAACCAATTATTTTTCGTTGCAATATTGTACGGAAAATGCTTCTTTCTATCAATATCAACAAATCTGCTGGCCCAGACGGTATTACACCCCTCATTCTTAAAAACTTTGCTAGGCAACTAGCTCCAATTTTAACAAAAATTTTCTATTTATCTTATAAAACCGGAATATTTCCCGATTCTTGGAAGCTGGCCAGCGTTCAACCCATATCAAAGAAAGGCAGTAAGATAGACCCTAACAATTATAGACCAATTGCAATTCTGTCGGTTTTAGCTAAAATATTTGAAAAATATGTTAACTACAATTTGATAGATTATTTGGAAATGTCGCGAATTATTGATGATAAGCAGTATGGTTTTCGTAGAAGTCATGCAACAGGTGATCTGTTAGCCTACGTATCCCATCTCTGGAACAAATCGCTGGAAAACCACGGTGAAACATTCAGTATTTCATTTGACATTTCTAAAGCATTTGATAAAGTGTGGCATAAAAATCTTATAGCTAAATTAAAATCTTATGGCATAGACCATCTTACTGTCTCATGGATTCATAGTTTTCTTACAGGTCGCCAATTTCATGTTAATTTAGATGGTATCACATCCAATATTTTCACAACCAATGCTGGGGTTCCCCAAGGTTCTGCACTCTCACCAACCTTGTTTCTTCTATACATTAATGACTTACTTATTTCCACAGTGCACCCAATCCATAGTTTTGCTGATGACAGCACATTACATGCATCACATGCATCTCCTAAATTTCGATCTCATACTGCAGTTACCACTGATAGAGAGTTGCTAATTGATTCCATCAACAAAGATCTAGAGCGTATAATGGAATGGGGTGATCGTAATCTTGTTTCATTTAATCCAACCAAAACCAAATTATGCCGTCTTTCACGAATAGAGCGACATAAAAATTTTCCTATTAAAATAAACCAAGAGGAATTGCGTGAGGTTGAATCAGTTAGACATCTTGGAGTGGATATTCAAAATAACCTGAAATGGAATAAACATGTGTTCAACCTCGCTAAATCTGCAATGCAAAAATTAGGATTCTTGAGTCGATGTAAAAAGTATTTCAATCCCGAGCAAATTTTGCTAATCTTCAAGTCCTTTATTCGTCCATGTATGGAGTACTGCTGTCATGTTTGGGGAGGTGCTTGTCAGTCAACAATAAATTGTTTAGACTCTGTACAGAGAAAAGCAATACGGTTGATTGGTAATACCGAACTAACGGACCAGCTTGATTCACTCCAACACAGAAGAAATGTGGCTGAATTGTCAATCTACTATAAATATAACTTTAGCGAATTCTCCTCTAAGGAAATTCAAAATATTCTTCCATCGTGTGCGCAGTATAATCGACAAACAAGAGCTGCCGAGTTATCCCATCCATTTGTTGTACAAATACCTCGTTGTAGAACTGTGTCCTTCCAAAACGACTATTTCAATAGAGTGGCCAAATTATGGAATTCATTGCCCTCCTCTGTATTTCCCGATGAATTTTCTCCTCAGGCATTTAAAGAAAATGTCCATCATCATCTAAAAAAATTAGTATAGTTATCCCTATATCCCCATTCCTTCCATTCCTTTATAGTTGACATGGTATCTTCGGATATTCAAAGAGTCTAAATAATGAATATTTCATATTTAGTGTGCTAAACATGTCTAACTGATTAATAAAAAAAAAAAAAAAAAAACGTAATTTTCAAAGCTCAAGTAACTATGAAAAACGAAGTTTCGATACCAATAATATTAAACCAGAGGTAAAACTAGATAATAAATTTTTTTATAAACCAAAATATCAAGGTAAACAAAAAACAGTTTTTCCTAAATCAAATATTAAACAAGAACCAAATTTAAATAATTTAGAATATGTAGATGACGAGGATTTTCTACAAGATGCCTCGGAACAGACATTAACTTCTTAGCTAATTTAACTCAACAAACCAAACTTCCTTTTCTGTTACTTACGATAAAAAACCAAACTCTTAAAATTTTGCTAGACACAGGAGCAGACAAATCATATATTAACCCAAGATTTTCGAAATTATTTGACATTCATAAGGACGTGCAGTTTAAAGTACGATCCGTATTTTCCTCAACGGAAATAAACAAAATGGTAACAGCGAAATTTATGGAAATTCCAGTGAAACTAAAGTTTTTTCTATTTAAGTTTCATGATTTTTTCGATGGGCTTATCGGTTACGAAAATTTGCAAATTATGAATGCAAAAATAAACATCGAACAAAATTTATTGGAAACACCAACATATACCCTTCGAATTCATAGAGAATTTAAATCCATAATACCACCTACCATAATAAAACCTAATTCTAAGCGATTGGTAGCTATACAAGTAACAAATAAGAAAGGAAATTTTTATATTGAAAGCAGCAAGCTTTCACAAAATTTAAATATACAAGAAGGTATTTATAAAATATAATTAATGTTGTCCATTGACACACCTTTATAAAACATGTTTTCTACACGAAGCTATAGTAGAAATTATCAATCTAGGACAAGAGGAAGAGAAAGTCAAACTCATGACTCCAGTAAATGTCACTGAATTCGAAAATTTTTACGAAATTAATTTCCACATTGCAAACCAAAGATTTATGCAAGTTGACTTTGAAACAAAAATCAACACGGAAAATTTAAACAATGAGGAAAACGATTAAAATCCCATTGTTCCTGAAATAAATAACCTAGAGAACCTGCAGATAACTCAAGGTAATAATAATAATAATTATATAAAATATGATACCACACTTGTTAGTGTGCTATCCCAACTAAATAATATAGATACCCAGAGTGACGACCCTGTGGTACAACCAAATAAACAAATACCAACCTCTAATTCAAGTCTAAATGAATTCCGCCTTCAATTAATCATTTCTATAGATAAAAATTGTAAAACAATAACTGACGATGTGAGAGTTTTATTCAATCAAAACCAGCGTTACATTGTAAAAAAGGCAGAGTTTTACAACATTGATTTAGAAACGATACTAAATAATTACACTAACAATAAGAAAGTGACGGCCATCTACACAGATGACGATACTTTCAATAAAATACAATCACTATATTCAAGTAATTCTCATATAGGTGATATTAAGAAAATTGTTAGGGTAAAAATTATGAAAACCGATCTCGAATGCGAGAACGAACAAACAGCTACTATAAATAACGAGCACCAACCTTATCATAGAGGAGTCCAAGAGAATTATGAGAAACTTAAACGAAATTTCTATTTCCCTCATATGAAACAAAAAATTGTGCAAATAGTAAGCAAATGCGATATCTGTAATTTGAACAAATACGAACGTCAACCAGTTCACGTAAAGTTCAAATTATCCCAAACACCAAATGGTCCCATGGAAATAATCCACGGCGACACATTTGCCCTTTCAGGAAAATACTTTTTGACCCTTGTGGACAAATTTTCAAAATACGCAGCAGCATTCGAAATTCCAAATCGAAAGACGGAAACAATGATACAAAAATTCCTATCCTATTTTAGTAGAGAAGGAATTCCAAAATTAATTACATTGGATTCCGCAACCGAGTTTAATTCAGATCTTTTCAAAGAATTCGCTAAAACATTCAAATTTGATCTCCATATAACAACAGCTAAATCGTCCAATGGAAACTCACCTATAGAAAGACTCCATTCTACGTTAACGGAACTTAGCAGGATAATTCATGCACAAAATCCACGAGTATCCCTAACCCAAACGATGGATGAAGCAATTTTCGCGTACAATAACACCATTCATACAAGTACAAAATTAACGCCATTCGAGCTTCACAGAGGTCATATTATAATAAAGCCTATTTCACTGAATCTGGAAGAAAGCAGCGATCAATATATCGAAAGCATTAGACGCCAATATTCAGCTATAGCACAACACATAGCTAAGCTAGATAACCTGTCTAAAGCTAAAAATATTCAAAAACTAAACGCTTCACGTGATTCCCCTAGTACATTTGTACCAGGACAACAAATATTCGAAAAAAGAATTACGAGAAACAAACTCGAACCAAAATATATTCAACATACAGTTACCAAAGACGGAGACGTCACACTAACTAGTTGTACAAAAGAACAAAAGAACTGTACATAAAAATAAAATTAGAAAAACCTAAACTAATAATTTTCATTTTTGTAAACAGGGCAGTCCAGCTAAAGAATCTAGAAGCCTTTGACCTACAAAACAACAAAGGACTAGTATCCATATCACTAGGAAACGCTATAGTAATAACATCATATATCAAAGTATTTCATGTGATCGAACTTCAAGATTTGCAAATCAGTCTTTCAAATATAGAATCCGCAATTAGCACACTACAACAACTAATTGTCTCTGAAAAGAAACAAGATTATTGTCGTATTCAAATACTCCAAAGAAAATTTAATAAGACCAGAACTTCTATTTCTAATCTTATGCCCGACATTCCTAACAGACTTAAACGAGGAATTTTCAATCCATTAGGAACTTTTGTAAAATCTATAACTGGCTATTTGGATCAAAAAGACTATGAAGAAATTCACCAATCAATACAAAATAACGCGGACGGACAATTCGAACTCATAAATAAGTTTAATGAACAGGTAAAAATAAACGACCAAGTAATACAGAGGTTCGAAGAAACTACTTTAATAGTAAACAAAGTAATCGACTCCGTAAAGAAACTCATGTCAGAAAAATCTGATACAGACATCCTGACGTACTACACTTTAGTAGATGACAATATAGAAACTTTATTCGATCAGGCACAAGAAATTCACGAAATTATTACTTTTGCTAAAATCAACGTAATATCAAGATTTATCTTAGATAATGAAGAAATGAATTTTGTTTTAAAAGATCTCGAGGAAAATAACATACGACTTCACTCGCAAGAACAAGTTTATTCGTTACTCAAAATTAAAGCATATTATAATAACACTAATTTGGTTGTCATTTTAGAAATTCCACAATTTCACCAAGAAACCTTCCTTTATAACAAAATTAAAACTTATAACATAAACAATTCTATCATTCCTAATTCCTATGATTATATACTATCCCATAAAAATATGCACATGTTAATTTCAATGCCTTGCCAAAATTTGGAACAAATATACTATTGTCATTTGGAACGAATACAATACAACAATAACACATGCATACCAAACCTGCTCAACAACCAGGCGGCACACTGTAAATTGATACAAGTTCAGTACCATGATGAAACGCAGCTACTAGAAGATGGCTACCTATTCATGTCATCACAAAAAGGAGAAATAATACACTCATCTTGTGGACCGAATACATTAGCAATTCAGGGCATCAAATTGCTTAAATTTAACGATTGTACTATAAAAACCAGCCACCAATCATTTTCAAACTTCAAATCATCTATTTCAAAGAAGAATGGTATCATTCAACCGTTTAATACCATTAAAGTCAATGAAACAAGAATCGAGACACTGGGTATACCATATCTTACAAAATCAAACATCAAGAACATACAAGAAATACAGATGCATCAACAATGGCACTTCATATACACTCACACTTATGCCATATCATCTATTGTATTAATTATTTTTATATTTATCTTACTATTCTTTCTTTACAAGAAATATAGGAATAAACTAGCTAAATTCAATAGAATCATCTTCAATGCTACAGCTGAGGACAGCTTTCATTTACGGGGGGAGGATTTAACATCTGTAATTCCACCAATACCCAAATCCAGAACATCGATTCAAAAGGCTAAATCAACACCACAAATCAACGCCATTTCAATATCAACATAACTAACATTTAAAACTAAATAATTTTGATAACATTTAAATTGCAAGTACGCAAATAAATATTAAACAATTTCATTTCATTTCATTTTCATTTTCTTTATAATTATAATTTGCAATGTTAAAGTAAAATCAAATTACATTATTAGGAATTATGTTGTTTGTTTGTGTAACAAAAAACTATAAAGTCGAGTTCAATCTTAAGTAATGTGTTCACTCATATTTTGATGTTTAATAAAGTTACTGTCTAGAATCAAATTAATTATTTGTTAATTACTTACTCTCTACGTTTAATCCACAACATAACTATATATATATATATATATATATATATATATATATATATATATATATATATATATATATATATATATATATATATATATATATATATATATATATATATATATATATGTATATATATATATATATATATATATATATATATATATATATATATATATATATATATATATATATATATATATATCTATATATATATATATATATATATATATATATATATATATATATATATATATATATATATATATATATATATATATATATATATATATATACATATATATATATATATATATATATATATATATATATATATATATATATATATATATATATATATATATATATATATATATATATATATATATATATATATATATATATATATATATATATATATATATATATATATATATATATATATATATATATATATATATATATATATATATATATATATATATATATATATATATATATATATATATATTGTAATAAACTTCGTCCAGAATGGGTTAATTTAATTTAATCATAAATAACCAATACGTTCCGCCTAAATGTTTTCTACATTCAAAGATGAATTAAAAGTTAACTCCCTTTAACTAATACAAGTTGCATAAATTAATTTAAATTAAATTTGTTTACATTAATGAAATTAAAAGGAGGAGTGGCCTATTTTTTTCTAGAAACAACTACAGTGGGTACCAGAATATTCTGCTTATTTGTTTTTGAATATAAATAAGCGAAGAGAATATCAGATAGTCAGTTTTAATTTTGCAATTAAAAGTGTTTTACAAATATTCGAAAGTATAAGGAATAATCGGTGGTACTTGAGCCTGGGTACTAATAGTAAAAGAATCTGAACTTAGTGGAATAGTAAATACAGATTTTACGATTCCGAATATTATTGATTCAAATTGTGGAAAAGCGGTGAAGTTTATCGGACATAAATTGGAGACCCTGGAATTTATTGTAAGGAAAAACGGAAGCTGCTG
Source organism: Diogma glabrata (assembly GCA_963693315.1). Lineage (NCBI taxonomy): Eukaryota > Metazoa > Arthropoda > Insecta > Diptera > Cylindrotomidae > Diogma > Diogma glabrata. Next base: position 104,908,081 of record OY856187.1, read on the forward strand.
TAATTTGTTGACAAATAAAGTTTGAGATTCTGTTAACCAAAGATCCGTCTTTTTACTGTCGTATTTGCTCAATAATCTAAAAGAACCAACGAAGAGTCGTTAGAGTGGTGTCAGAAGTGGGATTATTGAAACAATGGTCAGGACAGTAAATATTAGTGATCTCAGCCAGACCCAGCTGAAGGACGAGTTGAAGAAAAGGAATGCTCCAATCCATGGAACGAAGGCAGAACTTGCATTCCGGCTGCGTAAAGTTTTAGAAGAAGCAGGCCAAAACACAGAGGTCATAGAAGTAGAGTCGGAAGAAGCTCCAGTTCAGAATGCCCCAGCAATTGATCCGATGATGGCGTTAATGAAAGAAATGCTGGTACAGCAACAACAACAATTTGCTGACATGATGGCCAAACAAGGAAATAATCTGATGGCCAAACAAGAGCAATTGGCGGCCAAACAAGGAAACATTCAACAACAAAAATTTGCTGATATGATGGCAAAGCAAGAAAGTCTACGTGAAGTAATCGAGTCACGTATATCCAGTGCAGAGGTGAAAATCAACAACGTGGAAAGAGAGCTGCGGAAAGTTACCGAAGAACATGAAGAGAAATTACGCAAACTTTCAAGTGAATTACGCCAAGAAATAGCACAAGGGAAGTCAGGTAACATGGTCAATCCATCAACTACTTCTGCCCCAGCTAGATTAAAAACACCCGCATTTGATGGATCTACATCGTATCAGATATTTAAGATGCAATTTGAGATAGCAACAACTGGGGTAGATAACCAGCAAAAAGCAAATGCGCTTATATTGGCATTGAAGGGACCTGCTGCTGAAATTTTGCAGACACTAACAGCGACAGAGTGTGATTACAGCAAGATTATGGAGGCCTTAGAGGTAAGATATGGGGAAAGTCATATGCAAGCTCTCCATCGCATGCAGCTCAAGACACGAAAACAAGGAGTCAGCGAAACTTTGCAAGAATTAGAGGCTGACATTGTGAGACTGGTTAATCTGTCATATCCGAACTATAACGCTGAACATCGAGATAAGCTGGCAGCTGATACATTTATCAATGCTCTTCGAGATATACAAATGAGAAATCAGCTGTATCTATGCGGGAAGAAATGACCTGCGGAAGTCTTAGCATTGGCCCTGCAAATGGAAGCCGGAAAAAGAGCGTATGGCTCAGATAGAGTTCGTCAGATGGAAGTTGCTGAGGAACCACTGAAAGCAGCGCTTGATGAAGTGATCATGCGTGTCAAAATTTTGGAAGATAAGCCTGAACGAAATCAACGAAGAAGATCTAGCAGAGTAAGATGCTGGAATTGTGGGCATTTAGGGCACATCAGACAAGAATGCAAAACACGAGTAGCAGCAAAAGAAGGAGTAGTTCCAGGCCGGTTGATGAACCTTTCAAACAAGCAAGTGGAAGTCAAAAAGGAAAGAGATTGCCGCGTTGAACACCGGAAGAGAAGGATACATTGTAACGCTGAAGATCTTTCAAGAAGACCCTGTGTTGAGGAGCGCAAGTCATATAGCAGGACTGAGAGAAAGGAGGCAAATGTCAAAAAGGAAGGAGATTGCCGCGTTGAACACCGGAAGAGAAGGATACATTGTAACGCTGAAGATCTTTCAAGAAGACCCTGTGTTGAGGAGCGCCAGTCATATAGCAGGACTGGAAGAAATGAAGCAATGAAAGTGAAACAAATTAAGTTCCAAACTCCTGACGATTGGTGTACCGAGGCAATTAAAAGAGATCAACTAAAGGATCCAGCTATGGCTCCAATATTGAAATGGAAAACCGAGGGAAGGCGACCGGAGTGGAAAGCGGTAGCACCTTTAAGTACGGAGGTGAAATGCTACTGGGCGCAATGGGACTCACCATTTATGGACAACGGGATACTAAAAAGAAAATGGGAGTCCGCTGATGGAAAGAAAGTTTTGGAAGAACTGGTGTTGCCATCAAGTCGAGTAGAAGAGGTACTGGGAAAGCTGCATGGAAGTATTTCTGGAGGACACCTGGGAGTCAATAAAACCCTGGCTAAAGTAAGGGAGAGGTTTTATTGGGTAAGGTATCGAACCGACGTAGAGCAATGGTGTCGGCGATGTGATACTTGTGCGGCGAGCAAAGGACCAAAGACAAGAACTCGAGGAGAGATGCAGCAGTACAATGTGGGTGCCCCAATGGAGAGAATTGCTATAGATATCGCAGGGCCGTTTCCGGAAACTACAAAAGGTAACAAATACATCATGGTGGTCAATGATTACTTTACGTAATGGCCGGAAGCTTATGCAATACTGAACCAGGAAGCAGTTACGGTCGCTGAAACATTAGTCAATGAATGGATTTGCAGATATGGAACACCGCTCGAGTTGCATACGGACCAGGGAAGGAATTTCGAATCTCAACTGATGGAAGAGCTGTGCAGAACACTCGGCATTAGAAAAACACGAACTACACCTATGAACCCACAATCGGATGGCATGGTAGAACGATTCAACCGAACCATGGAAGAACATTTGTCAAAGGTAGTAGAAGCCAACCAAAGAAGTTGGGATAAGGATCTTCCGTTATTCTTGATGGCCTATCGTAGCGCAGTGCACGATACGACATGTGAAACGCCAGCGAATATCATGTTCGGGAGAGAACTACATCTTCCTAGTGACATTGAGTTCGGCATCCCTGGTGGCCTGGTATCCACGAAAACGGATTATGTGGGACAACTAAGGGAGAAGATGAATAAATTCCATCAACAGGTTCGAGACCACATTAAGATTGCAAGTGACAAAATGAAAACCAGGTACGACATTAATGCAAATAGTGGCGGTTTTCAAGAAGGAGAATTGGTATGGCTATACAACCCCAGGAGAAGTAAGGGAAGATCACCCAAGCTGCAGCCAGATTGGGAAGGTCCATATAAAATAATCAAACGAATTAATGATGTTATCTACCGCATCCAAAAGGGACCCCGTACCAAGATGAAAGTGATATATCTGCAAAGGTTGGCACCGTACCAAGGTAACAGCACCAATGCGATAGCTGATATTGTTCGGGACGAACAAAACTAAATGGAGGGCAGTGTAATAAACTTCGTCCAGAATGGGTTAATTTAATTTAATCATAAATAACCTTAGAGTATATATAAATATAGAGAGAACATAACTTTAAAATTGTATGAAGAGAGACATAAGAAATCGTGTTTGCTAATATGTCATATTCAATTTCTCATTTCGCCATTTGCATTTCTGTTTATTTACAACAACCAACTATTGTATTAAATTATAAATTAAAAACAATTAAATAATTTAAAACGAAACAAAAAGTACAATCTATTATTTTTAGTTGTGCTAATTTTTATAAAATGAATAAAAATAATTACGAGAGTATTTTACATTTATTGTGTTATTTCCAGTGATTTTATAATAGTGAACATTTTATTATTTTATAATGCAAATGTGCAAATATTTAAGTTATGTATACATCCTGAAAGTATATTATGAAAACTAGCTGGCGACCAACTTTTCATTATTGTGTAGTTTATTTTTAATAGATAAAAGATTAAAATTTATATATTTGGTTAGAATCAAATCCTAATCTGTCATTTTTCTTATTTCTTTTAGGTAGATTTCATATAAAAATCTACCTATTGTAACGTGCTGCATCTCGGAATTTCGGAAAAATTTTGGTGCCAAACGACTATATATGATAAGCGGAGACGGAAAATCAAAATGAAAAAAAAATATATATATATATATATATATATATATATATATATATATATATATATATATATATATATATATATATATATATATATATATATATATATATATATATATATATATATATATATATATATATATATATATATAACGATATGAGGTATAACAGAATTATCCGGCACTCTCACGGTCGCACTTTTCGACCTACACCAAAAATATTATGTGTGTATATTACGGCAAGCAATCTCTTGGACAAGTTCGCGAACTGGCCATATCGGGGTACCATTTAAGCGGCTAGAGCCTCAAAAGTCGAATAATCTAAGACGTTATAACTTCCGTTTGAATCATAATGGTTAAATAAAATTGATAAATATTGAATATTTAAACTATTTTTTATCATTGTTTGCAAAATGAAAACCTCAGCGCAAAAGCTTCCTGAAAAATCAGCTGTTTTAAAAATGCACTGAACTTTGTTGTCCTCGATATAGATGAAAATAACCAAGCTTACAAATGAAAACCTTCCAAAACATAAAAACGTAGATAAATCTATCCAAAACGTAAAAAATAAATTGTTTAAGTTCAGAGGTTGAGACTATGGGTCGGTTAAAACAAAAACAAACGCAAACGTCCATGTCTTCATCATTTTTGAGTTTCTTTTACTTAAACTCATATTTTCTTTTAGATTAACTTTTCAACTATAATCTCAGAAATTTTCAGCTTTCTATCCCTAGAGGCTCCAATTTTATAAGCTTAAACAAAAAACCTTTTACATATCTTACAAAGCCTAATATACATATGTGAAAATTAAAAAAATGAAAATTTATATAAAATTAATATTGAATTTTGTTTTAGTTTTGTTGACATTTACAAATTTGCAAATACTATTCGAACAAATTGATATATCTTTGTGCGATAGGCGTTCAAAAGGATCTATATATGAAAAACATTTTAGGGAGCTATTATATAATTTACCAACCGAATAATTAGTTAGTGTTAATTAAACAGTAAAATTAAGCATGTAAATTCCTATAAAAATAACAGATATGTATAAACTTTAATAAAACATGTGTTAATATCACACAGCGTTTAAAAAAATTCATATTTAATAACATAAAACCATAATGATCACCCCCAAATCTAATTAACCAAATTTTTGTTCTTCATGGTTATTTAGATATTGTATATATAAAAGAAAAATTGCGAAGATTGCATTTGTATGCAATTTTTCAATTTATTTGTATTGTTTTTATTTTGAATTTTTGTTTTGTATTCAAATTGCATATAGAACCAAATACATATGTTATTAGGAATTTTGTTTTGTTTTTGAAAAATTAAACGATTATGTGGGTGATTTGGGAAACTATTTTATATGTATTTCGGAAACGATCTTGGTATTGTATAACAATAGATAACTAAATAAAACAATGCGCGTATGGAAAATGTTTAATAGGTGATGAAAATTTTAATATGTATATTATGTATGGCGTTGCGTTAGATGTATAATTGCGAAGATTGCATTTGTATGCAATTTTTCAATTTATTTGTATTGTTTTTATTTTGAATTTTTATTTTGTATTCAAATTGCATATAGAACCAATTACATATGTTATTAGGAATTTTGTTTTGTTTTACGTAGATTTCATATATTAGGTAGATTTCATATATGCCAAACGACTATATATGTAAAGCGGAGACGGAAAAACAAAAAAAAAATTATACATATATATATATATATATATATATATATATATATATATATATATATATATATATATATATATATATATATATATATATATATATATATATATATATATATATATATATATATAACGATATGAGGTATAACGGAATTTAGCGGCACTCTCACGGTCGCATTTTTCGACCTAGACCAAAATTTTTTTCTGAGCGTATTGCGGCAAACAATTTCTTGGATAAGTTCGACAACTGGCCATATCCGGGTACAGGTTAAGAGTCTAGAGCCTTGAAACTGTCAAAAACAAAGCGTTATAACGGCCGTTTGGGGCAAATTATGTAACAAAATTTATAAATATTAATTATTTGAACATATTTCTATCATTTTTTAAAAGCCAGATATCTGCAATAAAAGGTTCTTTAGCTATCTGCAATAAACTGTGTGAAGTACAACGGCATTTTGCGGCACTTTCACGGTCGCATTTTTTCACTTACGCTAAAAATATTTTCTGGGTATGTTGCGGCAAACAGTTTCCTGAATATGTTTGACAATTGGCCATATCGGGGTACAGGTTAAGTGCTTAGAGCCCAAAAACTGTATAAAATAATGTTTATTTTTAAAGTTTGTTTAATACTTCTGTTTTTAATTAGTGTTTTTTATAAAGTAATCTGATAAATCCGATTCTAATTGCACACATAACTGTCTGATCCCGAAATCTACCTATTTCTAGCGGATATACCTGCCGCTCGGACTTTTTATATAGTAGCAGTGAGGGAGAAACTATTATTTTTTGTGGTAGGTTTTTTTCTTATAGATTTAAAAGAAACTCGCAATAATTGTACAATTTTGAATCAAATGAAAAATTTATGCACGTCTTTGGGAAGACAAACCGGTTTCTCTCTCAGAGAAATAAAGGAAAACAAACAAACAAAAAAACGATTTGACAGAAGATCAATCACGATTAATATTAGTTATAGTGGTCGGTTGTAAATAACCAATACGTTCCGCCTAAATGTTTTCTATACATTCAAAGATGAATTAAAAGTTAACTCCCTTTAACTAATACAAGTTGCATAAATTAATGTAAATTAAATTTGTTTACATTAATGAAATTAAAAGGAGGAGTGGCCTATTTTTTTTCTAGAAACAACTACAATGAGTCCCAGAATATTCTGCTTATTTGTTTTTGAATATAAATAAGCGAAGAGAATATCAGAGAGTCAGTTTTAATTTTGCAATTAAAAGTGTTTTACAAATATTCGAAAGTATAAGGAATAATCGGTGGTACTTGAGCCTGGGTACTAATAGTGAAAGAATCTGAACTTAGTGGAATAGTAAATACAGATTTTACGATTCCGAATATTATTGATTCAAATTGTGGAAAAGCGGTGAAGTTTATCGGACATAAATTGGAGACCCTGGAATTTATTGTAAGGAAAAACGGAAGCTGCTGTATTTTGTTGACAAATAAAGTTTGAGATTCTGTTAACCAAAGATCCGTATTTTTACTGTCGTATTTGCTCAATAATCTAAAAGAACCAACGAAGAGTCGTTACAATATATATATATATATATATATATATATATATATATATATATATATATATATATATATATATATATATATATATATATATATATATATATATATATATATATATATATATATATATATATATATATATATATATATATATATATATATATATATATATATTTATATATATATATATATATATATATATATATATATATATATATATATATATATATAAATTTTTTTTTTGTTTTTCCGTCTCAGCTTATCATTCATAGTCGTTTGGCACCAAAATTTTTCCAAAATTCCGAGATGAAGCCCATTGCAATAGGTAGATTTTTATATGAAATCTACCTAAAAATCGTATACGTTGCATTATTTAAATAAAAACACCAATTTCAAAAAAATAAATTAATTTCACAAATTTAATATGAACAATCAATATAAATAATATACATTTTTTTTAGCCACAATATCGCTGCTCTATTTGATTTATTTTACATAATAAATTTTGTATCGAAATGATCGAGGATATAAGTAAAAATTTGCAGTGCTTTGTTTCGTTTTTTATTGTGTCTGTCATCGTATTATTAATTTATAATTTCTCCCTCCATATATCATCCGAACAAAAATTTATTTAAACGAGAAAATATTCTTCTCCAACCATTCTTATTATTTACAAATGAACAAAACTGCATTCTATCTACATATAACATTATGAGCTTTACATAGCCAAAAAGTTCGATGTAGACACAAACAAGTATTACTAATTAGTATTGAGTGCAATGAACTAAAGAAAATGTTAAAATATTATTAATATACATTAAAATATGCTTTTTTGTCTGTTTCATTTTACTGGCCGCACTTGAAATAAATTGGCAAATTATTAGCGAATTTCTTTTTATATGAATTATCTTACTTTTAAAGATATATTCGAAATAGTCAGTCGTTACACACTGTTGTATCATTATAGGCCAAATTCCAACAGCAACTGAAGATTTGTATGACTCAAACGAGCTCATAGCAAAAAAAACAGAGCCTTGGGCGATAAAACTGTTTTTCCATTTCAATACATTCGATTATGTGTTTCTCTATGCTTCCTGAGGACTTTCTCAAAACACGCAGCCAGAAAAATTGTTGAAGGAGTGCTGTATAGATGAAAAACGTGATCTACACAGGTGAAAAGGTGGAAATTTGAACTTGAGCATTTTTGATTTTTCTGAAAGTTGGGATATAAGTAGTATGGACAAAATAAAAGTGCATAGTGCATTGTTTGAGAGTAGCGGGCACCCCAACATGCATGAAAAATAAAAATTTTGCCAATCCGATGTAACTTTGAAATTATATTGCTCAAGAATTCGGCTACACCGAATTCATCAAACTTTTTTCTTTGATAGGTGATTAAATAATCGTTTGAAAAAAAAATTGATTTATTGTTGGAATTTAATTAATTTTCTCAATTGGAATTTAATTAATTTTTTTTTTTTAAACAGTTCTATCTTTACTTTAAAATATATCAAATTTACAAAAAGACGTTAAATCGTGTTCTTGAGGTATTCGAGAGTATTTAATTTTAAAGATTTTTAGTCCCACTAAAATTCGAATTTTTCTTTATTTTTTCGACTTCAGTGGTTCAAATTTTTTGTTGATAAAAATTGTTCGAAAAATCAATGAACAATTAGAATTTTAGTCAGACTAAAAATCTTTAAAATTAAATATCAGAAGAACACGAATTAACTTCTTTTTGTAAATTTCATATATTCTAAAGTAAGGATAGAACTACATATTTCGCCATCTTTAAAAAAGTTTTTTTAATATTTTTATAATATGCGTTATTATGGTTTTCCATATTATTCACTGTTTGTGTGCTTTTGTCACTTTTGAATTAAAATGCAATATTTAGAATATGCTTTTTTAATATGTTTATAATATAGACTTCCTTATAGTAACTATTTTGAATTTGATTTTTTTATTTTCTTGAATATCGATTTCGACTTACGTCATCCTCAGTTCTTAAATTATTTATTCCTTAAATATATATTCGAATAATAATTTAAGAACTGAGGATGACGTAAGTCGAAATCGATATTCAATAAAATAAAAAAATCAAATTCAAAATTGTTACTATAAGGAAGTTTATATTATTATTAATAAAATAAAAAATTTAAAAATAAACATATTAAAAAAGCATATTTTTAAATATTGGATTTTAATTAATATTTTTGTTTAAGAAAAAAAAATTTATTTTTATTTTAAAATTAATTACAAAAACAATTAATTAATTTTTTTTCAAACGATTAACTAATAAAACAATTTAAAAGTTACATCGGATTAACAGAATTTTCACTTTCATGCATGTGCTCCTATGCTCCAACTATGCACTTTTCCACATATCATCTCAATATAAAATTTCAATATCATTTCCACATATCATCTCAATAAATTTCCACATATCATCTCAATATAAAATGCAAGTCAACCATTTCCATATATCATCTTAATAACTCATAAGAGAAAATATGGTTTTCTCCTCTTTAACACAGACCAACATTCTACTTTTTATAAATTTAAACAAACGTATTATATCTACATATATTATGACTACGCTTTACATAACACAAATTCTTATTATTTATATAGATAGAAACATGTATTATTAATTGACTGACATTGAGTGACGGAACAAAGCAATTAACTGAGAAAATGTTAAAATATTGGTATCTATTATAGTATACGCATGGAAGGATCAGTATTTGTTAATTTGTGAATTTTTTGTTTATTTCGGATCTACGGGTGGAACAACTCCGCTTACTCCAATCTATGCTATTGACATACGAATTAACGTGATATATCACAAACCACTGGCAATAGCATAGCTTTTATCCATGGACAATGTCATAATTTGAGCATGCAAGCCGATGATCTTCTTGCGGAAAATATTAGTTATGTAGTATTCCTTGATGATGTCACAAAATGAGATGTCAAAAAATGAGTCACCAAATAACTTTATAATTGGATTATGGACTTTAATCATTAATTACACAGCATATTACACAGCATATTTTATTCAAAAAATTATCGTTTATATTCCACGAAGTTTTTTAATCTTTGATTTGACTTGTTTGCGATACTTTAGTTTGCAAATAAAATAAAACATGTAAGACAACTTTTACATTGCTCATTGTTGTTATGACACTCATTTTAAGTCAATCCATCTATATCCACGCAAACATGTGAAATACACTGGATTCGCCCGTTGTCCATTGTGTTTTCCATCAAAGATAGCCAGAGATTAGAGAATCTCTTGTTTTTTACATTAAATTGACATTTATTCCACAGGTATGATAAGATATATCTACTGTAAATTGTGTTGTAGTACCCCAATTCGAATCAAATAATAATTATTAAATAATCATAAAAAAATGATCATGGCTATAAAGATTTTATTTTTTCACTCAATTATTTTCTTTTCGTTCATAAACAAAAACATAAGAAAAGTAAAAAGTGTTACAATGTCATTGCAGTTTAAATTTTAAAAAAATGTAATTTCTTTAAGGAAATGTTGTAATAAACGGTTACTTTTATTAAAAAATAATTTTTTTTTCGTTACACAATATTGTCTGCGTGTGTTTTTTTTTGTCGTGTATAGTTTGTCTATCACGGTTTTATAATTAATTTACTCAACCAAATAAAATCACCAAACAGTTGTTAAATGTGAGGTTTGGCTACTGTAACAGTGATGTACGAATTATAAGTCAACTTAAATTTATAACTGATAATTATTGTTTTGTAATCTTATTTTTCAAATGAGAACTCATGTTTATGTTTTGAAAATTATTACGTTACATAGTTCAGTTACTAACATATCTGATTATAAAATTATAAACGGGAAAAATTATAATTTTTTTTAAAATTAAATTGATAGCAATTAATATTTATATTTATTGATTGTTTACACATAATACTTAGTTTGAGTGATCATATAAGTTTTATATGATAATTGATATATTTTGCGTTTATATATAAACTACAGCAACAACAATGAAGGTTTTTTTTTATTACAGATAATATAAAATGATGCTTCTTCCCAAATTCCCATGAATAAATTCTAAGAATGTTACTTGGTTCATTGAAATATGTGTTTTCTTTTTATATAAGGTCAAGGAGATTGTTGAGATATTTATCGAAATAAAAGTCGCACATTTGGAAGTTGCAAATTGAATCAATGAGCTTGACGATAGTAATTCTTTTTTCATTGTTATATATTTTAAGAAATGTTGATGTTTTAAGTATGAATGTTGTCATAACTGTAATGTTATTATTCATCACCATGGTCGGATGGATTTAGTTGTTATCAAATACAACAACTAAATCCATCCGACTATTTTTAACTAGTTTTTGGATATAACCTATGAAGATATCCCATAAACAGTTCATATAACATAAGAAAGTATTGATTTAACTTGAACCAACGACTAAAAGTTTTTATTACTGATAAATTTTATAATAAATATTCCTATTATGAAATAGTCCATCCTTATACTTTTGTTACGCAATTACACAGGAAATACAACTGAGATACACACAAACTTTAAATGATTTAGAAAAATAACTTTTATAATTAGTTTTATTTTTTGCTGGTAGTTATAAAGGTAAATAAATAAATAAAATAACATATTTATAACAAACATAATTTCTTGCTATTTAACTAACATTTAATTTTAGATAGAAAAAAACAAACAAACAAAATATAACTATTCCAAAACTCTTATGCAATTCTTTTGAAAACAACTAAAATGCAGGCAAAACCTCTATTTTACTTAAGAAAGTTGGAAAGAAAATTTGAAGCAAAATACGATTAATAAGAAGGAATAAAACTTAAAAAAAACTACTCTTTATTGTTCGATTTCAACTTTTGTTTTAGTGTCAAGAATGTAAATGAAGCTGATATGTTATATAGTCGTTATGTCATTTGTGATAGTCCATTTACAAGTCACAAAAACATCATGAATTATACTACCTTCACCATAATATAATTAAAATATTAAGTTTGCACTAAATTTTTTCTCTTAAAACTACTTTTAAACCTCATGTTTTTAAAAGTTTGAATAATGTTTTTTATCAATATCACACCAACGACATTTTTAAATATTGAAAATCCGTCGTTAAAGTTGTTGGATTAAGTTTAATCTTTGTAGTTTTAATCATCTTGTTTTTCCAGATTTTGATATTATATCCTATACCGGAGAATAAAGTTTTAGACCTGCAAAACGGTCAGAATACTAATTTTAACGTAGCCTAATCTTTTGAAAGCGGCATTTCCTAAACTTTTAAAGGCGATCGCATGCTGCCTGCTGATTATGAAAATTGGGCTTTGTTCTAAATAGATTAACAAAATAAACATTATATTTAAACATTTACCAGACATCATCGTAAATAATATGACTTTTGTAATAATAAATTGATGAATTTTATTTTCACCTAAAATTACACTTGCTTACAAATTTTGATCTTTTTTTGTCTCCCTGACTAAAACCCAACTTTTCATGTAGATTTTGATCTGCTGAACACGAATATCATATTCAATTTTTTAGGTTAGCTCTTGTTTTTGAGATATTCGCGATAAACCAATTTTTTCGGTGACAAAAAAGGTTATTCCGGTTTTTGGATTGCATATTTTACAAAACAAACAAATTCCATGTATTAATGAAACAAGTGCATAGCAAAGACGCTAACAAACATCTTGAGCTATTTTTGTAAAAATTCATCAAGGATTCTGAAAGTGACATTCGAAAAAAGTTGAAAAAAAATCAAAAATGTACGTTTATTAAAAATTTTTCCATATTCAACGGCATAAATTTTGAATAAGCAATGATTGTAAATTTTTTTTAGCAAGAGCTAAACTAAAACAATGAATATAATATTCGTGTTCAGCAGGTCGAAATCTATAGGAAAAGATGAGTTTTATTTAGGGAGATTTTTCTTGTAAACTGGTGTTATGTGCCAAAGAAATTTTTTTGTGACAGTAATAAAAAAAAAATACAAAAAACAAACGGCTACTTTGAATAATTAATTTTAGTGATTTAAAAAATTATTATATTTGTTAAATATTTTGGGCTTGCCATGTTTCATGTCGGTTTACTGATATTTAAGTTCAATTTTTATAATATTAAAAAATTATGGAAAATTAATTTTTTGTATATGTAAATCAAATATTTAAACTTTTTGAACTCTGATTTTTTTCATTTAAATTGTATCGTAATGGCGAAAAAATGAACACATCATCATTTACAAATACAATTACACACATGCATTTTATTTTACAACTTCGTTAATGCATCGAAAGAAAAACTGTTCGATAGTCAAACATATTCTGCCCACGTTATATCAAGCTAATCCAGCCTGAAGAACTCTTGACTAACTTGTTTGCTTTATCGTTCTTGATATTCCCACCAGGCCCTGGTACCCAATTAAATGATATCTTGTTTATGGGTCTAGGGTAATTCAAGAACTTCAAGCATTCTTATACTATCTTAGAATTAAAAGAAAAAATATTAGTGGTCTTGCCAGGCAATTTAAACTCTGTTGCTCACTCGATACTGGATATAAAGCAAACGCTTCAGCTTAAACGATATTGTAATACTCGCCAAGTGGGAACTGCATTCCAAAATCCTTCTTTTTGAAAAAGATCGTAGCTCCGGAACCATTTTTAGTGAATGATCCGTCTTAATCCAGATCCTTCCATAGCGTTTCATAGCTTGTCTGCATCTCTTCACAGTTTCCAGGAGTTCAAATTCTTTTGTAACAATAAGACTTTGTCTTTCGACAAATTAATGCAAAGGAAGATATTCTTAGGTTATTCTTTCTTTCTAAAAAATTTTTTTTAAAAAGCTGGTTGAAAAACTTTCTTGTTTCACTTTATGCTTTAGTTTTTCATTAAATCCAACTGTGAATCTCACTGGATCAACCCTGTAACTGGAAAACTCGAAAGAGTATAAACACAAAATAAAACAACAAAAACACTTGGAGAAACAAAAGATAAATAGGTTCAACATAAAACAAATTGTGAGAGTTTGAGCTTTAACCACTTTTACTTCTAATTTGGATAGCTGCTACTAGAAAATTAATAAATATAATGAAACAAATAGATATTTTCGAAGAAACTCTACAGTTCCTAGTGTCTTTTAAAACAGGCGTGGAACTCAGAGTAATGTTTATCGTTTCGCTTCGTCAGGAATAAACAAAAGTGTGCCCCTCGCCAGAATTTATTTCTAAATACCCAATTAATCTAAAAGCGTATTTTCTCTGCGCTATTAGTAATTGTGGTTCCCTCGTCTGCATGATTAGCGTTCGAGCCAGCTATGACATACAGATAGGCAGACACAAAAAGTATTCGTGCTTTTGCCGTAGTTAGTTTTGTGGGAACTTTTTTTATATATAATGTCGCAGCCGACCGGATATTCAGTGTTTGATGATGTAGCGTTCCTCAATTAAAGATAATTCTTGGTAGACATTTTTACAAACATCGATGACATATTTAACCAATGAATATCATGTATTTTAAGAGTCGTGTCAAGTCACTGAGAAATGAAGGAACGATACCAAAAGCTTCCCAGAAATCCATCCCCAAGTAGATCTCTTCACCCAAACCAGGAACAATATGGAATCGCATTGGTTTAGTGGAGCCATTCAGATTGATAGGTGCATTGACATATCACAAAAGTTTATTGATTGTGCCATCCGCCGTGCAATAAGAAATGCCGACGGATCTTAACAACTAAAAGGAATTTCTTTCCACTATACTAATAGACGTTCCACTATCCAGATGTCCTAAAATTGCGCGGCCAAGGATCCTAATGCCTAAAATAATAAATGAATCACAAGCTTTTGTAAACATTTTATGCAACCTCCAATAACGACGATAGCAGAAGGCGCCGAAAATAGGTTTTGTTAAATTGAAATGATCTGAAAAAGTCGCGTCTATTCCTTCTTCTGTTGAGGAATGTGTAATTCAACCAGAGTAGCCATGTTCTTAATTTGGATCTTGAATATCACGATAGTACCCACTGCATACGAGTTGGTTCTGGCATTCCAAATATCTAGGTTCACCAGCAGAACCAGAAACAAAATCATCCATCTATTAAAGCTCGCTGATTTGTACACCACTTATTGTCCTATAGTTAGTGCTGGTGCGGACCACAATCTTTCGAACTTCTGAAACCATGCTCGAAGTTCATCCATGGATACTATGTTAGCCACTAAGGTAGCACTTTTAAGATCCCCACTTAACCCCTTCTGACAATCTCTATCATTTCTTTTTCAGAAAAATAACAAACCAAATGACGATTTAATGCTGATATCTCAACAAAGTGCTCGTGGACATTTCCTTTCAGCTTCTGCTTAAACTTCAAGAGAACAGTAAGATCGCTTTGTCATCTGTGAGGGTACCAAAAGTCCTGATTAGTCCCTCTCTTAACAATAGGTAAGTCATGTGTCGAATTCAAATAATAGAGCTCTGAAGTCGCTTAAGATATCGGGGAACTATTAACCATTGATCGTCCCAGTTTACCCAATCCCTCCTGGCAGCCTCCCTTCTATGTATGAACTCATGAACTTCCTGAGTGAATAACTATCACCCGTAAAAAGAGATACCAAATTTGAGTCATAACAACTCAAATTGTTTCTATGGTCTTCCCGGTAGCCCACCAACGGCTATGTTGGGACTGCTTTATGATGTACCTATGGAGATTGGTTGCTAGGTGGCGGGGTGGATTATTAAATAGATTATTAGTTCGTTTAGCTGATCCCATATCCGCTTGTACGAAATTATCTGACCTTGGACTCGGCTGTTGATATCGTGGCACTCTTAAGGGTTCTTTTGGTTGACGCGGCCGTCCTAGATGCCTCAAATCACGTAGTGCCTCAAGAACTGCATGGAAATTGGTGTTGGCTGAAAACGCGGTGACAGGATTGGAGACTAAATGTTTTTTGTCTCCTGGTTGAGAACCTGTCGATGCAGCAGAGATTCCAAGATCATCCATGCTGATCCTAATTGAACACACGTGAAATTGCGTCCCTCTTGAAGATCTTCTAATTCCCCAACCTGTCCGCCCTTTCCATATAGTGTCTTTTCTTGTTGACGACGCATCGTTTTATATTGAACTTCGACTGGGTGTCGCAAGTTCATAGCATCTTTAGCAATCATTACGCTTGTAGTCACTTTTAGATCCGCCTCCTCAAGCAAGTCTAATGCGTGAGACCTTAACAGTGGAAACGCTCACGGCATACTTCCTCAGTTCCTCCTCTCAGTTTTCCCACTAGTGTTCTCCCCCCTTAAACACTCGACCGCCAATTCAGTTTCTTCTAGACCAAAGGCCGGATAGTTAAAAGGCAAAACGACCGACATTGTAACCAACAAACGAACGCATAATAAACAGTAAGAGAAAAAAGAAACGGAGAAAAAACCAAATGTATCATACTAACTATTTACAACAATCTAAAATTTTTTCCTAAAACTAACTATTTAGCTTGTATACGAAAAATTGATTTATTTATTTATATAGGATAATTTTATTTTATTTATTATACATTTAATATATAGATAAAAAAGTTTATTTATAGAAAACAAATATATTGTTTATTTATTTATTATACAAGAGAATAATTATGTTATTTAAAAAAAGTTTATTTATTGGCAATTTTGTTTATTATCAAATAAACAAAATTGCCACTCCAAGACAGCGTTTCAGAGTGCCAGAATATAAGTATCAAAGCTCGCATGGTTATAGGTATACTATTACAATTTAAAGAAAGGTAAGAAAAAATCATTGAATATTGAAAAAGATGAAGCCCAACCAGAAAAATTAAATTCGGCCTCCAATTCACTTCCTTGACAAATTTTGTGTCCTTGAAGAATACTACACAATAGTAACCACTTTTCTTCACCAAAACCTTCCTCAAAATGAAAAGGGCAATCAATCGGTCGATCCATTATAAATAGGACATAGGCAACCTATGACCATCTTTACTTGTTTTGGGGTGAAACTCCATGGATGTCTTCTGAGGCCTGCCATTTATAGATAGATTTATTTTAACACAAAAAAAATCCGTTGAATTAAACACCCTCTGAGTTCAAAGGTTGAGACATGCCCTGAATGACAGACGAGATGAGGAAGCGCTGCTTCAGTTTCTGACTTCCGAGGGACTTTCTTAAGGGCATTTACTTTGGCTCAGTTACGTCTGGCCCTTCTTAGCTTTCTAGGCGTTACCGGCTCAGGCAATGGAACTGGATGTTCTCCCCCTGGTTCGCAATGACCAGCGAGTCAAAAGAATCGGCTTCTGGACTCTGTGGCTCATCGCTACGTCTCCGACCTTCGTTTTATCAAAAACATTATTTAATCACAAAGAAATTCAATCTCCGAAAATAACTACTACTCACGAAAAAGTTCAACAAAAAAAATCAATCTTTCCCACAAAGATTAATTTTTTCCAAAAAAAAGTTAATTCTCAAATTTAAAAAAATAGTTTAACAATATATTAACAAACCCGTTGTAAAGTAAAGTATTGGTCACATAGGAGGTTTTGAAGCCGGAATCTGCATTGTGACAAGATTAATCGCCAATAAACGAAATGTTAGAACAATAAAGTTTCGACATCAATGAACGCCAACGAAATGAACCACATGGATCTAAAAGTAGCCGGTAATGCAAGTATTTCGACCATCAAAGACGATAAAAACTTCACCCTGCTTCTACTTTCAATAGTAACATTTTTTGTGGATACACGATATTTAATCTCACACTACCTTACATTTTCTAACCCAACTGTTCCTATTAGTCCATAAAACCTTTTCAACGTAGAAACAAAAATCTTTGAAATCGTCGTTTGGGACAGTCCGCCGGCCGGTCGTCTGCCTTATTTAGAGTAACTATGAGTTATGACCTTAAACTATATCATCAGGTCTTTTAGACCAACAAAATAGTATAAATTTTAAAATGTAATATTTAATTAACAAATATAACAATTATTTATAATAAACTAAATTATTTGTATCAATAGTGATGAAATTTTATACAAGAAAAATTCTTTGTAATATATGAAAAAGAAAAACAAATGTATTGAAATTTTGTAATAAAATAACGATCTTCGCATGCAATTCATAATCCCATAAATTATGTGAGAATTTACATTGTTTCATTTGTTACATTAATATCTCATTAAAATTTTGTCTGTGACTTTTTATAATTACGAAATAATAATATGTAAAGCAATTATTCGAACAAAGTTAAATTAAAAATAGTTTATCTTAAGAAATCTTAGTTTATGAAATTGGCCCATTAAATTGTTTTGATCTTCAAAAAATGTTTTGAATTTTGATGTCAGTCTTAAATCTTAAACTATTTATTTACGTAAATGATTTCTCTTGCTTTGGTTATATTTCTTTAAACTTATGCAATTATTCAAGTTTAAGGTTTTAAAAGGTGTTACGAAGGTTTTGTTTTGTTTTTATGTGGCAAATTATTTACGTGTTGAAGGTATGTCAAGTTGTTGAATCGATTAACCTTGATGCGCGTTTTTCAATTAATTGGATATTAAAAATTTAACTTCATATAATATAATTAAAAGTGAAAAAATAGACAGTTTTAAATGCCATTTGATAGTTTAATGCAAAATTACATAACAAAAAAATTGTAAATGGAAATAAATTTATATAATTGTTTTGTTTTATGAATAGAAAATCATTAAAGAAAAGCCAACAAAGTACAATAATATCAAATGTTGTCACCCACAATAAGGAATAAGAAATTGTAATTCGAATCTATGAATAAAAAACAAGTACTGTGTAAAAAATTTATCCATATAAAGACGGAACAGTATAAGAATAATAAAATTACAATTTCATTTATTGTATTCTTATCAGATTATATATGTATGTATGTATGTTTTTGTTTTCAATTTACCTTATATAACCGTGTTCACTATTTAGCGATTGTTTTTGTTTATTTGTATATTTATTAACTGTTCTTTAATTCGTGGATCAGTTAAGATTGTTTTTGTATTTTCTTGACGGACGTTTTATTTGGTTTGGTTGGCAGTCTTGTTAGTAGTTAAACACGTTATAATATTTGAAAACAATTATGTTTTTGGTTGGTTTTCGATCTTTAACTGCTAAAGCTGTCCTTTAACCTTATTATTTTGACTATTAACCTGCTTTTTTTTATTCAAAATTAGATTTATGTTAGTTATAATGATATATACATATCCTTGCCAAAAAATGTGTATTAATTGTAGATAATGTGTCGATAGACACAAGTGAAGATGGTCATCTTCTTCTCGCCGATACAAGTTTGTTATCCAATTCTAACTTGGTGAGAGTATAACAACAATAGCGATCAACTAGAGAAATAAATTGACTAAACCTGAATCAAATAAATATCTTTTTTTGAAAAATTTTTTTTTTATATTTCACTAGAACAGTAGACCAATTTTGGCTTATAAGCGTTAACTTTTTTTGATAGTTATATCTAGTCGGCTAGCGCTTATGAATTTTACTTTTTTGAATTTAATAAAAAATTCTTATCGGTTAGAAACTAGATCGATCGACAATTGTATGAATAGCAAAAAAATTTCATAACTTTCATAATTTTTGGAAATTGAATATCATAGTTCTTAATTAATCGGACTACCTCTAATGAAACAGCTGAACATTAACACCAAGAAGAAAAACTAGAATACTTAGCCTCCAAGTGACAATTATAACAGATATTTGTTTTTATCAAAACTTTATTTACAAAATTGATTACAATTTAAATTACAATTTAATCAGTTTTATAATAAAATCTAGAAATATTCATTTAACGTAGCGCTTTCAACAATTTTCACGACATAAAAATATTTTCTTTAAACAAAACATAATTTATACATAAAATGTGACTATTACCTAAATTTAATTAACCTTAATGATGGTGCAATGAAAGATCAGAGAATGAGTTTTATCCGTGTCCTCCAAAACTGTCATATCCTAAGCCTCCTAAGCTATTACCAAACAATCCATTATCAACAATCACTGGTGATGGAACATGAACTGGATATGGTCTTGATACTTCTACTAGATATGGTTTTGGATATGCAACTCCAACTTTATGTCTAACAGGAACTTTGACTGGAACTGAAACGGAGTATGGTACTGGACGATCAACATGTACTGGAACGTGTTTTTCTAGATAAACTGGAACTTTTTTTTCGTAATAAACTGGAACTTGTTTTTCAACTGGAACTGGATATGGTACATTGACCGGGTATGGAATATGTTTTTCTACTGGAACGGGTATTGGTTGTGGGATCATTTTTGAATGGGATCCCAACCATTTTTTGTAATTGTTACATGTCTATCTACTCAAAGATTCCCTATTCCACCATCCTAGAGACCAAGTGAACCATCATATATTCCACCGCCCAAGCCACTATGTAAATCTAACGAAGAACCAATTCCTCCATATCCATTATATCCACCATATCCATTATATCCACAATCCATTCGTTATGTTCTTTGTCTTTTTTCTCGATCACAGCACTGGTTACGAAACCAATACAAACCGTTAACACGATTTAAACCTAAAATTAATTAAATTAATTTTTTTTATTAAATTCACAAAACGAAAAATGCAATATACAGACCTTCATTTTTTGACTTTCAAACCTAAGTAAAATATATTTTCAAAGTACAAATTTTAAGAAACGAATAATTTTTGTTTCAAAAAAACTCATATTTATATTGAAAGTCAGTGGCGTGCAGTGGGTTTCGATAGACGGTAAGCAGATTATATAAAAAACAGAACATTTTTTAATTTATACCCACATGATAGTTCTTCCTTTGTATTGATTGCATGACGTGATAAGGCTTTGGCAGATCAGTCTGCACTAATATCTGTAAAAGCTAAGAGTCTTCAAAAACTTCTTCTGTTTTAGTTACAAATCGTCCTATTGTTGACAATTGCGACTTATAAGATATATCTGATGTTTCATCAAGAAGTATGGCAATAAATAAACAAACTTTGATTTCTAAAAAAATTGAGTTTTTTAGATCAACACCTATTGATTCACTCAAATCATTTTGTATATGACTAAAAATGCCTAAAAATACCTTGGATTCCTATAAAAATGTGTCCAATTCTTGATCATATATTGATAACACTTTCAACATTATAACACTACCGAATAATTTGAAAAAATTGATTGATTAATATAATATGGCTTGGTGTTTACTAACGGCATTAAAAAAATTATTTAAATTATGATAACCATCGTAGGTTTAAATACCCTTTTCTTTAGAAAATAAAATAAACATTTTTAAAGAAAATGAAACAGACTTCAGAAACAATAAAAGAGGCACAAAAAAGTGAAAAATATTTCAATTGTGGCTTTTAGAGACAGAAATACATATAAATTTTGATTAATTTAATTTAATTATACTTAACTACAAAAAATTACACTTTTAAACAAAGATGTTATATTATAAAACTTATATTTTATTATAATTATTATAGTTGTTGTAATAGTTATCATATTATAAGATTTATTTGTAGTATAAAACTGTTGGCAATCGATGAGATGTCAATGGTGGTACCGACTTCGAACATTTTGTATTGAAAATAAATTTCATAATATAAAAGCTATTATAAAAAAATTACTTTTACAATATAATATCTTTGTTTAAAAGCGTAATTTTTTGTATGTAACTAACTATAATTAAATTAAATTAATCAAAATTTATACGTATTTTCGTCTCTAAAAGGCACAATTGAGTTATTTTCCACTTTTTTGTGTCTTTTGTTTTTTCTGAAGTCGGTTTTATTTTTTTAAAAAAGTTTATTTATTATTTCATTTTGTGTAGTCATAAAATCAAAAGGCTAAGAAAGTGCTTTTGAAGTAATAACTTAAAATCGCAGCAAGCATTCATCGATGAAAATCTAACAAACATGGTTTTATCATATTTTTCATAGAAAGGAATTTAGGACCATTTTTGCATCTATATCTACGTAATATAAAAAACGTTTTCTACGTAATATAAAAAATATGGGACCACCTGGGCATCTATCTTAATAAAATACATTTAAACCATCCAAATCAAGTGAGCTGTTTTCGATAAACCGGCGAAAATACATAAAAAAATATAGTTTTTCCAATTTTCTGAAAATAGTAAATTTTGCTACAAGAGATGAAAATGCTGCTTTTTCGTGAGTGAAAATTTGTTCACGAAAGCCGTTAACGTCCAGTTGGACAATTTCACGAACGCAAAATGTTTTTATCTCGCGTAAGAAATACACTTTTTTCTATGATAGTAAATACATAAACGATATTTATTAGAATTTATTAAATTAGAAATCGACAAAATAACATTCAAAATTCATATTCTATTTTTACATATGGTTGCTTTGTTTTAAAATTATATGAAAATACCATAGCAACTACAATTTGTTATTCTTTTTACAACAGAGGGAAAAAGCCCATTTTCACAGGGGATTAAGCCTGCTTGAAAATAAAATTTTCCTCTACTATCATAGAAAAACGGTATTTTTCACGTCATAAAAAAATGGACCACTTGGGAGTCTACCTTAACAGAATACAATTTAAATCATCCAAATCGAATGAACCGTTTTCAAGAAACATACATAAAAAACCTTCAATGAAAGATCCAATAATTTCATAATTTAAATCACTGGAAACTATATTATTTAATGGTTGCACCATTTTAATAAACGAAATATTACACCCATTAAAACTATAAATAAATAATGTTATTAATTTTAATAACACAACAAATAGATTAAAAATAATTTCAATCTTATCAGGAAAAAACTAACAAACAATTTTCTTTATATTCGCTCATACGACATAACCAAAAAACTTGTGTTCAAAATGTACAAAATGTGAAATGACAAAAGGAAAAGAAAGAAAAAACTTTAAAAGCAGAATTATCTTCTGCTTATTTTCACACATTTTATTGGGACTTTAATTGTTTGTTTTTCAATACAACTTCTAAGGAATACATAGCGATTGAAAGCAGAAATTTTACTGATGACCATAGAACAAAGAATAGATAAAATCTGCCAAAAAACAAAATTTTTTTATATTTTATTTAAATCTGCATTTTAGATTTGGAGTGTTGAAAATTCAAAAAGGTGACATGTAAATATAGATTTTTGGAATATTAGAATAATCGTTAATAAATAAATGATATTAATAATCAATTTAGAATGTTTTTATATTTTTTAATTAATTTAGAAGACTATTTTAAATTTTGATTGGGTAAGCAGGTATGACCCTGCTTTCTTCGTACCGCCCGCCAGTGATTGAAACATATTTCACAAGCATCCCCCAAAAATTGATGCATGCAAGTTCGTTAAATTATTAAGTAGAAATCCATCTGTTTTTATTTTATTATTTTATTCTCAAAATTTTAATTAAAACAATCGTATGTGTGTGTATATGATCTGCATCGGCAGTTTGTAACACGTTCAAACGGACGAGTCTATCAGTCACAAGCTAAGAACTCGGTGTATAAATTAAAAAACGCAAATATAATATTTCGAAATAAAAAGTTATTCCAATTAGATGATATATAAATATTAAAATTTAAAATCGATGTTGATTGATTTAAGAATAAAATAGTATAACATGAGAAAGAATGTAAAGCGACATTTATAATTATAGCTTACATATTATATGATATACATGATCTGGATGTTATAAGTGTTATGCAATTTATGATTCTATGAGAATAAATTTTAAATTAAAATTTAAATTTTTCATAATTGTGTTTGTATTTACAAATTTCCCCGTCAAAATAAAAAATCATTTTAGCAGTGTAACACGAAAAATTAAAACCGAAAAACACATCAAACTATGTAGATTTTTGAATCGCATAATTAATATACGAAAACATAGATAATATGCCTATAAAGGCAATTCTATCAAATTAAATATTTAATCTAAAATTTTAAGTGCCAATGTTAGTTTTAACGAAGACATCAAATTTATAACAGTTAACTTTATTAACGATGTAATAATATATGTTATTTTAATATGTCATCAATTTCGCTTTTATTTGGTATTAAAAGTAGTAAGAGAATGATTTTTTTTTCTTCCTCCGGTACATATAGTGTAAAAGAAAAAATTATAACAAGAAATTCAAGACAAGTAATTTTTTTAATGTTTAATGTTAGTTTTATTTGTTGTTGTTTAGTTTTAGTTTGTTGTGTAAGGTTGTTAATATAATTATGTATTTATTATTAGCATAGATTACATTGAATCGCATGAATTTTAACATAAGAATGATAACGAAAAATTTGTTGCATAAAATGTTTTCGGAAACAAAAATCTATAATATGTATCGATATTAGAAATTAAATGAAAACAATTAGAACACAAGTAGCAATGACGCAGATGTTCGTCGAAAGCAATGTCCTCTGAACGACAATGCATCAGGCAAATTTAAAAAATTTGCACTTATTTGCGGTATTTTAGAAAAAGTGTTTTCCCAACCGGTTGAGTTGTACACTTGACAAATAAATTTACAATAAAATTAACAAAAAATCTTGCCCTCTACTTTTCGAAGTGAGATATATTTTTTGCAAAGTTCGACATAGTTTTTATCAGTATAATGATTTTTCACAATGAAGCAACGGTCCAATTTATTTTTTATGTTTTTTAAGCTGAACATAATTGCGGAACCCATATCTGTAACATCACTAACTGATAAATTCAGAAAATCGCACCCTCTGCATGCTCCTGCATCACCCACAATAAGAGCAACCTGGAAACACACGGTTGTACTTAATATAAGTTTAGAAAAAATTTACTAATTTTCCTTTCCTTCAGCATCAAAAACTTATTCTCAAGAGCTTCTTTTAAAAATTGGTCAACTTGCTCTAATATGAGAATTTTAGATTTCTTTGGTTTAAAGCCTACATTTTGCCTTTTCAAAAAACCAAGCAATTTTAGATACCTGCTTATATCTATTTTATTTTTAATCTTTAGCATTGATTTTAGCATAGAATAATTTACCCATAAGGACGAAGCTGCAAATGCATTTGGTTTTTCTTTGAAAAACACAAGAAGGGCATTCTCATTGTAATTTTCAATGTTCTTGTTCTTCTGATTTTCAATGTCTTTTCATCACACCATATTTTAAACTCATTATACTTGCGTTCATAATTTTTCCGTGATTTTTCTGGAATTAATTCTTCCTAAATTTTTTCCGCTTCTTTATCTACGTCAAACAACATCAAGTATTTCAATTTTCAAATAAGGTCAGATTTTATTATCTGATATGACATCAAACTTCGAATTAAAGGATTTTTGTTTTTTGTTTTACTGCAGTGATTTCTGTTTCAGAGCATACTCAGTTGTGTAAAATAGCACAAATAAAACATCTACACCTTTTCCAATTGTAATTCAGAAAGCGTCAATTGTAGTTCAGATTAGTCAATTGTAATTCAGATTAGTCAATTGTTATTCAGAAAGCGTCAATTTTAATTGAGAAAACCACAATTACAATTCAGAAAGCGTCAATTGTAATTCAGATTAGTCAATTGTAATTCAGATTTGTCAATTGTAATTCAGAAAGCGTCAATTTTAATTCAGAAAACGCCAATTGTAATTCAGAAAGGGTCAATTGTAATTCAGGTTAGTCAATTGTAATTCAGAAAACGTTAATTGTAATTCAGAAATAAAACACATTTTATTAACTTTATATTTTATTTTAGTATAGCGAAAAATTGAGATGAAGTTCCAAGTATATACATAGTATATGTCTTAGTATTTTTTTAAATAAATTACCGACCGACCACTATGTCATTCATTAACAAGGCGCTAGCTTGGGGAACTGTACAGTGTTGCATAGCACGAGCGCGATCACTACCGGTTATGGTGTTCGTTGCATGATCTATGTATAATATCTTCCAAGTAGTAGATCAATCTTTGTTACATTACGCCAGGACCTGCAACGTTTGGAACACGAATGTTGCTTTTGGCATACGATTTTCCTTTAGACCAAATATTCTCAATGGGATTTAGCATCGGAGAATATGGTTCTAACCGCAAAAGAGAAGCTGGCGTACCATCGAATGACAAGGTGCGTTGTCCACAACAATCACAAAATCTTCCAGTTGATTTCCCACATCTTGCCACTTTTGCATTAAAACAACTACCCATTCGTTTGCTAACTACGGTTCCTGTAGTTGGAATTGCTCCAATTAAATGAATGTTATGACCTCTTGATGCTGGAAGGTGTTGTACTGTTCTTTTCCCTACTCTTGCACTGCCTCTCGTTCGACGAAAAAACAAATTAAAATTTGTTTCATTCATCCAAACAACTTGTTTCCCTTGCTGTATGTACTTGTTCAAGGATTGTACGTATTCAGCTCGTTTTGTTTCGTTCGCGTCAGAATTCATTGTAACAGGTTCAACGTGTAATTATGTCGGTCAAATGACAAAAAATTACCATAATGTAACCGACGAAAACATCATCTAATATCTGATATATAACCACCATTATATCCGCCAAATTACCAAACATAACCATAACGTAACCAACACAAATACCATCTAATAACTGAAATATTATAACGTAATTGTGCCCGTCAAATTACTAAAATCAACTGAAAAGTAACTTATATTATAACCATACGATGGTTGAAATGTAAACGACACGGTTCTCGTTCGGTAACCCTTACCGCCTATTGTCTGACCAAAATACTGTAACAAATCAGTTACGTTGCCACTTGTGCCCGATAACAGCTACCGGTAACATTTCGGTCTTTTTACGGTTACAAATAGTGAAATTGTCTGTCGGGTTATGTGCCTATGGTCTGGCAATATAAAAACTCTGCAACACAGCTTTATGTAAATTATTTTTGTCAGTTTGTTCTTCTACATTCACGGAACCCTCGGCGAGCGAATTTTATTTCACTTGACCGGCTTTTCTTTATATCAATTGACGTTTTCTGAATTACAATTAACGTTTTCTGAATTACAACTGACGTTTTCTGAATTACAATTCACTAATCTGAATTACAATTGTCGGTTTCTGAATAACAATTGACTAATCTGAATTACAATTGACGTTTTCTGAATTACATTTGGCCGTTTCTGAATTAAAATTGACTAATCTGAATTACAATTGACGGTTTCTGACTTACAACTGACTAATCTGAATCACAATTGACGCTTTCTGAATAATCATTGAGGTTTTCTGAATTAAATTGACGCTTTCTGAATTACAATTGGAAAAGGTGTAGCGTATATTTAAATCAGTATAATTATGTTATCTCTCTGTAGGTTGAAAATTTTCACTGATTTAATTTATTCGGAAGCACAAAAAAATGTGTATATACCACAGGATGAAGGCACCATTATATCACTCAGGTGATTATTTCCCTAGCTCCGCTCGTGAAATAAACTTCACCCTCGTGATATGATGGTGTTCCTACATTCCTTAAAATATAATATACTATTAATTATAAACTAAGCACGCCCAGAGTCCTTATCAGGTTTGCCCTAATATAGATCAGGCATTGGTAGGGCAGCCTTATTCGGCCCAGATCATGAGTGTAACGCTTTCTCCCTATCAGGTTGTGATTAGACCTAAAGTGTCAAAAACTTTTCACAAAATGTTATTGGTTCAAACTGAGATGGATAGGAATTAAGTTAGCTCAATAAATGTACATGCACAATTTTTGTTATATCTAAATGTAAATGGATGACTAACGTATGTTATAGTGGCTGTGTTTATATTTTTAAACAATGCTTATAAAGCATTTTACTTAAACTTCAAATTGTAACAAAGCTGTATAGCAATGACACATTACATACAGCAATGAGAATTAGAAATCTATAATTTATTTATTGCAATAATAACAATACTTTACTTATATATAAAGGGTGGGCCATTTAAAATTTTAAATTTGAATCGGCTACAAAAAAAAATACCTGTAATTTTTTCAAATTTCTGGTTTTATTGGAAAGTTTGAATTTTGTTATTTAATAATGGAACACAATTTCATTCATATGACCACCACGACTGGCTCGGCAGTACCTCATCCGATCAATTCAATTTTTCAGTACATTTTCAATTGTCAAGAGAATGACATTCAATTCAAGAGAATGACATGGACGACATATGGTTTTAACAAGACGGGGCCATATGTCACACAGCCATCGCAACCATCGATATTTTACGCACTGTTTTTGAAAATCGAATAATCAGCCGAAATTGTGATTCAATTGGCCGCCTCGGAGCTGTGATTTGAGCCCTTTGGATTATTTTTTGTGGAGAGACATTAAGGATAAATGTTACGCAAAGCATCCAGAGACAATTGAAGCGTTGAAACATCAAATCGAAGTTGCCATTGAAGAGATTCGACCCGAAACAATCGAAAATGTACTGAAAAATTGGGTTGATCGGATGAGGTACTGCCGAGCCAGTCGTGGTGGTCACGAATGATATTGTGTTCCATTATTAAATAACAAAGTTCATACTTTCCAATGAAACCAGAAATTTGAAAAAATTATAAGCATTTTTTTTTTATAGCCGATTCAAATTTAAAACTTTAAATGGCCCACCCTATATTAAAAACAACTTAAACACAACACAAAACAATCTTGAATTTCAAAAAACAAGTATTTGAGTTTTCGAAACACAAACCAGCTGATCACATCTGTGAAGATATTTTCGGTTAAAATAAAATAGCGTAAGAATTTGAAGTTATTTCTAAAATTCAGTACTATTCTCTTGAAATCCTGATCCTGCTGGTGATCCCGTTGTGTTTTATAAGTATAGTTGTGGCGATAACTCCAGCTCTACAATAATAAATAGTTCCAATAATTCTATAATAATAAAAAATGAAGTGCGTAATCTTTACACGCTGTTGAAGTAAAACTTCTTTGGCTACTGTGGCAGGTATTACTAAAAATATTAAATATAAAATAAAATAAATATGTCACATTGAAATTTATTTATTTATTTATTTATTAAATTTAAAATTTTGATTTGGTTTGGACAATTTTACCACATCCCCCATTGAAATTTAGAGTTTCTTTCTAATACTCTTGACAATATAATTTACAACAATCTTTATAATATAATAATAATAATAAAATAAAGTGTTTGTCTGTCTGCGTGCGATCTCCAGCGAAATCTGTAGCACACAGGAGACTGAAATTTTGTCAGGAGAAAGCCATTAACAGGTACTAATGCACCTCGGAGCCAAAATTTTGAAATTTAATTTAGATTTTTTATAATTAATAATTTTAATTTTCCTAATGGTTAAATGTATGCCTAAATGTATATTATATTTTATACTTGAATTTTATTCAACTTTTACTCAGGTATCATTGATCGATTCTTTTTTCCGCAAAACAGAATTACCATTCAAATGAAAAATTAAAGTATAATGTGACAAACAAATTCATTTAGATGAAAATTATATACATTTATACATTTATTATATACATACATGATACAATTGTATGTATCCAACACATTACGTTGCAACAAATATTTCTAATTTACAACAAACACGTTCTTGGTTTGGTGTATATAAATGTGTAATACATATTTTATTTGGTTTAAATATATGTGATACATGTTCAAAATATAGAAAATTGGAAAATTGAAAAATTCTTTTCCTCTTTTTAGAAACATTGATGCAGCAAGTTTTTGCAATGGAACCTTTGTATTGAAGAAAAGGATTATGAACAATAATATCAAAGCTACAGGTTGAAAGTGTTTTACTTATTAAGAAAAATATGCGTCCCCATTAATTTCAAACACAAACAAACAATGTAGGTTATTTGAAGAAATCGTTAAAATATATGCAAATATGTCAACAAATGAAGTGATTTGACTGGTTTTTGATTAGTATATAAGGCTGTTTTCTAAACCAAAACTTATTTGAAACTTATTTGTCGAGACTTACTTATTTGAATAAGTAAGCTAAATAGGTGACTTATTTGAAATTTTTTTTTCATAGAAAAATCTAATTCGATTTGACAGTGTCAAATATTTTTATGTTTGTTTACAAAATGGTTTTAAGCAATAAAATTTCTTTTTCGATCCCTAATAAAATAATGTAGTAATTTAAAATGAAAAAAAGAAGTTTTGTAAACTCTTTAATTGATCAAATTAAATAAATCGTCCTAATTAAATTTATTTTCGAATTTGCTTTTTGTTGCTGTCAAAATAAGAAAGCTAATTCATTTAGAATAGCTTTTAAATACTTATTTAAAATGGCGGTGAATAAGTAAGTCTACATAAATAAGTTTCAAATAAGTCGTCGTTTAGAATACAGCCTAAGTCTGGATTTATAATTGATGTTATTCTTATTATTATTTTTATATTATACTACAAATTAGTCTTATTATTAATTATGTTTGTCCAAATTTTTTTTTTTAAACTCTGGCAGAAATGTCGAAATAAGACGATGGCCATAAATCGACAAAACCCAAAAACCGAAAACCTTCACTAAAAATGCTCTCATTCTTAGACCGGTTTTTCGATCAAAATCGTGTTTCGTATCAAACATCTGCGCTATGCATATTTAGTCTGCTCTTCAAAGTTTTCTTTCAGTGACATGCTCCATTACTAATAAAAGCACACAGAGCAGACCGCATGTAGAGCATTGGAAATAGTTGGTAAAATATATTTGAAAATCTAAATTGACTTTATTTAAGATCAGCAAATAATCTGGATAGATTGATAAATGAAATTAGTTAACATGAAATGGTACGATAAAACAGTAAATTTTAGTGCGGTGTGCCTATTTTGTATCGCAAGTATGACGGTTCCAGAGTAAGTCATTGATAACTGTAACACCCAATAATCGAATGTTTTGACGTTCACCTAATTTTTCGCGACACATATTAAGCCGATTAACGCGAAAAATTGCAAGTGTTTAATTTAAACTCTCCGAAACTCTTTACCAATCACTTTCAAATGTTGACCTTCCTTTCAATTTTCAAACTATCTGGATTGATCAGCTAGAGTGCTAATGATCTCTGTTATTCATATTTCCCAAATGAAAAAATTAAAATAGGCTTCTTCTATTCTCATTACGACTCTTTGAAATTATTCTTACTAATTCAACAAAATCTACGCACACAAACTTTTTTATAGGCGTAGCAACGTACGCCGGGTCCTGCTAGTGTGTAATAAAAAGCCATTTTTACATGTTTTACAAAGTCTTACAACGTATTACAAATTAAATTTCACGATGAATACATGTCCACTTAATTTAACAACAAGATTTGGAGCAATTTTGGAGCAACAATTGAAGCAATTTTTCAATAAATTTGGTCATAAACCTCTAATTTCATATTTCAATTATGATATAATAATTGAATTGACTTTGTAATACATTATGCAAATATTGCTTTTTACCAGGGTTGTTAATATACACGTATAAAACGTTTTATACGTTACACGTATAATACGTAACGTATAAAACGTATAAAACGTATATAACGTATAAAACGTATAATATGATTTTGTTTTTGAAATTCATTCATAAAAAATTAAAAATACTTCTTACTTCAGATATTAATTATATTT
Source organism: Diogma glabrata (assembly GCA_963693315.1). Classification (NCBI taxonomy): domain Eukaryota; kingdom Metazoa; phylum Arthropoda; class Insecta; order Diptera; family Cylindrotomidae; genus Diogma; species Diogma glabrata. The sequence goes on from OY856187.1 coordinate 104,939,642, forward strand.
TTAGTAAAAATATATATATTTTAGTAAAAATATAATTACGTAGTTATAAATTATTTATATATTTTATAATTTGTAACAAAAACTATTTAAATTCTAGATGTTATTTGAATGTATATTTTTATACTTTATACGAAAGACTATGTTACTGTACATTAAACTGGTTAATAATTTTTAATTCACTAGATTTGAATATTGAAAATTTTGAATGATATATTAGAGATCTTTTTGAGCACTTAAACTCAAGCAATTAAATTAGTTTTGAATTTTTCAACACGTATACTATATGATTTTCTTTCATTTTGATTCCAACATTTACTTAATACTTAATGGGATGCATTTTGGATGAGAAACATTTGGCTCATGAACTTAATTATTTGGCATCATGAAATGTTATTGAATATATAAAATATGGTTCAATCCAACTTCAGCTCCTCCCATCTAATAAGAACAGCTGGAAATAAAATGTTGTTTCAGAATAAATGTCGTTTTTTCATAGCAGTTAGGGAAATTATTAGAGATTATTAGAGAGATGTTTTTAAAAAAATTTTGTCGTGTGAATCCGGGTTGCACCACTTCCATTTAATAGACACAGTTTGAAAATAACAGGTTCTTGCAGATCAAATCTTCTTTTTATACAAAAGTTGTAATAGTTAAAATAATATGTAATAGGTGTACAAATAAATTTCCGACCTTTTTAGATAGGTGTCGTTAGTATCACTGCTTGTATATTATTCAATCGGGCAATACATTTTTTTTTAAGGTTAGGTGTCAAACTTCAATAATTACTAGTGACATTTGTTCAAAGCGTAAACAACAATTATTTTCATGTAATTGAAAATGTCGAATTTTATACCTAAAAAACAACATTTGCGGGAAGTTTTAGCTCATTATTTTTTGTTGAAGAAAAGTGCAGCGGAAACAAATCGTTTGCTTGTGGAAGTTTACGGTGAACATGCGCCATCGAAAACAACATGCAAAAAGTGGTTTCAACGATTCAAAGTTGGTGATTTTGACGTAAGAGGCAAAGAACGTGAAGGCTTTGTATTTGGTGGGATATGAAGGGTGTCGTCTATTATGAGCTGCTGAAAGAGGGTGAAACCATTACGGGACAAGTTTATCGACGACAACTGATGGCTTTAAAGCGAGCTCTAGCTGCAAAACGACCGGAATGGGACAAAAGGCACAATAAGATTATTTTGCAACATGACAACGCTAGGTCACATATTGCTATACCTGTCAAAAATTACTTGGACGGGCAAAACTGGGAAGTTCTACCCCACCCGCCGTATTCACCAGACATTACCCCCTCTGATTACCACTTGTTTCGGTCGATGCAATGAGCCCTGGCACAGCAGCACTTCACTTCATATGAAAACGTCAGAAAATGGGTCGATGACTGGATCGCCTCGAAACCACCAGACTTCTTCCTTCGGGGAATCCGTTTATTGCCTGAACGATGGGCGAAGGTTATAGCTTCCGAAGGAGCATACTTTGAATAAAACATTTTTTCATTTTCTACACAAACTAATGTCTTTTATTTCAGTAAAAAAGGTCGGAAATTTATTTGTACACCCAATATTTACGTCAAACGAAAAAGTTTAGTGAGAAGTTTATTGAGTAAATTCATTTTTGGTCATTGATGAATAATAGGTATGGTTGGAAATGTCAAATTATTGCAGACTAAATTTTTTTTGAAAATAAGTAATTATATTTTGAAAAGAAGCATTTACGTATGTGGAAGTTTTCTGAACTAATAGGAATAGTTGGGTAAGAAATTATCATGCCGACGCTATATTTTCTAAAGCAACTGTTCCTATTAGTCCCGAAATCTAGGCTTTATAAATATTAAATATCACGAGTACGATACGAGTTAACGCCCGCGTTAATGTTATATAAATGCATTTTTATTTATTAAGGATTTTACTTTTATACGGTATAAAACGTAAATAATTGTGTGTTTTAAACTGTACGTTTTATACGTTTTATACGTACGTATAATACTAGTTTTATACGTTACCGTATTATACGTTACAACCCTGCTTTTTACTAAACATGCTGTATATTATATTATCAAGAAATGCAACTCTAAATTGCAATATGACATATTTATTTTATATATTGAATCTTTTTATTGATACCTGCCACAGTAGCCAAAGAAATTTATTTCAACCGCGTGCAAAGATTACACGCACTTATTTTTCTATTTAGCAAAACAAATTTATTTAACGCAAATATTTATTTAAAAATAAACTTTTGAAAAAAACGGCATATTTTTAGTCATAGAAAATTATATACGACCACCTTGAAATCTATAGCAATATAATACAACTCAAACTATCCAAACAGATTAAGCAAGATATTTTGACGAAATCGGCTAAAATACATAAAATACGGGTTTTTCCAATTTTCTGAAAAACAGTATTTTTCACATCATTATAACTGTGGGACCCTCTCAAAATCAACCCAAATAGAATACAATTTAAATCATCTATATCGAACGAGCCGTTTTTTAAAAATCGGTTAACATACATAAAAAACTCATAATAAAACATAGAACATGATATTTTTTAGGTCGGTTTACAATTCGATTATGTGTATTGTGTGTGTCAATTGCCATTCATTCGTTAATGTTATTATATTTTTTATTCACTTAATAAGTCTCGTATAAATGTTATATGGTTGGATGTGTTGATTATAGATACTTAAATCTAAAATCGACACATCCAACTCATATACTATTTAGTACGAGACTGACTAAGTGAATAAAAAATATAATAACATTAACAAATGGATGACAATTGACACACACAATATTCGTTTGTCTTTTTTACTTCATTGTTGTTTGAATTTGTTCTTTATTTCTTATTTCATTGTTGTTTAAATTTCTACTTTTGTTTTTTTTGGAATTGTGTACATGTATGTGTTTAAGATTCAAAATTAGAATGTGATAGAGATGAATATATGTGGTTTTATTTCTGTTTCAAAACGTTACTTCCGTTCAAAGAAGTTTTACTTCAATAATAAATAAAACTAACAAAAAGAAAAGGAAAAAAAAGAAAAGTTGCTTGCATTGTTAATTGTTTAAAACTTTGGAGTAAAAAAAATGTCATCCTCCAACTTATTAATTATTCCACTCCACACTATGTTTTAATTATACATAAAAATATTATTGTTAAATAAATTCTAAATTAATTAAATTATATAAACTTGAAAAGTAAATATTTAATTTAATTAAAATATATAAACTCTTATAAGAAGATACATAATCTGTAAGGTCTTGAATATATGGTGATTGATACTAATGTTTGACATCTTATATATTAATACGCTAGCGAAAAATTTTGAGGAGCCTAAGACTTTTTTATTCGAAGATGGATTCATTTCAAATTTTCACTGCTAACTAATATTAGTGTAACTTAGATTTTAAAGATTTTTCACACAAATCGGATCATAAATAAAAAAGTTATAGACGAATTAAAATGTATTTTTGAATTTAACGACCCCCGCTATACAATATGAAATGGACTTGCCCAAGTCTTTTCTTTGTTTTTTTATTATTATTACTTAGTATAATAGTTTTTAGTTTAAATTTAGTTTATGCATTGCTTTCGGAGAGGATAGACGTATTATTTTTCTTTGTTTCTTTATTATTATTATTTTTCATTGATTTTCTTTGATTTAATTATTATTTTTCTTTGTTTTTAAATATTTTCTATTGATTAGAAATTAAAGAAACAATTCATGAAATTGATTTGTTCTTTCTGTGCAAAACAAGATAAGCAGGCTACAGACCTTCAATCAATTTGTCAATCAATTTGTCAATCAATTGAAAACGAAAATAACCGAAATAAAATTTAGGGGATTTTTACACTAAATTTTATTTCGTTTATTTTCGTTTTCGAATTGATTGACAAATTGATTGTAGGTCTGTAGCCTGCTATAGAGAAATATTTCATAATAGCCGTGCTCGATTTCATAATAGCTAGAACATAAAAAACGTTTCGTTGTCATTGTCGTGTAGTGGGTTGTGAGAAAGGTTCGAGGTTCAACGCGGACCCTATATTGATTTTTTAAATAAAGTAGGTAAGTAGTTAGGTAAGTAGTTAGGTAAGATAAGGAGTTAGCTAAGGTAAGGAGTTAGGTAAGGTAAAGAGTAAGGTAATGTAAGGAGTTAGGTAAGGTAAGGAGCTAGGTAGGGTAAGGAGTTAGGTAAGTAGTTAGGTAAGTAGTTAGGTAAGGTTAGGAGTTAGGTAAGGTAAGGAGTTAGGTAAGTAGTTAGGTAAGGTAAGGAGTGAGGTAAGGTAAGGAGTTAGGTAAGTAGTTAGGTAAGGTGAGGAGTTAGGTAAGGTAAGGAGTTAGGTAGGTAGTAAGGTAAGGTAAGGAGTTAGGTAAGGAGTTAGGTAAGCAGATAGGTAAGGAGCTAGGTAAGTAGAGATTTTATCCAGACAATAATAAATGCTTATGTAATTTATAAGTTTGTTTACCAAATTTACCAAATTACAATTCCTTCACTAATTTTTTAGTCTTCTTATGTACATTTAAGTGAATGTATGTGAAAATTTTGTTCTGTTTTTTGTTCATAAATGAATGGTGTTAATGGTGAAATGAATGATGTGAATGAAGAAATGAATTGCACGTGGTATTTATCATTTTAAAATTCATAACATTTTTTATCATCGTACTGGTGCTTTAATTCCTGCCTGATGTGTTTGTTAAATTTGTCAGATGAAGATAGAATTGATGGAAATGAAATGATTAATAAATTTATATGTACTGAAATCTCTGATCCCATTCTTTTTCCTAAATTACATAAATATGTGAAACGTCATATGATGCATGTTCCATGTGGTGCTCTAAATCCCAATTCTGTTTGTATGAGAGATAGTAGATGTAGTAAAAATTTTCCAAAACCTTTTTCTGAAAATACTAAAGAATCTGTGAATGGTTATCCTTTGTATCGTCGACGTGATAATGGTATGAGTGTTGATGTACGTGGTGCATCTCTTGATAATAGATACTAGGAGGGCCCGGCATGCTTCGCTACGCTTATAAATAAAGTTTTTGCGTAGACATTTTGTTAACGTAGAAGTAATGATTTCAAAAAGTGGTAATGAGAAATGCTAGCATATAATTTTTAATTTTTCTTTTCAAATATATGAATGATAAATAATCAGAACTCTCGCTGATCAGTTCGGATATATGACAAATTAGCGATCAAATAAGTTTTCAAGTAAGCTTATTTGATCTCTAACTTATTTGATCGCTAATTTTTCATATATCCGAACTGATAAGCTAGAGTTCTGATTATTTTTCATTCATATATTTAAAAAGAAAAATTAAAAATTATATGCTAGCATTTCTCATTACCACTTTTTGAAATCATTGCTTCTACGTCAACAAAATGTCTACGCAAAAACTTCATTTATAAGCGTAGCGAAGCGAAGCACGCCGGGCCCTCCTAGTTTTATTTAACATAAAAATCATCGAGCTTTATTAACACGGCTGATATAATAATATTTCCCATTTTATTGTGTCTAGACTATAAACTTGAAATCTTTGGAGCTAGATCATTATATTTGTTCCTCTTAGATATATGGCGTTTTAATAATAGTATTTCTTTTCTGCACTAATCTGAGAAAAACAACTGCTACATAAATTTTCCAATTCAAAATTCAACACAGCAGCAATCGCAACTAAAAATTTTATTATTAAATCAACTCCATCAACGTTCAGCTATTGCAACATCAGGAAAATTGACAGCATTTGATTTTCCGGATTACTCAACTGGCCAACGCCACTAGCTGCACCTGAACTTATTGAAAAGCTCTCATCTCCTGGACACTCAGCAGCCACCAAAACTGGTGACCTTGACCTTTGTTAAGATTTGATATTCCCCAACAAGAAGTTATAGATGGAGATGGTGGAGGAGACGGAATGAGAGTTGGAGATGGTTTAGAGTATGAAGAAGATGTACCGCCGAGATTTACTTGCGCCATAAGGGGTTCCATTTTTTCCGACAAACGCATCAAGCTGGTTTTCAGTAATCGTATAGGAGTGTTGCAGCAAAGTTACAATTACGACAAAAATATCCTTTAACATATGCATTGTAGATACATTTATATATATATATATATATATATATATATATATATATATATATATATATATATATATATATATATATATATATATATATATATATATATATATATATATATATATATATATATATATATATATATATATATATATATATATATATAAATATATATATAAATATATATATATATATATATATATATATATATATATATATATATATATATATATATATATATATATATATATATATATATATATATATATATATATATATATATATATATATATATATATATATATATATATATATATATTTATATATATATATATATATATATATATATATATATATATATACATATATATATATATAAAACAACAAATCCCGGCTAAAAAAGAAAAAAAATTTCCTGGATTTTTTTTGTTGTCGAAGTCACCAGTTGTTGTAGCTATATAGAATGTCCAGGAGATGAGAGTTGTCCATAATAATAGTTGAATTATTGAAACTACTTATTATTGTGGAACTGGGGATATCGACACATAGTCTCCAACAGCGGTCGGACAAAAAAAAATAGAACGAGTACGTTACATATTTCATATTATTTTCATCATTTTGAGGTTGCATGGGCCGCATGGAAAATTGTTTATCAACACCGTTTAGAGTTTAGACTTTAGAATGTTCGATGCTATAAAACTTAGGTCCTAAAAGATATTTATATCTGACTTATTTTAATTCCCTGTACCATCTATCACCGTTGTATCTATGCAAATTAAGAACAATCTGATCAAATTTAGCTTGACCTTAGTTTTCGTAAATGGCGTCTTTATATTAACTTAAATTTACCACCATTAGTAATTATTTAACTCGTTTAATAACTTATAAGTTCAATAGACAATCAACTAAGCCAAGTTTTCATATATAAGAATGTATGTACATCGACCTTGTAGGTAATGTCCAAAATTACAACAGCGGATGTTAAATCAAATCGTATTATATGCAATGAAAATTTTCTCAATGATGTTATCTTACAGCTTTTGAAAAAAATAAAAATTTCGTTGCATATAACTTGAAATACTTAAATATAAAGTTTTTGTTTTAATTACATTGCGATCATGCTCACCAATTATTCGTGGGGAAATTCATACAAATATGCTATGGAAAAGAAAGAAAATCATAATTGCCAATACATATACGTACCTACTGATATATTAGATAACCAAAAAAAAGTAGTTAAATTAAATCAAGTTTTGTGAATTCTATTTGTACATTTTATTTGAAATTTTGTGTCTTATTAAAAAAGATCGCGATTTATTTAAGAAGAAGAGAAGGGGAAATTAATGCACTTCTTTTTGGTTTTTTCTTATGTTTTTCTTTAATAAATTAAATATAATAAGAGAAAAATTAAGTTAATCTAACAATAGGGTGGGATTTTAATATTACTATATGTTATACTATAATTGTTGTTGTTATTATTTGATAAATTTAATTGTAGCTTTATGATTTTTTTTCTTTAACTCTGCAATTTAAGAAGTTTTTTTTTGCAAACATATTTCACAGTAACAGTTTTTTGGGGGATGCTAATGAATTTAATTTTCATATAAATATGAGCTTTACTGGAATGGAAATCATTCGTTTCTTAACGTTTGAACATTAACAATATATTTAACTTAAATTAAGAAGTCAGAAAATGAAGGTAATTTTAATTTGTATTTTTATTAATGACATTTGTTATGTTTTAAAATAATTTGTGTTTTGCTAGGTTTTAATCGTCCTGAGTATTTGTTTAGCAATTGTGACCAGTTCTGTTGTTGAAAAGAAAGAAGTAACACCAAAAGATAAGAAACAAGAAAAACGTGGATTACTAGATTTAGGTTATGGCGGATTTGGGGGACATAGTGGATTTGGTGGATACGGTTCATCATTAGATTTACATGGTGGATTTGGAGGTGATCTTTATAGTGGTGGACTAGGCCTTTACGATGGCGGATTAGGAAGTCTTGGAGTAGATAGACATGTAACAATTACAAAGACTGTTGGAGTGCCTCAACCATATGCTGTTCCAGTAGAAAAACGTGTTCCATATCCAGTCAATGTGCCATATCCAGTTCCAGTTGAAAAACATGTTCCAGTTTATTATGAAAAGAAAGTTCCAGTTTATCTAGAAAAACATGTGCCAGTACATGTTGATCGTCCAGTACCATACCCCGTTTCAGTTCCAGTCAAAGTTCCTGTTATACATAAAGTTGGTGTTCCATATCCAAAACCATATCCAGTAGAAGTACCCAGACCATATCCTGTTCATGTTCCATCACCAGTTGTTGTTGATAGTGGATTATATGGCAGTAGCTTAGGAGGCTTAGGATATGGCTATAGTAGCTTGGGTGGTCATGGATTAAACTCATTTTCTGATCTTTCACTACACCATCATTAAATATATTTAGTTAATTAGATTTAAGTTATTTTCACATCTTTGTTTATCATTTTTTTTGTACATACATACAAATATTTTTAGTGTTGTGATTTTATAAAAACGATGACTACTTACAAATTATAGCCAAATTTTATTATGAAAATGATTTATTTTGAAATTGTGGGAGGAAGCAATTTAAATTATAATTTATTTTGTAAATAAATATTTGATAAAAAATAACATTTTATTTTCTTCGTTTGAGCTTATTTACAATTTATTTACATTTTAGTTGTAAATTTCTTAAATTTTTTTTTCTTAGTCTTTATTTTTTGTCACGAAAACACTTACACGAAGTGTATCTTTTAAGAAAAAAAATAATAAAATTTCAACGAATATCAACCCGCTAAAGCTGAACAATGTTTCGACTTCTTGTTGATAGAAGATAGTTAAATCTAGACATTTATTACACTCAAAAAAAAATGATGTAGATTTGATAAAATACTACATCAAATTTATAATTTTTTATTAATATACGGTCAACAACGTACGTATATAATTATGATAAAATATTATCAAAACATAAAAAAAAATTAAAATTTTTTTTGGTCAACAAATAATTATGGATATCATAACAAATTATCATATTAATAACTTAACATCATTTCTTAATTTTTTAAAAATTTAAGAACAATTATAAATATGATAAACTATTTTCAAATCAACAATCATTGTCACGATTGTTGATTTGAAAATTTTATCATATTTATAATTGTTTTTAAAAAATTGAAATAAAAAATGTTAAGTTATCAATATGATAATTTGTTATGATATACATAATTATTTGTTGATTTGTTGAATAATATTTTATCATAATTATAAACGTAGGCTGTTGGCCGTATATTAATAAAAAAATATAAGTTTGATGCAGTATTTTATCAAATCTACATCATTTTTTTAATGGAGACCGTAATTGCACTTGCACCTACCGGCGAAATATAATTTTGAATTATAGAAATTATTATCATATTTATAATATTTATAGATATGATAATAATTTCTATAAGTTTTAGATTTTTAAAAATACTTTTTATAAATAAATTTTCTTTCATTTATAAAAGGTATTTTTGAAAACTCATAGAAAAAAAGTTCTTAAAAGAACTATGTTGTAATACAAAATATTACAATGATGGCAATGTTATTACCATATAGATAAATTTTGTCGATTTGTATTGCATATACATACATCACATTACGTCAATACTTTAGTGAATTATAAAAAATCAATTTAGCTGTGAGAAATTAAAAGACAAAAACCAAATAAATATTTTAAAACGATTTCTTAAAACCATAAACATTTATCAATATTATAATTTATTTTTATCAATATTATAACACAAATATCATTGGATTTATAAATCGTTATAATAAAAACATTAACGATAATTTCATCTCTATAAATCGTTTTCAGATTGATAATTCATTATGAATTACTTTGAATTATAATTTAACTTACCAAAATAAACGTTTTGCAACAACACTATAATAATTAAATATCAATATGATAAATTATTATCGGAATGACAAATACGAAATATTTTTTTTGAATTTTTGAAGAAATGATGTTTGCTTTGATAATATTTTTTCACAATGATAATTTACTAGTTATAAAAATAGCATAATCAATTTTTATCAATATTACATACGACTTTTTTTTGGGTGTAAGTGATTGCATTTCTTATAAATAAATTTAATTTGATTTTTATTAGCGGCAATTACATCGAAAAAAACCGACATGTTCAACTGTCATAGTCAAATCAATTTAGTATAAAAATAATAATTTTTTGTTGCTATAAGTTTAGGCTGACAAAAAATCCAAGAAAATTCAATAAAATTATAGTCGTTGTCTTAATAAACAGCGATTGATAAACTACTTTTCAGTGGATCAAAAAACAATTAATTGATATTACGAAATCATTCTTAAACTTAATCAGTTGTTCATTGAACCACCGATTTTGTTTATTGAGCCAACGAAAGAAGTTCAAAAATCGCTGTTTTTTAATATAACAAACAATCTTAATGTTTTTTTTGTGTTTTATTTTAATTTTTAATTTAATTTTTTATTTTAACAATTCAATCTATAATTCTCGTTTTGTGCTATGTCAATTGTTCAAATTAAGTCGTAAAATAAAAATCAACCATATAAAGAGTTTTATTTTAAGACTTAATTTAAATGATTAACATAGCACAAAACGGGAATTAGTTAACTAATTGAGGATATCCGATTTAAAACTATCCCAAAATTAACACAAGTTTTGAATTATATAGAAAACACAGTTTTTAGTGTTTATATTGTTATTTTCTAATTGAATCATAAAAACATAGGATAGGGTTATTTATGGAATAACACATCCGACCTTCACAGATTTGCGGCACACACTCACTTTTCTGGCGAAATTTTCCATGTCCGTTCTCCATAAATGTACCTGAATTTCGTTGAGCAGCGTTTAATTTCTTCCTTTAATGCACGGATGGTTGTGGGCTTGTTGACATAGACTTTGGACTTCAAATAACGCCATAAAAAGAAATATAATGTTGTTAAATCACTCGATCTAGGGTGCCAATTCTGATCACCAAAACAAAAGCGTACACGACTTGAAAATGTCTCATGCAGGAATTGAATTGTTTCACGGACTGTATGGTATAATAGATAGATGAAAGTCACATTATTTTTTAAATCGTCCAAAACGAGTTCTAATTTAGAGCATAGACACATTTTCATTGAAATATTATACTTTATAAAAATACATATTTCGAAAACCTTAGAAACAAACCATTAGCGTAGAATTTTGAAAAGAAATAATTATTCGTCATTGAACTGATTTTATCATCGAATCAATGTTTTGGGATTTCAGCAACACTATCACAAACTGCTTCGATATTGAGATTTGAACGACTTGTTTTTGGACGACCAGTTTGCGTCACCAACTGTATCCAGTATTCTTGAATTTTTTAAATTAATCTCCTCACAGTTGAAGAACTCAGAACACTATTTCGACTATATTTTGTATATTGGATATTGGATATTGTTCAATATTGAAAACATGTTGTTGTATCGTGTAACGCTCCATTTTTTACTAAACTCACAGCTGCCAAACAATTAACAACAATTGTATCAACTACTTTGTACCAACTTGTACCAACAATTTACGGCACAAATGGCGGCAAATTCAAACCTTACGTTAATTTTGGGACACACTATTCCAAGTCTGAGCATATATGTTTTGGGAATAAATGAAGTCGGAATTCCAAAATCCAATAGAATTTGACATCTCATCTCTGGTAATGATTTGAATCGCGAATAAAAATTTGGAGATAAATGGTTCTAAAAAAACAGTTAAAGCAAAATCTACAAATCTTCTTCTGTCGTGGACCGATAACTGGATAAAATCATCGCAATTACAGCAAAATACTACTTTATTTATATGCATTACTTTTGTACGTGTTTTGATATAGTGAATTTAACCTACAACTTTAGGAGATGTCTAGGTGTTAGATGGCTAATCCATAAATTTTTTTACCAGCAATTTCATTTCTTGATTTTTCGTGTCATATCGGTTAATTTTCAATCTTATTTTGCATGGGTAATTTAAGTATTTCTTACCAAAGCATGTGCTTCTCCCTTCAACAATACTTTTAGACAGTGATTGTAAATGATACAGTTTGAACACACTTTGGTTGCTATTGACAAATGATTTGAACAAATGCTGGAAATAGCGAATTCGGAAAAGATTCCCACTTCCTTCAAGTCGTCATCATGACCCAAACTGTGCGGGTTCAGAGGACACAAAAACATTTTTTTGTTTTTTGAAACATTGTTCAAACTATTCAACGCTTTCTAAAAAAAAAATTAGTGGTGACAAAAAATGAAAATGATGCTCATTAAAAGCATAATTTTAAAAGTTTTGTCTTCGGTATCCCAACACTAAAGTTGACCATTATAGACTGAAAAATGTCACATTTTCGAACGATATGAGTTTGTCTCAATCTCGTCACCAGAGCGAATATGGCAAATCGAAAGCCGATTTTTATTCATAGCTGTAAAGAACGGTACAGAACGATGTAGTAGAGGCAACAGTGAAAATATATATATACTACCAATAAATATATAAAATTTTTATGCTTTAATAAAACAAAATCATTTTTCTAGAATATCCACAGCTAGTAGGAGCTATTAAAATGATTGGCAACCCAACTTTTACTAAGGAGCTTGATTCTTTGCAACACATAAGATCAACATGGTTCAAGTGTTTGTTTTTTCTTACTGATTATAAATTATTTTTATTGTTTTTTATATCAAACACATTTACGATGTTTTATTAGAATAATTTATCAGAATTTGAAGTGATTGAAGTTCCTTTAATTAAATAGGTACTTTGCAAACCTCCGCCATTTTGTTCAATACCACCGGCAGTAATAAAATGGAAGTTGGAATGCAGAATTATGTGCTACGAAGTTATCCCTGATATAATTCATCTTTCGGTAAAAAATTTCATTTCTGCATGAATCACCGCTTTCGATATAGCTTATCGTTTTTCTTTACTTACTTTGTTCAACTCTGTTTTCAGTAGTTTTGTTTTCTTCCATTACTGTCTCAGTTTTTTTATGATGTTTATTCATCGTATTGTTGACAATATATATACTTGTACATTTTGGATTTTAAAAGGTCAGTCGATCGGAATTAGTTTTTGGAGTCATTTCGTGTAAACTCAAAACCCTTGAATTTTGCTTTGCTTAATTGAAACTAAATATTTTTGGTCAAATTTATAGGCATTTTTTTGGTTTGTATTAATTTGAATGAGGGCAGTCAATGAGGATTACTGAGACCGAGAGGATTAAATCTCACCTAGAATTCTTTTTGAGGATAACATCGAGAAGTGAAACCAAAAAGTTCGGCAATATATTTTTTCCTTTTTCGGATGTTAAATAAAACTATAAGACCTAGATACTTCAATTTAAATTCGCAGTGATGAGTGATTCATTTTGATTTCTGAAAAAAAAACAGTTCCGTGAATGAATTGCTTTTTACCCGTAGTGCATTTTTTTTTATAAATGTTGGGATTACTCCATTTTTGTTGTAGTTATTCAGAATAAATTTTTTTGTGACTATTAAATAAATTTGTAAAATATTAGCCTTGATTACTCATAAAGCCTATAAGGGCTAGAAAATTATAAACTTTAGTAAAATATATTATAGCAATTGTTTTTTTTGTAAAATATAAAAAAAAATCGTTAAAAGTAAATAAAATATTGTCTACTCAACGGTAATATTGAAGTTGTGCCGTCGGTGAATCAACTTTCTTGATTTTTTTTTTGTTTTATACCGACTGATTATGGAAGAGTATTTAAGTACTTGGTTTTTTTTTTGTAATGTTTATAACTGTCTTGTAATCATCTCTAATTCTAAATCTGGGCAACAAGCTTGAAATCGTCGCGAGTGAAGATAAAAGAAAACCTAAAATAATTTTAATAACCAGATTGGAATGTCAAACAGTAAAAAACCAAGTAAAGTACTCATAAGTGCGAGTTTTTTATATAAAAAAATTTGTTTGGTAGTGGTCTCTTAAGACAAACATTTGAGAAGACAAATAAGATTTCGGACGTAATTCAATACACAGTTATACCTGTAATCCGGTCTTATGTTTATGCAAAGGGAAACAGAACAGGAATATTCATTGTGTTGGTTTATAGATTCAAAAACCTTCCGAGATTTTAGACAAAAAGGAACGCAGTATCAATGCTGTTTCACACACTGCTTCTATGTTTGAATTTTACGTATGGTAATACACTTCCATTTTCCACAAGCATTAAGAAGACGCCGATCAGAATCTTTGCTTCCATATGTTGCTTTAATACTATTAATTGACTCAATATTAGAAAGAATTAATCCGTGTCCGAAGCTTGGGATATGGGCTCAGCATTGAAAAGAATCATTACATATTATTGTATCATAAGTAATTGCTTGGTGTAAATTGCTCACGATGAATTATTGATGTTCGTGGGCATAAGCAGTTAGATCCGGAGCAATCATAAGGTGAGTTGAACATTTATTTTATGTTTTTAAATGTAACAATTATAGTTGTACGTTCTTTGACCGTTGTGGTCGTCAGGATCCATGCTCAGTAATCAATTAGATCCGCCTTCTGAATTTCTTTTGCGTGCAGTTCTGTATTTGTACTGAACTGGGGAAAATTACTTCTCGAACATACATGGTTGAAGCCCGGCGGAATAAAACCTCGCTTGGCACGCAGTCCTCCTATTGCTTTCCTTTTAGTGACATCACTAACAGGATCAGTGTTCATTATACACATAGTAAACCACACTAAAAGCTTATCAACTGAATAACAGGACTTAAAGTTACTGCATCGTTGCTGATTTACTGATATCAAATAGACTGTTATTCGGCATACACAAAAGCACATAGGGCAAAATACGAAGAGTCTGAAAAGTAATCTTGAATAGCTTGATTTTTGATCTTGTCATAAGGTGTTGGTTGTTTTCTATTAGAGTTTACCCGGTCTCACTACTTTTATGAACTGTTGAAACAAAAGAACCAGCACATCATAACGAAGTTTATTTTCTGAACAACTTAAACTCGTTTGTGTTATGATATTATGTACCAGAAAAACGGTTAAATAACATTAAACTTCACATAAAAACATCTTGCTGATCTATAAAATAAATTTTTATTTTAAAAGCTTTTCTATTTCTCCTAAATGTTGAGGCTCAAAACTAATTCATGACACAAATAAAAAAAATTAGAAAAATAGCAAAAGCTTAGATACGAACATAAATAAAGTTCAGATTTTAATTTAATTAAATAAACAATTTTCACCATTAATTTTTTTAAGAAAATGCTTCGTTTAGTTAGATGAAGCTATAAATTATCATTACCATAATAGCAAATCTGTGATAACACATTTTATAGCACAATCTAAATTATATTTCATTTAGAGTTTCTACCTAAAAACTATTAGAACATAAACTATAAAAATTTAATTGAACGTCTGCATTTTATAGCTGAATCATTTAGGGATAAAATAAAAATCTGCATAGTTTGAATAAATAGATCTAAATACTAAAACAATGACAATAGACTAAATTATCTTTTAAGAGTTTTAATATTCTTCTGTATAAAACTAAAAACAAATAACAAAATTAATTAAGAAAATAACAATAATAAAATAACAACAACAAATCACATTTCCTTATCTAAAGAGATTAGTTCTACGAATAAAAGGTTTTTTTGGCATTTCTATTTTATAAATCAAAATGAATGCATGTATTGATTTTAGTTTTACTTTGTCCTTAATGAGGAGCTTGATATTGATATCCTTCATTTTCTTGATGCTGACTCAAATTAGGTGCTGGAACTTGATGTAAAGCAATAGATGTTGTATCATGATCACCATCATCATGAGAATCATCCGAACTATCAGAGTGTGAACTATATGATGATGTATATTCAGGCGAATGATGTACTTCAGTTGAATATTTACCACCATCATTGTTGCTTAAAGAGTGTCCAACATTTGATTCATAAACGGGAATTTGTGCGGATACACTATAACTACCAATTTGAGAGTTGCTATGAGGGTCTGATGTAATCGGTGATCCATATGTATTATAATCTGAGTGGCCAAGGTTTGATCCAAAATTGCTTGCAAAGTTACCACCAGCGTCGTTGTAATGTTGGGAAGGCGAAATTAATCCTCCACCATATAGACCAGCACCTTCGTAAGCACTTCCAAATTGTCCACCCAAAGCTGCATGACTTCCTAAATTACCATCCAAATGGCCACTATATTGACCTAACTGCGCAGATAATCCTGCATGATTACCAGCATCACCACCAAAATGTGTATCACCTGAAGATAAAACGTTAGTATAGTGATTTCCAAGATGTCCACCATTAAGTTGTCCCGCAAAAGCATCGTTTATGCTAGCACCTGAATGTCCAGCACTACCTGACCCATGTTTGTCATCATGATATATATGAACGGGATAAGGAACCGGCTTTGGAACATGAACTGGGACTTGTTCATTAACTTTAACTAATTTCTGCACATGAACTGGATATGGTTTAGGAACATGAACTGGATATGGCACAGCATGTGGTACTTTAACTGGATATGGAACAGGAACTTTAACAGCAACCGTTTTCGTTATACGAATTATTTTTGGAGGTAATTCATGTTTCCCAACAAACGTTCCCAAATGCTCGTAGTGTCCATCACCATGTCCTGAAGATGATCCACCTCCTCCAAAACTATTTTCAAATGTTGAGTGATCAATATGGCTTGCAGTAACTGAACAGAATATGGTTGCAATTATCAAAAAACCCACTGATCGCTAGAACACAAATAACTATATATAAAAAACCAATATATAAAAATAAATGAAAACTTACAAATGCATTCATTTTGATTAAACTTAATAAATTGACAGAAATAATCACAAAAAAAAAAACTTTTAGACGGAAGGAAACTATTTATTGAACTGAATGAACTTCTTACTTTTTTCTTTCATTTATATACATTCACCTTCACTTTTTATTGGAGTTGATTTAGAAGCCCAAATATTTGGAAACATTCTATTTGTTTTCAATTAATTTGTTGTTCCCCAATTCTTTCTCCAAATCGCGTAAATATTTTTTTGATATTTTGTAGAAAAACACACATTTTTTAAAGAGATTGTAAAGTCCTAAAAAGCAGAGTAAGAAAGAGAATTGTATCAATTTAAATTATAATTTTGAACAGTTTGGACAGTTTTGTATGGCGTTCAGAGAATGTTGTCTGAAAAGTTATTATATGGATTGTTATCAATTTAAGTTATAATTTATTTTATTTATAAATTTGTTTACAAAATTAATTCTTAAAATGTTTGTTTCAGAGTCATGGGGTATGAAACAGAGAGTCGACGGGTTCGGGTTATGAGATTTATTGAACAAAGAGGATAGTTAAACATTTATTGTTTCAAGAGATATGCGAGAAATTATTGGAAATGGCGGTAATAGGCAATTTCTGTTCTGGTCTTTGAAAGAAAGTGATGTTTTTGATCATGAAGTAGATTGTTCGTTCCTGCTAGGCGTGGACATCAAAAACACTGTATCAGAACTTGATAACAAAAACAAGTTTTATGAAGAAATTTTAAGTCGTTCTTTGTAAGTAAATTTTATTGTAATACTTAATTTTAAAATTAATTTTAAACAAAAAACTTACAATTGATTAAAAAATGACGACTCGTTGGCGTTGTGTAAAAGTGTAACGTGTGACGCAGCCAGTGACAAAAAATTAATAATTGAAAAAAGAAAAAATCAGTAAAAATATGCATTTCGGAAAAGTATAGTAGGTACTTTAATAGGTGAAACTTTAAAAGTATATACTTTAATAGGTGAAACTTTAAAATGACTAGGAAGTTGTGTTCGACAAATTGTTCTACAAATGAGTGAGTTATTATGAGTGAGTTAGGTATATAATATTTTGCAAAATTTGTGCAGTTTCTGCAGTGGGTTTAAAGAGAAATGCTAAAATAAATATAAAATGTTTTTTCTTTTATGAAATATTAAACGCATGTTTTATTGTTATTTTTTTAGAATCCATGATCTGGTTGCTTGATCTGACGCGACAAGTTTGAAATGTTACATGCCTGACCAGGCTGTTAGCTCAGGTGTGTTAGTCCTTACATAATGCTAGTTTGGTAGAGTATAAAGTTTTAGCTTTTCTGTGGTCCAGATAGTCAACCCTAATTTTTTCCGTTCCGTTTTATGGTTAAATTCCTAATTAATTCTATTGAAAATAAATTAACAACCATAAAAACAACCATATCTTCATTTCATTACAAATATTATTTTGCAGGGAAAAAATTGGATTATTAAGAAATATTATTTGAAGACTTTTATTAATTTGTAATTTTATTAATTCATATTTCCGTAAGAAAAAATAAAATATTCGTGATAATCAACTGGGATATAGGTTGATTATTTAATAATCTCACTATTATTAGTAGAATTAAAATGTGATTGGGCAAATTGAATGATGTCATTACATTTTAGAGATTTTCATTGGATTAAATTCAAATAAAAATGAAGAAAAAATTTTCAGTAGTAATTGCTCAAAGAGCGGATAGTTCCAAATAATTTTTTGCAAAAATTTCGAAAGCAATCTGATTGGCAATAGTCCGAGGACAAAATTGCTTGAGGAATTATCCAAAAAATTATGAGAATTTATCACCAGTTGAGGGAAATTCGTTTAGAAAATGTTTTGTCTTTCTAGAGAAAATGAATAATTGAATTGTTCAACATTCCCTTCATCTTTAATAAGTTCAACAACACGGAGTAAGTTTATCCCATATTGTTTCTTCTGGTTGTGCACCTCCTGATTACAAATGTTTCGTTAATATAAACAAATATTATGTTAATGTAAACCATTTTTTTTCTTCCTATGTTAATACACTTTTTTGCAACCAAACTGAAAATTGTCACTTGATGCTTAACGATTGTCATGAGAAACTTATCACGTTTTGACAAACAAAGTATTTGCAGAAAGCAAGAGCTTCATATAACTTTTCTTAAATCATTTTTTTGGTAGTCGAGCTAGCCGCTATAAGCCTTTTATTTTCAAACTAAGAAACGTAATTAATAAAATGTTTTCACCACGTTAGAAAAATGTTGGTCAACTCAACACAACCGCTTTTGTGACAATCGAATCGCCTTTTAAAAGCAAAATATGATACAACAACCAAATTAGATATTATATCAAGGTAACAGGTAAGATTCTGTGTGTTGAGATGCCTAGTGGTTAAGTGGCCCAGTAGTTGCCACACCTGATTTCGATCTCGGAAGACACGGGTTCGACTCCCATCTAGGTCAAAGTGTTTTCAAGCAAAACAATAACAACCAGCGACACACCGTTTACAAATAAACCAATAGTCAACATAAATTAGAAAAAGGTTTGACTGATAACCAATCGATTAAAATTAAGAGCTAATCGATTAAAGTCTTCAAGCGAAACCCGATCAAAACAAGTGAGTGAACTAATGAAATTAATACAGTTGAGGCACACTTGTTGACAGTCTGCGTTCCTATATGAAACATACGTGGCACAAAAAAAAATAAAAACAAGAAAGTTCGGTTAACACAAAAGAGGATGTGTAGTGAACGAGTTTATTTACTCAGCATATATTTTCAGTTCAAGTCAACTAACTTAAGTGAAATATTGTGTTTTACCTCCAAAGAGGGTAGGTCTTTCGAACAAATAAATAAATCAATAAATGAAAAGGAACTAATAAGCTTTTGGTAGTCGTTTTACGAGTCGAAAGGAAGGAGGAATTTTTGTCTCACCTTTCAGTTTGTATGTCAGTCGTCAAGATTTGGCACAACTCAACTTTTTCCATTTCAAAAACCCTGGTTAATCCCTTGCCTATTTTGCAAAACTTTTGTCCAAAATTCCGTCCGGAAAAAAGTTGAAAAATATCCAGAGCTTTCTCCAAGTAAATTTTTTCCATTTTTTTTTGGACAAAAATTTTGCAAAATAGGCAAGGGGTTAATCTAGATTCTAGGGCTTTTGAAATGGCAAAAGATAAACTTTGTGCGTTATATAAAGTTATTATTTTTTTAATAAAAAGTTTTGTGTAGTAGGAAATACAAAATGTGTCACAACAACACATAGATACCTTTTAAGACCTAGGTCCCACAACAACATGCGTCTTGAGGTATAGGTGGACGCTTTTTTTTAAATCTTTGTGGATTAAAGGCACTCGAGACTATTGGTTCGAGCAAAACATTCCATTTGTACGATGTATGCTCTCTTTGCATTTTATTACTATGACAGTGAGCAATCTCGACAGTCCGACCCATTATATAACTATAATACTCATTCGGTTCTTAGCAATAACTTCAAGTCCTGATACTGGATTTTCTGAAAAGCGTTATAGTCTTCATGTAAGAATTTTGATAGCTTCGAACTTGTAATTAGGACTAATGATTGGGTAGACACAACTTAATAGATTAATAAACGAAAAAAATTTTAAATACAAAACATATAGCAAATCTAAAAGAACGATTATGGGTTACTCTCGGCTCCTATCTTACATGAGATGGTAATAAGTAATAACCTATACATTCAGATTTATTACTAAATACAATGGTATTAACGTATGTACATATAATATATTACATAACTTCTATCGTAACTAAGTCTAACTAAGTCCATCCAAGTTTTTGAATTCTCAAATGTTATACAATTACAAGAATGTTGTGTGAACGAAAGATTAATTAAATATATAATTAAAACAAATTTTTAACCGCCATCCAATTTATTATATAAAAATAACGATTTATATCTTCTACTTTCAATAAACTCTGCAATCGTTAAACTTCTTTAACAATCAATTTGATTTAACAATAAATTTATTCTTAATGAAGTTCCATGCCTTTTCCAATTTTTTCTTTATTGTTTTGTTCTAAAATCATTTTTTATAAAAAAAAAATAACATTCACCTTTCTTCGTAAGTGAACTTATAAAATGTGATTGTCATTAATATACATAATAATAATGGTACTTCCATCATCCAAACAATGTTACATAAGTTTTGACTTCACTTAATAAAACGGAAATAAAATACAAAACAAAATTATTAACCAAACAGGTAAATACTTGCTATCAATCACTATTTGATACTTCTCTAAACGTATGATTAGTTCCGCCCAACAAAACATTTTTCGATCTACCAACCTTCTCAATAACATAATCTTTTAAATGTAAAATTCTTAAATGTGACGTAATGATAGGATTAGTTCCAAATATAATAGTTATTTCTATTTGTTTGTTTTTGAGGAATAATAATTGT
The DNA here is from genome assembly GCA_963693315.1 of Diogma glabrata. NCBI lineage: Eukaryota > Metazoa > Arthropoda > Insecta > Diptera > Cylindrotomidae > Diogma > Diogma glabrata. The sequence goes on from OY856187.1 coordinate 104,961,061, forward strand.
ACCATTATTTAACAATTACTTTCGTTTTTATTAAGAGGAATTTCCGAGGCAATTTTACAGTTACACTTGTATTAACACACTAAAGCATTACGTCCGAATTGTTTTATAAGAAATAGATGAATGACTTATAATGATCGAATAAAGATTAAATAACTTTTTGTTATATATTTGAATGTATGTTTTGTATAGTGCAAGTTTTCGACAACGGTTACAAGTGAGATTCTGAATTTGTTAATGTGATTTGTTGACTTTGTGATTTGCATTTTAAAAATATTGTAAGAAAACTCATACCGTATAAGTTCATATCATGATGATAAAAATTGTATATAATACCGTATATCTATATAATATATAATGAGTAAAGATTTGTTCACGAGACGCAAATTATACGTATCCGTATAGTAATAAAAAATTAAAAAAAAAACAGAGAGTGTGCTTAAGACCACACGGCACAAGTGAAAACTTCATTGGCAATCGCAATCAATTGATATCGTATTAGTAGTATTTGGATCGTATTAGTAGAATAAATGAGAAACAAGTCAGAACGATAAACTTCTAACTACACACACTAACCTCACAATATAAACCAAATAATTGTCAAAATAGCACTCATATGCCAATAGCAGGGACTAAAGTACGCGTGGTTGTCACACCCATAGATCAACAAGTTTAAATTTTACAAATATTTCTGCGGAAAGCTAAGCAAATTCATTGGTATTAATGCGCATTGTTGCCGTTTGCAAATCACTATCGGCTAAGTGCCACCATTTTTAATTATTTTATTATTTATCATGATTGCCATCCATGTTTAATCATACATAAGCTAGGCTTCTTTGTATAGAATTTATGCGATTTCCGTCTCGTAATTGTGAGCTTTAAATCGATATAATCAATTTCATCAATTATCAATTTACAAGTATTAAGTCTTCACTTAATTTTAGAAACATGTATTACATACAATTCCAAACCGACAACATATTTAGTGAAGATGATAAAACTCCAATACATATAATTTTGATATACAAATGTAATTGTTTCAGCCTTTGGGTTTTACTATCTTTCTTACGTTATTTTTAATTTCATAAAACTTATGCTCAACAAAAAAGATTGATCAAAGCAAACTACCGTTTGAAACGATAGTTAAATAAAAAGTAAAAATTAGGCGTACACAACAACTTCATAAATTTTCATGATGATTAATGTATTAATGCATAAAGGATAAACAGCCATACATACTTTCAATTTTATATATATTCAATATTTATTTAGCATGATGACTCGAATGCAAATTGCAAAAGACAGTAGCAATATAACTTTAAAAAACTGCGTTATAGATCAATTTTTTAAAATTCGTATGAATAAATTTTTATTGTTTTTATGAATTCATAAATAAAAAAAAATTAAATTTATGGTATTTAATAAAAACTAGGGAGTAAGATTGATTTTCATATATTTTGTTTCCCAATTTTTTTGAGAAATATAATATGAAAAACATTTCTTCGGCTTTCGACTAGAAATATATACAACATAATAGTATTTTAATCCATCAGTGTGTAATGAAATAGTTTATTCTCAAGCAAAAGTTTAAAATTTGAGCGAGGCACGAGCGACAAGGAACTGTGTATTATAAATAACAAAAACATTTTTTTCAAAATCGAAATCAAATTTCAGATTAAAAAAAAACCTGATGATAAAAAAAACCCCATCCCACACAATCAACCAAATTCAACTAAACGAAATAAGAGAACCTAAAATCTGATTTTTGAACAAAACGTATCAAAGCTATTGTTATTATAATTTGAAAATAATTTTAATAATATCAAAACAATTTGACCAATTGGAATCATACCAATTGAATAATGATAATTTTTTTATAGGAACATTTTCATTAGACAATAGTTTATGTTCATTAGGCTATAGGTTAGAAAACAATACAATAAAACATGCTATTATTATGGAAAAAACATACAAATAAAGCTGATATTAATAAATGAAAGAGAATAAAAGTAATTATTTGGATCACATGAAATATAATTGGTCATTAGATATGACACATGAAGTGTGTCAAAAAATTGTTAAGTGTGTCAAAACAAGAAAATTTACCTTGGTTTTGTTTAATAAATGTTCATTTTAAGAGAAAATGAGTAGTAACATGGAATGTGGAGAAATCTTGATGTTAGATTTTTGCATTATAAGCTTGTCAAAAAATTATTGTTAAGTGTGTCAAAAAAAAGATTTTTATTTCTTTTTTACCCAATTTTTTCGGAAAAAATAAAATTAATTATTTGTATAACATGAAATTTTATTATTATTATAGAGAATTATGCATTGTAAGTTTGTCAAAAAAATAATGTCATGTGTGTCAAAAGAATGATTTTCATTTATTTTTTTAGAAAAAAATAAAATTAGTTATTTGTATGAAATGAAATGTAATGAACATGAAATTATTATTATTTAGACTTTTATTGCATTATAAGCTTATCAAAAAAATATTGTCAAGAGTGTCAAAAAAATGATTTCACTTATTTTTTAGTCAAGTTTTTGGAAAAGGAAACTTAGATGTTTGTATGACGTAAATGTAGTTGAACATGAAATTGGATATGGAAATTTTTGAATTTGTTATAGTTTCTGAAAAATTTTTTAAAAAGTTTGTATTTTTGATTTTGTAATAATTTTTGCAATATTTTTAGAATTTTGGAAAAAGTTTTAATTTTTGATTTTGTTATAATTTTAGCAATATTTTTAGCATTTTAGAAAAAATAGGAATCTTGAATTTGTGAATTTTATATATATATATTTTTAGAATTTTGAAAAAATTTTCAACTTTTGATTTTGTAAGAATTTTTGGAATATTTTTAGAATTTTGAAAGATTTTAAATTTTTGATTTTATTATAATTTTTGGAATTTTGAAAAATGTTTCATTTTTTGATATTGTTATAATTTTTGAAATATTTTTAGAATTTTGGAAAAAGTTTTAATTTTTAAGAAATTTCGGAATATTATTAAAATTTAGAAAAAGTTAAATATTTGATTTTATTCTAATTTTTAGAGTTTTGAAAATAGTTTCGATTTTTGATTTTGTAATAATTTTTGGAATATTTTTAGAATTTTGAAAAAAGTTTGATTTTATTTAATTTTTACAATATTTTTGGAATTTTGAAAGAAATATGAATTTGTGATTTTGTAATATTTCCTCGAAACGCTAAATGAAGAGGTTTTTGAGTAGTTTGCTGAGTGTATCATCTTTTCACTAAATTATGTTAATATATGATCTGTTATAATTTTCCGGCGACGAATTGATGTTTCGTGTTAGTTTTGTAATAAATTTCTAAACAGAGATAAAATACTTGTACTTTTACAAAAAAATTTACGTTTGATATACATCGCTGCCGATAACTAAAAACAACGTCCTCATAAAAGTTTTATGCCGAAAACTATATCAAAATCCTTAACCAAAACCGAAGTCTTGATATCTCAGAGCTTAAGATTTCAGCCCCTCCATATTTTAGTTTTGATTTCTATTTAATGGTTAATATTCAGTTTTTATTATAAATATCTATATGAGTAACAGATTGTTTCTCATAGTTGTGATTATGTGGAGGACTCTGCAGCATGTAACTCGCGCTAGCGTCGAGTAAGACATGTATACGAACGAAAAACGTTTTTATCTCGCTTAGGAAATGCACTTTTTTCTATGATAGTATATATATAATCGATATTTACTATGAACTTTAAAATTAGAAGTCGACAACATAACATTCAAAATTCATATTCTAGTTTTTCATGGTTGCGTTGTTTAATTGATTTGTTATCTAGCTTTCTCAGAGAAAAACTGTACATCTATTATTCTTGTTTCGGAAGGGATTTGAACCTTAGTCATTAGTGCCTTGATTTGAGTCAGAAAAAATTTCACATTTTCGAAAATAAGCTGTGCTTTCGAAAATTACAAAAAACTTATTTTGGACTAGAAAAAAATTTACATTTCGTACGACACCACACTTACTAAGGATCAAACTGCCTCTAAATAACATTTTAAATGATAAACCGACCGCTTTACATAGTTTTAATTCAATCTTTACAACATTTCCTATAACCTCAGAGTATATATAAATATAGAGAGAACATAACTTTAAAACTATATAAGAAAGACACAAAAAATAGTGATACAACATCTGTCATATTCAATTTCTCTTTTCTCCATTTTGTTTTGTTTTAATTACTAAACAAACTTTTTTATTAGTTTATAAACTAAAAATACTTTTAATATTAAATGCCAAAACATATTAAATGTTTTCTTCATAGTTGTGCTAATTTTTTTAAAATTTAAATTTATTGTGTTATTTGTAGTGATTCTAATTATTCATTATTTTTTCGAACAATTTATATCATCAAAAAATTTTAACCACTGAAGTTCGAGAAAATAATGAACAATTAGAATTTTAATCGGACTAAAAATCTTTAAAATTAAGTATCTGAAGAACACGAATTAACGCCTCTTTGTAAATTTGATATATTTTAAAAGAAGGTTAGAACTATTTTTAAAAAATAAAAAAGTTAAAATTTAATTGATTTTAAAATTTTTTGTTAATGGTTGTTTGAAAAAATGAAGAAAAATTCGAATTTCAGCCGTACTAAAAATCTTGAAAATTAAATATCTCACGAACAAAAATTTTAGCCTCTTTGTAAATTTGATATATTTTAGAATAAGAATAAAACTATTTTCAGAAAAAAAATTAATTAAATTCCAATTGATCTTTGACCCTAGCGCCATCTTTAAAAAAGTTTTTTTAATATTTTTATTTAAAAACTAATTATAAAAACAATAAATTAATTTTTTTTCAAACGACTAATAATTAATCATCTATCAAAGAAAAAAAAGTTTGATGAAATCGGTATAGCCGTTCTTGAGCAATTTAATTTCAAAGTTACATCGGATTTGCAGAATTTTCATTTTTCATGCATATTGGGGTGCCCCCTATGCTCAAACTATGCACTTTAAAAAAATTTTAAAATAAGTGGTATTTTTTATTTTGTCCATACTACTTATATGCCAAGTTTCAGGAAAATCAAAAATGGTCAAGTTCAAATTTCGACTTTTTCACCTGCGTAGATCACGTTTTTCATCACTATCTCCTTTACCGTTTTTGTTTTTTAAAGTACGGAACTCTAAAAACCACCAAAATATCAACCTATATAATCAAAAACGGAAAAGATTACAAAATTGGAAGCATCTGAGCTTCTTACTACATCAATAAGATACAAAGATTTTACATTTTAATTCTTGAAATTATGGTACTAAATTTTCTCTCCTAACATTAAAGGTGATCAGTAATCTCAAAAAAGTTTTGCTTGTTCATTTGACGAACTCAATTGAATAGGACGGTTTTGTAAGCTCTACAAAAATTCAAGTTCAGACATTAACCTCTAAAAAAAATTCACTTAGTACTCAAATTGCCAATACTATTTAAAGGCGTAAAACATTGGGCAACAATCAAACTTTGTCAATACTATTTACAGGCCTCCGGATTGGCCAACATTCAACGAATTATTCAACAAAAACTTTCTCATTCTATATCTTAACAAGTCCGTAATCTTTCCAATTAAATTTAATGACCTGAATGAATGAGTAATGAGTGGCTTTAATCCTTAAATATTAAAAGACATCCTATCTCTATCAACATTTCAGAACACATATGCTGTTGTGGGATCTAGGCCTTAAAAAATATCTTTTGTGTTGTTGTGACACAAAGTCAGACCGACATCTACAAATTATTTTTTAGGGAGCTTCCCTCGCCTTAGTTTGATTATATAAAAGTCAGTATATGGGGCTTGTCAGTAAGATTTTTTTTATTATTTGTATTTGAAAACAAAGTATTTAAAATCAATATGTGATAAGTTAAATCAAACTTGTTGTTCAGACGTATACGTACTTTAAACAAATCCCTTAGGCTTATTAAATTATTTAATATTATAAATCAAAGAATTATCAATAATTATAGTAATCTATTTAAATAATCAAATCAAGTTTATTCACATATTCATGAGAAAGATATTAAAACAATAACAACAAAAAAAGAAATAATAATCATCGCTCGCATTTTTTCACCACATCTGTATCTTTTTATTTTTGTTTTTTGTTAACTAAAACTGCAAGTGAAAGTAGTAAAAAACGGAGGCATCGTTTAGTAAGATGAACAAAAAGTCATTGTTTTTATTAGTTTACGATATTTTTTTTAAACTATCAAAGAAAATGAAAGGTTTGGACAGGAAGTTAGTTTAAAACTTTTGGTCAAAATATTAAATCTACCAATACTGGGTGTGTCTGGTTTATATATTTTAAATAAAAGTAGCCGTCACTTGCGGAAATAGTTATATGGGAACAAGAGATGTTAAATAGTATAATTTAATTGAATTATGTAATACATGTTATTTAATTTAATTTTCAAATTCATATAAGACGAGGGATAAAAATATACAAGTATGTATATATAAGCTTAAACTGTTATCGAACCAACATTATTCAATTAAAACAATTATTGTAATTGTTGTAAATCAGCACTAGGTTTTCTTAAATAAATTAAATGGTTATTAAAAACAATTATCTAATTACGCATTTGCTATAGTAAAAAAATAAAACTATGTTAATTTCAGTAATACAATATCTGCCCTCGGACGGTAAACAAATTTACAAGAAAAGATATACAATCAAAGCTCTTAAGAACATAACGTTTGTAAAATTTTCATTCATACTATTAATTATAATTATTTGTGTAAAATTTATTGAAGTATGTATGTTCAGCTTAATGATAGGTTTCATAATAAACCTTGTTTTTATGATATATATTAGGCCCTCGCCTCTTTCATTTGACGATTGCCACATATTTTAAACTTCGTGAGTTGTCTGTCCTTGACGAGTCGAAATTTTTTGTCGGACAAGGTTACCCTCGTTTTCTAAAACGAATTTCCACCCGCCATAATTAAAAAACAAAATTGTGGTAGTAAATTTACAAGATCCCGAGCAATCGGTATTTTTCGGAGTTTGCTGAACGAAAAAGCGGCCGAATCGAGGAAAATGGCAAATAAAAAAGTTGTCGGACTCATCAAGGACAGGTGCGTCCGAAGTATAAAATATGTGGTAATCATAAAAGGAAAGGGGAGAGGGGCTGGTAACTATGGGTAAAATAGGATCGAGACGACTAGACATAAATACTTTAGCCAAACAAGAAGTAAACAGGCTAGCGTTTTCAAGCAATTGGAATAACTATTAAAAAATCTCTGCGAACATAAAATTATTTACTAATAATATATATGTAACTAGCAGGACCCGGTGTGCTTTGCTACGCTTGTAAATAAAGTTATGTGCACAGACAATAGTAAGTAATGATTTAAAAAAAGTGGTAATGAGAAATGATAGCATAATTATTAATTGTACTTTTTAAAAATATGAATGAAAAATAATCAGCACTCTAGCTGATCAGTTCAGATATATGAAAAATTGGCAATCAAATAAGCTTTCAAGTAAGCAAAAAAAAATTTAAATGACATTGTTGAATTAGTAGAGGTGTGTCCTCTATATATAGAGTATTATACAGAACAAAAATAAAATCACAAATGTCCACAGTGCTCATGCATTGTATTTGTCCCGACATGAAACACACAAAGATCTTTCAAATCACTCACAAAATCTCTCAAAATTTTATTTTTTACACCAAATAGTGTAAAAGTTTTGTTTATTTAACATTATTCCCGTCGCATATTGCCACTATGTCATAAGAAAGAAAAATCGAGAAAACTCGTTATGATAACATTCAATTTACATTGTGTCATTTTTATTGCAACCTAATTATTTTAATATGGAAAGAATTTCAAAATGTCGTTTTAATTCTATTTATTTATTCAAGTACTTGTGGGTACACTTTATTTTTTGTTTTTCCGCTTAACGGAATGGTTTTCCTAACGCGTCAGTCACATACAGTTGTCCATGTGAGAAGCACAGATTCTCCAAATCTAGTCCACATATTTGGTGTAACTGTCCTTGTGATTTGTTGATGGTCATTGCAAAAGCGAGTTGCACTGGAAACTAAATGTTTGAATTCAAATGCCATATCTATTGGAATCATTGGAATACGTGGCAACACTACATCTTCCGGTTCGAATATTCCATTTAAAATTGTGGCTTCACAGAACAATGTCCATCATCTTTTTCACCGAAAACTTCAAAAAAATTTGTGCAATTTCAAAATATTTGACATATTTAGAATTACAATATGGGTCACAACAACACATAAAAACCTTTTAAGACCTAGGTTTTTACACCATCATGTTTTTTAAGACGTTGATGGACGCAAAGTTCTATTTTTGTTTGGTTTTTTATGTTCTGTGCTGCGATTATGGAGTTTTTTAATTGTGAAAAAACTCACAAATTGTGACGTCAAGTTGTGTATGAATACGCATAATAGTATTAGTATTGGTTTATGCATACAATTAAAAAGTCGAAATTTTCAGTTTTGAATATCAAATAACAAACGGTTCCATTCGCATAAATTTTGCTGACGAAATAATTTTTTAAACAATTTTTATTGACGAAATAATTTCGAAGTTTTAAACTCACAATTTGCCATAATCGCAGCACTGTTTAAAGAATAGAAAACCAAATAATAAATCCTTTCACATAATAATGTACGACATAGGGCAGTGATGGCAAACCCGTGACCCGCGGGTCATGGACTGACCCGTGAGACGTTTTTAAATATTCAGAAAATTTATCTAAAATTTGAGGTTTAAATATTTTCATAACAAATCCTAAATAAATCTAATTCTACAATTAATTTGGTAAAATATGAAATTATTTTTAATTGAAAATAAAATCTCAAAATATATGTAAACTAAATATACAATCAATGCCTATGTTTATGTGTACAATCTACATGGCCGATTGAGAGGAATGCATTTATAAAAAATTGGTTTTTGTGAGGAAATTTTTTTAATTTACATTTTTTAAGTCTTGAAAATACAAACCCAATTTTTATATATTTCTCTTCATCGCCGAGGTGTCAGTTACAGCACATACATATTATGATATTACATAAGCATTGATAATAGTTATTTTGTTTGTTTTGCTCTAATTTTTTCCGATCTTTTTTAAAAACAAACCAACGATTAATTTCTATGCATTAATTTCTACGAAATATAGCAATTTCCGATAATTTTTAGTCCTATGGAATTGGTTTATTATTCGCAACAATATCGCTGTTAAAACTCCAGATTTGGAGTTATTGAAAAAAATAATAAAACACTTTCCATTCTGTGCAAAGAGAACATTATAACTCGGAGTTATAATGTAAAAAGACATTTTGAAACTATTCACAAAAATCTTATTTCATTAACGGAGGAAGAAAAAATGAATGCTTTTCTCAGGGTTTGAAAAAACATCAAGCTCAAGCGGATACTTTTAAATCTTTTGTTGTGCCAAAAAAAAAAATATTATTGCAGCTAGTTTTCAGGTGGCACACTCCCTTGCAAACATGGAAATCCATTATCAGATAGGGAGTTTTTTAAAAAAGCACTTTTAGAATGCAGCGAATCGTTGTTTTCTGATTTTAAAGAAAAGGATCTAATTGTAAGACGAATAAAAGAATTATCAATTAGTCGTAATACAGTAAAAGAGAGAATTTTAACCATGGATGAAAATGCTTCTATGCAATTAATTTTCGATTTAAAAATACGGATATGCTTTCCGTTTCTTTAGATGAAAGTACCGATATAACTGGTCAAGCACAGATTGCAATCATTGCAATCTACAAATCTGTAAATATAATGAGAGAAGACTTAATAAAATAAGTGAATTTAACAGGAAAAACAACAGCTGCACATATTATGCATTGATTTAAAGAAGCCTTGGAAACAATGAATATTGATATAAAGAAGATTGTTTCCGTAACTACTGGTGGTGCTCCACGCATGGTTGGCAAAAACGTTGGATTTATTACACATCTCAAGAAAAACGTTGGGTGTCCATTAGTGGAGTTTCATTATATTATTCACTGAAATTACTATCTGAAATTGATTCTCAGTATTCAGGTCTTTTAATGTATAACAACGTTCGATGGCTCAGCCGTGGTCTGGTTCTAAATCGCTTTGTTACTCTTCTTAAGGAAATAAAACTCTTTCTACATGAAAAACATGTAAATTAACCTGAGCTAACAAATTTGTAATGGTAAACGATCTAATGTTCTTTTGTGATATAACACAACACTTTAGCGAACTTAATAAGAAATTTCAAGGGCGTGGACAAATTGCATTATGAAAACATTAAATCGTTTGTTTTAAAACATGACATATTTATAAATGATTTAAATAGGAAAACTATGACATATTTTCCACATTTGCGTGCACAATTTGAAACTACAGTGATTTTTGGGAATAATATTGAGGTTAATGAGCATTCAATCAATGTATCAATTATAGAAGCAACCAAAGAATCATTTAAAATCAGATTTAATCAATTTAAACAACTGGAAATTACTTATCATGTATCCTCATTAAATTGAATTAAAAAACTTGGAACTAGAGTTCTTCAATTGGTTGAATATTAATAATTTAGAAATAGAATTAGTCGAATTTCAAAATAATTGTTTATGGATAAACAAATTTAAAGATTTGATTGCAAAAATAGAATCAAATAGTTCCCAAATGAATTCTAATGCGTCAGGCGAAGAAAATATTATACTCTAAACTTGGAATTCTTTGCCAAATACATTTATCTGCATGAAAAATTTAGCAAATGCTGTACTAACAATGTTTGGATCTTCTTATTTCTGTGAGCAGCTATTTTCATCATTGAATTACATAAAGTAAAATCGGCAAAACATAAGGCAAATTGGCTCGGGAAAGAAATGACTGCCGCATGTGTGAAATTAAGGACAACAACATATCAACCAGATAAACAAATATTATCATCTCAAAAACAGCAGCCAATTTCATATTAGTTTTTTTTTCTAAATGAAATTTATTTTGTTTTCTAAATAAAAGTTTGATCAATGAAGTAAATATTTAAACTGTTTTATTTTAATTCTAGCAGATTGACCCGTTGACTCTAAATTGGAAATCTTGTAAATTTGTTTTGACCCACCAGCAAAAAAGGTTCGCCATCACTGACATAGGGCAATATTTCATAATAGGATGGAGGAAATAAAATTACTTCTTTTTTCAAATTTGCAGGAACAAAACTAAAATTGGGTTACTAATTATCCGAGTGCTAGAAGCATATACCAAGATCATGTAACGCATTGTTTTCTCAATACAGCATATATAATAGTTATATGGAAGTTCAGTTCTTCGAGCAACCAAAAAATTTCAATCTTTAAAAAAAATATAAATAAATAAAAAAATTGCGTCCATAAACACCTTAGAAGCATGTTGTTGTGGAACCTTGTTCTTTAAAAGTTCTTAAGTGTTGTTGTGACACACATTGTAATTCCTGCTACCCAACACATACATTTTATTAAAAAAAGCTTGTCATCATCAAAGAATATTCCAAAATTCGAAACTAAGAAATAAAACTACTAAGAAACTATAAGACTAAGTGTGCTATCGTTGATTGAAAAAAGTTCATCCGCCAGCACCCCTAAAATATCACTTATACCCTTATATCAATGATATCTTACTGCCATTGTCAGTGGTGTAAGATATCTCACGTTAACTGATTCGTCAATAGCAGGTACTAAAGTACGCAGGGTTGTCACACACACTTAGATCCAAAATTTTAAATTTTACATGTGTTCCTGCGGGCTGGAAGATATATTAGCTTCATTGGTATGGTATTAATGCATTGTTACCGTTTGCAAATCACTATTGCAAAAGTGTTGCCAGCTAAGTGCCACTATTTTTACTTAGTTTGTTCATCATGATTGTCATCCGTTTTTGATTATACATAAGCTATGCTTCTTTGTATAGTATTTGTGCGAATTCCATTTCGTAATTTTGAGCTTTAAATCGATATAATCGATATTATCAACTATCTTCACTTAATTTTAGCAAAATGTATTACATACAATTGCATACCAACAACATATTTGGTGTAGATAAAACAATTTGTAAGATCATGATGTGTTAAATTCCAATATATATATATATATATATATATATATATATATATATATATATATATATATATATATATATATATATATATATATATATATATATATATATATATATATATATATATATATATATATATATATATATATATATATATATATATATATATATATATATATATATATAATTTTGATATATAAACGTAATTGTTTGTCAGATTATACTTTCATTTTTCAATTTCATAAAATTATGTTCAATGTAAAAAACATTGACCAAAGCAAACCAAATGTATAAAACGCAATTCAAATAATTAAGGCAAAACCCCTTAAATAAGAGCCCTGTGGTTCCATTTATTTACATAATATATAGCCTATGTCAATCTGGAATAATGTACTTTTCAAAATAGTGAAAGATTTTTTCAAATAGGTGCAGTGGTTTCGGAGATGATCAAATACGAACAAACAAACAAACAAACAGAAACATTCATATATAATATCACGAGTCAAATAATAGTCGATTATTTTTCATAATCATTATTACGAATGTCATTTGAGGAAATTTTTAACCTCAAATGGCATGAGTGGTAATGTTGGAAAATAATCGACTAATAATTTGATGACGAGTTGTATTTAGCAGACAATTTAACGAACAGAAATAGTAACCTTATTGCATACAACATGATCCTTTGTTGTCAAACAAAATTAAATATTATTTCATCTTAGTAGGCGCATAAATGTTATAAATTTGTAATTTATTTTTGACAAATAAACATAAACATGCAATCATGTTTGAATGAAAACGGACATTTTTATTATTTGCAAATTGCATTTTTATATAATTTTGTATTATTGAATAATTTGTAGAAAAAATTTTATTTAGAAACTAATAATTATCTCTTTACACTTTTTGCCGTAGGCTCTTGGCGTAATTCGTTGAATAACATATTTGTTTAACACTTGTTTTTTACGCACATTAATATAAATTTTTTAAAAAATAAAAGATTATATTTTATTTTTATGATCACTCTATATATTTCGTCTTTTTAGGACATCTTCAGGAGTACGAAAATGAGCTGCAAACGCATCCGGGTATACTAGAATATCGAAGATCTGAGTTATTTTTAAAATTTGACAATGTGTTCAGGGGATAGTGAGTGGATCGCCTGAAAAACTCTTTATTTTAAACTTCTTCAACTTTAAACACTCAGTTCTGACATTCAACAGTTCTGACATTCTGAAACTTAAAACGCATAATTTTTTGTAATGTTTATAGTAGTTTTGCAACTTCTGGTTTGTCACTTCCGGTTAAATAGCTGTTTTTATTCTTTTAATACTATCACAACATTATAGCCTAAAGTTATGAAGTATTTTTGACAAATCTGTGATTAAACGTTTCAGTTAACATGAGAAAGAAATAATTAGCTTCTGGGCTGTCTTTTATACAAAGTGGTCGGTGTCTATTAAACAAATGATGATTTTTTAACTGACCTGATATGTTAGGTTGTTATGTGGGCTATTATTTTGAAAACGTACATTTTTTTGTTGATTTTTAAATTTTTGATTTTTAAAAAATCTGAAATTTTGATATATTGTTGGCATTGACGAAAGGAAAAAAGCGATTTCTGCTTTTATTTTTTGAGTACTCTGAATCGGAGTTATGCGCGGTTGAATTTTGAGGCTTTTTCACGTAGCTTTTGGTAATGGTGGCAATGTTTTGTGAATAGGTGCCACAAATTTCATCCGACTTAAGTATATTTTTGCTAGTAAAAAGGAAAATAATTGAATAATTGAAATAAGTAAGTTTAAAATTAATAACTTTTCTCTTTTCCGCCAGGCGGCGCGTAAAACCTTGGTTTACTTCAAAGCTCATATCTCAAAAAGTAGACTTTTTTTTTGTTTTTCACAAATTTTAAAGTAAACATATGCAGCTACGAAATTGAGAAATAAAAAGTCAGCAATTCAATATGGATTTTTTCTTACGATTTTTTAAAGTTTGGTATATGAAAAATTCACATGTGTTTTTTTATTAAGATAATAATCCTGTACTAAATGTGGATCTAATAAATTAAACATTTCATATTTTAACACCTGCAATAAATTTGAACCATTTTCTGTGCGGTTAAATGGTTAAAAACTTATTAAAAATTAATTTAAGTTAAGTTGTAAAATAAAGGAATTTAAATTATTAAAAGGGTGTGTAAAATGTTTATTCATTTTAAAAAATGTCTATTCAGTCCCTTTTTACTAATTAAAATCTCATTAGAGACTCATAATTTTAACATTTAAAATTTCTAATGACGCCCACAAACGGTTTTTGACCAAATCATACTTGCATCCAATCAAAATATATTAAATTGTACCTACCTAATTTTACCTGATTCTACCTATGTAAAAACTATTTCAAGGGTATATATATATATATATATATATATATATATATATATATATATATATATATATATATATATATATATATATATATATATATATATATATATATATATATATATATATATATATATATATTGATTGGGTTGCCTTATAATCAATTATATTCCAAAATATTTAGAAGACATAACGTTTAGAAAAGATAATAATAGAAATGCCTCTCAAATTGTGCTGTAACTTGTACGGTCTCAAAAATCATCAGCGGACATCAAAAAATGTGAAACTGGTCACACCAGCTGTTATTCAAAAAGCTGCGACCCTAAATTTTACTTTTCGTGTTTCGTTATATGTGAAACATGTCGCACTTATATCTATAAAAATAAGGTAAATTTAATTATTTTATTAAAATGAATAAAAATTCATATGCAAATAATATTTTCTATACAGCAGCTTTCATGTTCGGAAACTATCGATAGTGAAATTATTTCTATAAATCAGGATGTTGAAAATGTTCCAACGAACGAAAATATTCAAATACCTCCAGCATCTTTAGATCCATCATCAGTTTCGGTTGATACTATATCTCCACCAGTTCCTGAACTACTTAATGACATTTTAGAAGATATTAACAATGTTCTTGGAAGGTTAGCCGAATCTCCTATCAAACAAAAACATATTACAACAGGAAGTTATAAAAAAATTGCAAGTGTCACATCGGCAATAAGTCAAAGAATATTTCAAGTAGATTCAGTTAAAGTGTTATCACCAAAGGAGGAATGTGAATATACATCATGGCTTATGAACCTTAAAAAAGAATTCAAAGATGCCAGCTCTAAATCAAAATAAGTGTTTTTGTTGACAACTCTACCACGTAAATTTTGGTCAAATCAACGTATCCAGGATGAATTTAATGCATCAAGACGACTGGTAGAATTCGCCATGGATCTGTTGGAAACAGTAGGTCCTTACAGTTGGCCTCAAAGCAAACAAGTGCACAGTTTGTCACAAAATATAGTACAACAAATTCAAACATACTTCTTATCAGAGGAAATTAGTAGAACAATGCCTGGCCTTAAAGATGTTGTTACTATTACACAGCGCCGTTACTACGGTACGGCCCACCCGGCCATGGGCCGGGGGCCCACCCTAAAACACTCATAAAAATATAAAAATGAGCACTTCAAATAATAAATTTAAAAAAAGAACAATGCAATTTTTTATATTGGGCCCATGCCAATTTCAAAAATTCATTTTTTGTAACTAAGTTGCAAAATCTACGCTTTTTCGTGCGTCATTTTAGTAATTAAATGCTTTATTTAAGCATTAATCTAGTACATTGGTCAGATTCATTAAAGTACTAATTGTAGTTGTTTAATAATTTATTAAAGCATTAATAATAATAGTTTAATGATTTATTATAGCATAAGTACTTTAATGAATCATTAAACCATTATTATTAATGCTTTAATAAATTATTAAACAACTACAATTAGTACTTTAATGAATCTGACCAATGTACTAGATTAATGCTTAAATAAAGCTATCAAATTCGTGAATGATTTCATAACCACGCTGGCGTTCAAATAAACCATAGTTCTTAGTTTAGAGTACTCGCACCATAATGTTGAAGGTTTCATGTATCTTAGTTTTCTTACAAAATAGGCCAGCATGACCATGTCATTGATTGTTATAGTTTTTGATTCTTTGATCCACTCATCAAAATTTTTGTATGAAGTTTCGTACGCCAATTTCGCCAATTTTTCCGGTACGATTGTAGACATAGCTTTATTTGCTGCTTTTTCTATATCTGACGATACAAAATCATCATCACTTGAACTCATCTTGATATTTTTCACAATTGGCAGTATGAAAACTAAAAGAAAACTAAGGCTACTTACTCCTTATAAGATCAAATTGGTTTGCTCAAAACGTACTAGATATACAAATTCAATTTGTTTAATTTTTTTTTTATAAAAGTTTAATTTTGCAGCTTCGTTACAAAAAATCTTGTATGAAACACGTTGCTAATTTGTTGGAACAACCTAATTTAGCAACTTGTTTCATAAATAGTTATTAAATAATCACAAAAAGACATTATATCAGAAAATCTTTGAATATTGAATATATTAGAAAGTATTTCCCGTTATTTCTCTTATTGAGGATAACACTTATTATTCAAAAGAATTTAATTACTATGTTTCCAAGCATAGAACGAGCATTCAAATTTTTTTTAACCATTATGGTCCCTAATTGTTCAGGAGAACAGTCCTTTTAGGCGATGAAATACATAAAAAATGATTTGCGAAACAGCATGCCGTAGGAGCAACTAAATTCCCTTGCGTTGATGTGCATAGAAAGTGATTTATTAAAATCTATAGAATTTGAAGATGTAGATAAATTTGTTGACAAAAAAGTGGGAAGAAAAAATATTTAAATAAAACAAACATTATAATAAACCTCAAAAACCCGTAAGTAATTATGCTTTTACATTTAATTTATTGTTAATTTTCGAAAAGGCCGCCTAGAAATAGTGGGCCAGGGGCCCCCAAATACATTGGGACGGCACTGCTATTACAGAAGGATCAACAAAAATTAGGAAATCAAAGCGGTTGGTGTTATGGACCCTCACCGACATCTACGAAATGTTCTTGAAAGAAAACAAAGATGTCAAAGTCAGCTTCTCAAAGTTCACTACGTTGCGACCGAGGGAATGTATTTTAGCCGGACCTACTGGAACACACAATGTCTGTATATGCATGATACATGAAAATGTACGTTTAATGTGTAAGCCGATCTTAAATTTAGTAAAAAATGAAAAAGATCTGCTTAAGAAACTGAGTTGTTCCTATGATACAGTGGATTGTGCAACAAATATATGCAATGATTGTAAAAATATCGTGGAAGCTTACACAGAAACAATTTTGGAATCTCTTGAATTTTACGAAGAAATACATTATGAGAAACGGTTAATGCAAGATAGATATTTGTTAGAACGCATGGAAAAAATAAGGAAGAATTTGTAGAAGATTTAGTACATACATCGGTAAACAAATAAAAAATTCATGATTTCATCGCAAGGCAGCAATCAAAGTTTCTTAAGGATACGAAACAAAACTTACGTCACGGCGAATACGTATTTATTATGGATTTTTCAGAAAACTATTCAATGATAACGCAGAATGAGATACAAGCTGCACATTTCAATAAAGTTCAAGCCACAATCCACCCAAACGTAGTTTACTACAAATCATGTAATGATAAACTAGAGGTCTTATCTTTTGTCATTATACCTGATCATTTAATGCATAACACAGTTGCAGTTCATAAATACCAGGAAAGGTGTATTGAATTCATTGAAAAACAGCAAGAAATATATCCAAGTATCAAAAAAATTTTATATTTTACTGATGGTTCAGCAGCTCAATATAAAAATAAGAAGAATTTCATAAATCTCTGCAAACATATTGATGATTTTAAAATACCTGCAGAATGGCATTTCTTTGCAACTGCCCACGGAAAGGGTCCATCCGATGGGATTGGAGGAACACTTAAAAGAGAAGCCCAGAGAGCTTCGCTTAGAGGAGAAAAAATATCAACAGCAAGGGAATTGTTTGAATGGGCGGAAATTTGGTCGAAAAAAAAAACCACGTTATGAAGTTTTCATATGTGTCTTCAGAAGATATCGAACTACAGGAACAATTTTTTTCGGGTTTAAAACGGTTTTCGGACATTTAAACCATAAGTGGAACTAGGATTCCACTGTTTTTTACCGGATAACACTACACTAGGGATGGAAAAGTCGATTCCGATTCTACTCGAGAATCGACTTTTCTGTTAAAATAATCGATTATAAAGAATCGATTTTTAATTTTCAAAGTCGATCAAGAATCGACTCTTAGTATTCGAATTTTTTGGTTTTAGAAGCCGTTAGGTTATATTCTATTGCTACGCTGCTCGACTCCCGATGTAAAAAACTAGGATTTCAAAATATTCGCAACTCCGCGAGTGCTGTGATTATTGTCGGTATGGGTTCATTACAAGAAATCTTTAAGTTTAAAGAAACATTTCTTCATCAGGGGTTTTCAATTAATTTGTTCAAACTTTATCTTTATACGTTATTGCTTGAAAAAAGAAATTCAACTAACAAAAAGTGTTGCGGTTGATCATGGAAGTGAATACACTGCAGATCATCAACGATCTTCAAATGATAATGGTATTTGGGATTTTTTAGACGACACTATGCAATAAAACCATCAAAATAATGACAGTGATGAAGTAGATGGGTTGCTGATTGAATTATGAGAATTCATTAATCGGCCAACAGTCGATAGAAAAAGTAATCCGAATCCAATTATCACAAGAAAAACACTCGAAAATAAGTATTCAAATTTATCAACAATATAGCAAAAAAATATTTAACAATACATAGTAGCAAGATCAACACCATGTAAGCGTTTATTTTCACACAATGGTCTGATTGCAAATCAGATTCGAAGTCGATCAACGCCTGATCATATGAATATGCTACTTTTCTTAAGATCATTTGCAGAAAATATATGGTTTTCATAAGTTGATTTTCTAAAATTTATTGTGAATAAACGTATATCACTGAAATATAAATTTAAACTTTTTTCAGATAAAGCTAGTTTTTTAACATAGGAATCGATTAAAATCGAAAGAATCGACTTTGGCAGCCGGAGAATCGATTCTAGGAATCGAAATGTATAAAATCGAAGTCGGAATCGAGAATCGATTTTTCTAAAAATCTTTCCATCCCTACACTACACCCGATAAAATAATTGCCAAAATGTTTTCTTTTTCTGATGATCATAAATATTTCAATTTAAAGGCAAAAAAAATATATAAATTAATTTTTTAATGTATTTATTTATAATATTGATTAAATTATAATGTTTATAGAAAAAATATTTTTTTAATGTTTTTTTCTAATGTTAGTGTTGGTGATGTTGAAATTATAACAAAATCTTCGATCATTGGGATCTCCAATTCTTAATTCTGAATAAAAACCTGTTTCTCAATCAGAAATACACAGAAAATGGTTCAAATTTATTGCAGATGTTAAAATATGAAATGTTTAATTTATTAGATCCACATTTAGTACAGGATTATTAACTTAATAAAAAAACACATGTGAATTTTTCATATACCAAACTTTAAAAAATCGTAAGAAAAAATCTATATTGAATTGCTGACTTTTTATTTCTCAATTTCATAGCTGCATATGTTTACTTTAAAATTTGTGAAAAACAAAAAAAAAGCCTACTTTTTGAGATATGAGATTTGAAGTAAACCAAGGTTTTATGCGCCGCCTAGCGGAAAAGAGAAAAGTTATTAATTTTAAACTTACTTATTTCAATTATTCAATTATTTTCCTTTTTACTTGCAAAAATATACTTAAGTCGGATGAAATTTGTGGCACCTATTCACAAAACATTGACACCATTACCAAAACTACGTGAAAAAGCCTCAAAATTCAACCGCGCATAACTCGCATAACTCCGATTCAGAGTACACAAAAAATAAAAGCAGAAATCGCTTTTTTCCTTTCGTCAATACCAACAGAATATCAAAATTTCAGATTTTTAAAAAATAGTTGTTTTTTTTTCGATGTACGTTTTCAAAATAATAGCCCATGTATGATATAATTTTTGATATCGATATTTATTAATGATATCTACACGTTTCAAGAAACTATCTTGACAACTTCTTTTAGTTCGCATTCTGTAGGTGTGTATGTATTGTGTATATGTGAGTGTAATCAAAAGTCTATTTAAATGTAAATTATTACAATTGATTTATCGTATAAAAATAAATAGTTATAATGTTTATTTGTCTAATCCCTAATTGAGCTAATATTAATTGTTTGATGACTTCTAGACCAGTCAAAATAGCTTTTTATGAGGAAAATATTAGTAACAGCATGAAAACTTTTGGATAAGAAAGAAAATATTGCGCAAATGATGGGAAACATATATTAAAGGTGATCCGAGTTACGAGGGTGAAATGGGGTGAGCTTTTAGGGTAGAAAATGTTTTTTTAGGATTTTCAGCGAAACTAGAGCTTCTATCGAAAAAAGTTTAAAGTAAAAGTTGCACTTTTATGCCAGTCATTTTTTCACATAACCTAAAATTTACCGCGAAAATAGAAAAAACCGAGAAAAAAAGTTTTTTCGTTTTTAATTTTCTAATACGCAATAATTTTTTGGAATCACAATATTTATTTTTACGTTTGATTTTGATTTTAAACTAAAAAATCCCAGCGGCAGGTATATCCGCTAGAAATAGGTAGATTTCGGGGTCAGACGGTTTTGTGTCCAAATAAAATTAGATAAGTCAGATTAGTTTAAATAAAAAATATAAGTAGAAACAGAATAATTCAAAAAAATCATCGAACCAAATTAAATACATTATCCGAACTAACTCCATCAATACAATTTCGGAACAGTTTTATTTAAGTTGGTTTAAACTACTTTTAATAACATATTAAATCCACCAAAGATCAAATTAACTACGTCACAACTACAATTATACCATCACACATAATTTATAACATTATCAAATAATTTTATTTCAAAATCATCTTTTGTTGTTGTGTTTTTTTGTTCTTATTTAATCTTTTTTCAAACGGTTACTTAGTAAAAAAAATAAAAACAAAAGAGATTTTGATAATTTTTCTATGGTATTAAATGGGTTGATATTTTTCTTGTAAGGGTTGCATTATAATGCTTATAAAAATGGAACCTTTTGGGTTAGAAAGCTGAAATTTTTTGAGGCTATAGTTGAAAAGTATGTTTAAAAGCTAAGATGAATTTAAATAACATAAACTGAAACATGATCAAAGCATTGTCTTTTGCGTTTGTTTTCATTTCAACAGCCGTAGGGTCTCAACCGTTAGACTTAAACTATTATTTTTGAAAATTTTGGAAAGATTTATATTTTAAGTACGTGAAAAAAAGTTTTCAAATATGAGCTTGGCCATTTCAGCTAGATCAAGGGCAGCAAAGTTTAGTAAATTTTTAAAACAGCTGATTTTTGAGGAACCTGAAACGCCAAAGTGGTCATCTGGATAAAAATGATAAAAAAAGGTTCAAATATTCAATATTTTTAAATTTTATTAAAACATTATTATTCAAACGGAAGTTATAGCGCCCTAGATTATTCGACTTTTTAGGCTCTAGCCGCTTAACCAGTACCCGGATATGGCCAGTTCACGAACTTGTCCAAGACATTATTTGCCGAAACATACACAAAAAATTATTTTGGTGTAGGTCGAAAAATGCGACCGTGAGAGTGCCGCTAAATTCCGTTATACCTCATATCGTTATATATATATATATATATATATATATATATATATATATATATATATATATATATATATATATATATATATATATATATATTTTTTTTTTTTTTGTTTTTCCATCTCCGCTTATCACATATAGTTGTTTGGCATCAAAATTTTTCCGAAATTCCGAGATGAAGCCCATTGCAATAGGTAGATTTTTATATGAAATCTACCTAAAATCCCAGCGGCAGGTATATCCGCTAGAAATAGGTAGATTTCGGGGTCAGACGGTTTTGTGTCCAAATAAAATTAGATAAGTCAGATTAGTTTAAATAAAAAATATAAGTAGAAACAGAATAATTCAAAAAAATTATCGAACCAAATTAAAAACATTATCCGAACTAACTCCATCAATACAATTTCGGAACAGTTTTATTTAAGTTGGTTTAAACTACTTTTAATAACATATTAAATCCACCAAAGATCAAATGAACTACGTCACAACTACAATTATACCATCACACATAATTTATAATCAAACATTATCAAACAATTTTATTTCAAAATCATCTTTTGTTGTTGTGTTTTTTTGTTCTTATTTAATCTTTTTTCAAACGGTTACCTAGTAAAAAAAAATAAAAACAACAGAGATTTTGATAATTTTTCTATGGTATTAAATGGGTTGATATTTTTCTTGTAAGGGTTGCATTATAATGCTTATAAAAATGGAACCTTTTGGGTTAGAAAGCTGAAATTTTTTGAGGCTATAGCTGAAAAGTATGTTTTAAAGCTAAGATGAATTTAAACAACATAAACTGAAACATGATCAAAGCATTGCCTTTTGCGTTTGTTTTTATTTCAACAGCCCTAGGGTCTCAACCGTTAAACTTAAACTATTATTTTTGAAAATTTTGGAAAGATTTATATTTTAAGTACGTGAAAAAAAGTTTTCAAATATGAGCTTGGCCATTTCAGCTAGATCAAGAGCAGCAAAGTTTAGTAAATTTTTAAAACAGCTGATTTTTGAGGAACCTGAAACGCCAAAGTTGTCATCTGGATAAAAATGATAAAAAAAGGTTCAAATATTCAATATTTTTAAATTTTATTAAAATATTATTATTCAAACGGAAGTTATAGCGCCCTAGATTATTCGACTTTTTAGGCTCTAGCCGCTTAACCGGTACCCGGATATGGCCAGTTCACGAACTTGTCCAAGACATTATTTGCCGAAACATACACAGAAAATTATTTTGGTGTAGGTCGAAAAATGCGACCGTGAGAGTGCCGCTAAATTCCGTTATACCTCATATCGTTATATATATATATATATATATATATATATATATATATATATATAATTTTTTTTTTTTTGTTTTTCCATCTCCGCTTATCACATATAGTCGTTTGGCATCAAAATTTTTCCGAAATTCCGAGATGAAGCCCATTGCAATAGGTAGATTTTTATATGAAATCTACCTAAAAGGTGAGCTCATTTTCACACGAAAAATCTGCTGTGCTAGAAACAGTTTTTTGAAAAAAATAAGTAATCTTTATTTTTGTTTAAACGTCTACTTTTAGACGTTTTAGACGACTTAGATGGTGTAAAAAAAAATTAATACTACCATGGAAAAAATGCATATTTTTTAAAGATTTCAACGGTAAATTTTAACAAATAATGAATATTTTTAAACAATCATTGAAAATAAGTTTTTAAAATCAAGTTTATTCAGCTTTTCGCATTTCCTGGAAAATGTTTTCGTGTTTATGTTATGTTAATGTTTATTTTTTACACCATCTAAAAGTAGACGTTTCAACAAACATAATGATTAATATTTTTTTTGAAAAAACAGTTTCCCATACAGGAGAATTTTCGTGTGAAAATGAGGTCACTTTAAACGTATGAGGACAAAATTAAACGTAAAAATAAAGATTTTGATTTCAAAAAATTACAGCCTATTAGGGACATAATAAAGTAAGCTTCCACCGAACTGTGTGAAAGAAAAAATTTTTTGTGGGGGATAAAAATTAAAAACGAAAAAGCCTTTTTTCCTCAGTTTTTTCTATTTTCACGGCAAATTTTAGGTTATGTGAAAAAATGGCCGATATAAAAGTTATAGACCTTTTTATTACCTACAACTTTTGATATAAACTTTATTCGACAGAAGGTCTAGTTTCGTTGAAAATCATGAAAAACCATTTTCTACCCCTTAAAAGCTCACCCCATTTCACCCCCGTAACTCGAATCACCTTTAATTTATGTTTCCCATCATTTGCGCAATATTTTTTTATTTATCCAATAGTTTTCATCCTGTTACTAATTTTTTCCATTTGCCTGTTTTTAAGGTCTAAAACTAGTCTAATTTTTGGATGATCCAATTAAATCATATTGTTTAACTTTACAGCCTCAAATAGGCAGTAAAGTTAGTTTGATGTGTCAGTATACCTAATCCAGCAGTCGTGGCAACTAGTTAGTTTTTAACTTTACTGGAAGTTCTACCCTTAAGGTCACACTCCCATTCCACTAGTTCTATTTTAGAATAAGTATGTCCTAAAACGTCAAGAAATACCAAAAAAGTGGGGGTAAGAATTTCACTTTTTTCTCGATAGTCTTTCAGACCTAAGTAAAATACTGCATAATCGATATAAAAGTGTCATAATATCTATAGATAAACAACATAACATATAATATTCCAAATAGCACCAGTATTCGAGGAGGTGTCTGTATATTTCTGAATAAAAAACAACTAATGGATCTTTTATTTTTTCGGTCCTTAAGCGATCGTTTCAAGCAAAACTGAAGCCTTAAAGTCAGTTGTGTTTATACCGTCGTTATTTTCTTACCCATTCGTCTTTGATGCCGTTAGTGGTTGTACATACTCTGTAATCTGAGGCTTGAAGTTTATATGTCACAATAACACATACATACCTTTTAGATCTAGGAGGTCTCACAACAACATTTTTTTTTTATTCTAAGTTAGGCATGTTTAGTGTTAATTATAATAAATAACAACATGCGTGTTGAGGTGTTGATGAACGCTTATTGAAACCTTTGTTGATTGAACGCCCCATGGACCATTGATGCGGGCAAAGCATTTGTATAAAGTATACGGACAAAGAAATCCCCCTGTCAGTATGACAGTGAGTTAAGATTGATGACCGTTTGCACAAACCGATTGACGTGTAAAACGGGGTAAAGAATATGGTTGAGGCATGATCCAAATTAATTCGAATACTGCTGGGGACGATTTTTATAAAAAACAACTAGATCAGCAAGATCAGTGCGACAATGTTGTAGGGAATCAAGATTTGATGTTAAATTTCGATCACCCACAAATTGCATAGCACGCTTTTGAACAAGAACTTTTGTTCAAAAGAACCAGCATGGTAACAGATGCAGCGCCCCAGACTTGACAACAATACTCCATACAAGGACGGATATAGGACTTATGAATGTGGAGTAATTGATACGGAGTGAAATAGTTTTTATATCTATTGAGACAGCCGAGCTTTTTCGACGCGCTTTTCCCATCGCCATTATATGATCATCCCACAGTAGGTTATTGGAAATTGTAACTCTAAATAAACGAACGTTTCCACATTTGTTGATTTGTTCTACACATATACTAATTGACATATTATTGGGGAACTCGGTCTGTGATCAGAAAACAATCAATAGCTGTGTTTTGATGGAATAAAAATTAATTAAGCGACTTTTTCTAGGTCATCTTTTAAATATATGCGGCAGCGTCTCTCCGAGCGGGCCTTATTCGATTCATGCATTTTACCCTTTGTAGATAGGGGAACGAATGACTTGTGCAGTGTACTATCATCTAAAAAACAATTTATTGGGTTGCTGGTAGTTTTCAACAGTTCATTGATATAAATTAAAAAAGGAGTGGTGGATAAAACTGAGCCTTGGGGTACAGCAGCGTTAATTAATTTAGGGTCAAAAGAAAAGCCATCGATGTATCGGTCGGTGAGAAAATTTTGAATCGGTTTTACGACTGCATTGTGAAATCCGTACGCAACGAGCTTGTTGGTCAGGTTGGCATGCTAGATAAGATCAAGTGCTTTTGAGATGTCTAATGCGATAGCGTACGTCACCACTTTTTAAAGTATACTGTTTCAACGATGGACTACGTATTTGAATAAATCGGTTGTTAATCTTTTGTTTCGAAAGCCGTTTTGGCTATCAGATTTCAAATAGTGGTCTTCTAAAAACTTTGGTGTGTGTAATGTGTGTATAAGTGATACCAGACTTTCAAAAATGAATTTCCCGTTGTAGTATAAGAAATTGCTGATTGCCTTTCTTTAAGGAAAAACTTCCCATCAAGATTTCAATAGAAATATATATACCAAAAATATATATTTCAATAAAAATTTATATTCAAGTTTTTACTGGAAAGACTTCGTAAAACCACAATCATAACAATGTTTGTTTCGACTCATCATACAACTTGTGATATAAGATAGTATTGCTATGAAATAGAGCAATAAATCTAATAAAATTCTAATAAATCTAATAAAAGAAGTAAATAAATATGCTTTGATTTCGTGGTTTGAAAAAAAATTTTAAAATTACATTACCTTTTTTTGGGTACGTAAACGACTGCTTAGTACCTAAATAAAATAATGATTCAAAACATCCCAATATGTTCAAAATGCATTGATGCATAGAGAGCAGAGAGCTTTGTAGTTGCAGATGATTTTAATTTTCGTTTCGCAGTGGAAAAATATTCCTAAAACTCAGATAGTATGGCGTTGCTTTTAGGATTTTCGAAATGTATATGTTTCTATTTCACTAAGAAATATTTTAACATTAGAAGGCTGAAATTCCATCACGGATTTGACTATACTAAAGCCGATGAATGGTAGATGCATTTAAAGAAAATTATCGAGTAATCGACATCTTTCTGGAAGCATGGTAAAAAATAGTTGTTGCGATCATTTTGAAATACGTTTTAATTTAAAACGCTTCTACAATTAAATGTGAAACAATCCCGCACTTGCCAAGTTTGCCGTTTTAAATGAAATGTCCCACAAACGGGAAAAAATTACGCGATCTGGGCAACACTGGTGTGTATTAGTATAATGCCCATATATTTTAGATAGAACTGAAAGCAATGGTATTGGTTTATAATTTGAAATATCACATTTTGTTCTTTTTTAGGGACGGGCTGAACATTGGTTAACTTTTACTTTCTTTACACCCATCTGGAACAATTGGCTTGAAAACTATGATGAGACTTTCAGGGCTGCTCAGCAGTGTAAATCTTACTAATGAGCTTGATCTTTTGTATGTAGCTGATTTGAAGGTATTTCATAAATATTCTACGGATGAACGAGCGTCTGCCTGGATCAAATCGATGTTATCCCATCTTTTAAGGGCTAGAGAAACCAGCTGTAGAACTGTTGCTTTTCAAAGAGCTTCATTTTAACAAAATATGGCATCTCTGGAATGCCTTTTCGATGTGGGTCTTCTTTGATAATTTTAATCCTCAAAACTTTAAAGTTAGCGTTCAAAAAATCCTCAATGAAAATTGATCAATATACTCACAAACCTTATTTCGCTTCGTATCTTCCGATATTCAGAGATGTTAATCCATAATTTCTAATGGTTAACACTAAACAATGCCTAACTTTAAATAACAAGAATTCTGAAAAATTATCGGTTAGGGGAATCCGGACTCGGGGACTCCTTCCTTGTGTGCACCCCTGAATTAATGCCTTGTGGTAGTAGAAGTTGTTTATCTGCCACGATCAAGTTGGTTGTATATGTTCAGGTAAGTTCAGGACAGTTGCAAGTGAAGGGTGCCATCGTTTTTGCGTATGAGTTGAGAATCTGTACCTCCTAGAAATAAAAGGGCCTATGTTCTTCGGATGGTGGTTTGTTGGAATATGCAAGTCACCTAGAAATTTTGGGACAATATACAAATGCTTCTAAGTTTTTCTAACGTGTCACTGTTTGGTGTGGATTTTGGGCTGGTTGCAACCTTATTTCAACCGCGTTTATGTATTTTTGCTCTTCTTTTTATCGCCCCATTGTAAATAATATTTTACAAGTTCAGTCGTTCTCAAACATCAGTAATGAATTATCTTTAAATAGTAAAGTGTTAAGTCAAATTTATTTAAATGGCGTCATCAAGAAGTGTAAAAATAGTTCAAATTCATTTTGTTTTATTTGTGGAAGTTATACATAATTAATTCTACTAAAAAATCTCTCCATAAACCGTGGATGTCAAGAAATAGTTATGTCATCTTAATACTTTCAAGATGGTACAACGGATAAAATGTTCCTTTGACGTTTTAAGGCTGTGTTACGACCAGGTTTTGTCAGTGAGGCGCATGGGTTAAATGATCGAATTAAAGTTTTAATTCAGACGAGTTTTGTAGACAGTAACGTTTGTACTTTAAATTACTATTGAAAGTAACAAAACAATAAACTGCATTTTACGTTATTATCAAGAATAAAATTTGAACTTGTCTGTGTACTTTGAATTATGTGGCCCTGGGATAGGAAATTTTTTTCTGTATGGAGATATAGCAAACATATCGTTGATACAATAAATTTGAATATATTTTCACATTTAATTTGGTTTATTAGTTATATAAAATAGAGCTAACAAATGCTTTCTGCTGTTCCAAAGTGCCGAATTTGGGACCATAACGACAGTTACCTACATCAAAAAAAAGTTGTTTGAAATAAGGAAAACTCAAAATAACTCGCAGTTTTAATTCGAAAATCTGTATAAAATCTCTAAAATTTTGCAGAGTTTAAATTTTTCTTAGTAAACATTTTTTTTCCAAATTTTGAGTTTGGGAAAATCTGAATAACTTGATGCAAACTGCATCAACATTCGCGTTTTTTTTAACTTTAAAGAAAGGGCATTGAATTACTATAGACTCCAAGAAATTAAAAAAATTTACAATCATTGTTTCTCAAAATTTATGGCTTTGAATGCGGAAAAATTTTAAAAAAAATGTAAACTTTGCTTTTTTTTTCAACCTTTTTCGACTTCGAGAATCCTATAAATATTTACAAAACATCAAAATGTTTGTTAGCATATTGCCTATGCACTTGTTAGATTAACTTATTGAATTTGTATGTTTTGTAAAACGTGAGATTCTAAAAACTGAATAACATTTTTTTCACCGAAACGCGGTTTTTGCGTATACATATCGCAAAAACAAAAGCTAACCTAAAATAATAAATGTGATATTCGTGTTCAGCAGGTAATATTTCTAAGAAGAGTTTGTTTTTATTTAGGGAGATTTTCTTGTAAACTAGTGTAATTTTACCTCATCTTCAAAATTTAGTTTTTGCACGATTTCCATATGGAATAAAAACTAACAAACCATGACAACAATGAAAATGTTTTGCTTTATTTTTGGATTTTTGAGATCAATTAAACTCAAGTAAGTAAAGAAGTAATTGAAATTTTTTTCCATTCAAAGGTATGGTATGAAGTTTCTCAGAAAAAAACTCCATTTCACATTTTTCGTGTTTCGGTTGGGATTCGAACCTACCTCGTCAGTGCCCGGCTCGAATCCTTGGGCAGACACGCTATCAATTACGCCGTTGAGGCGATGACAATTTCAAAGTTGAAACTTCTTCATCACTTATTTATTTTTACTTAAGTTGAATTTTTCCACTGTCATTAGACTCCATATTATGGAAATGTTTTTACATAATATGGGATTTTTTGCATTAAATTTCTAGACAATACTTTGTGTGAATTCATAGAATGGGGAACCTCTCTATTCTAATTAACATCCTAAGTCACGAATATATAGTCATTATTGATTGTTTCCAATCAATGTGAAATCAATGGCTGACACTTGGTCAATTTGTAGTCCTATATGTATTAACATTAGACTATACATTAAGGGGATTTTAAATTAATTTTGGATTTTTGAGATCAACTAAACTCAAGTAAGTAAAGAAGTAATTGGAATTTTTTTCAATTCAAAGGTATGGTATGAAGTTTCTCAGAAAAAAACTCCATTTCACATTTTTCGTGTTTCGGTTGGGATTCGAACCTACCTTGTCAGTGCCCGGCTCGTTTTGCTCGTTTTGTTTTATTTTATTTCAATTTAACCCAATTAAATTCCCTAAAATGTAATGACATCATTAATTTTTTTGCCCAATCACATTTTAATTATACTAATAATGTGAGATTATTAAATAATCAGCCTATATAGGTTGATTACTTAATAATCTCACTCTGGAACATAATTTTTTGGCCAGTTTTTCTAAATGCGCCTTAAAATACAATGTTCTATCAAGTGTGACTCCTAAGTATTTAGGAGTAGAATTAAAACGAACTGAAATCCCATCAAACTTGACTTTTAATTTTTTATGAGCTTCTTTGTTGTTCAAATGTAAGGCACATACTTCCGATTTAGAAGGATTAGGTGTTAGCCTCCAGTTACGAAAGTAATTGGCCAATATTGATAAATCACTCTCCAAAACTGTTTCACATTCTTCTAAAGTAGTAAAGTAGTTGATTTAGTTTATGGTAAATCAGCTTCATATAAACTGAACAAAATTGGAGAAGTAACGCTTCCTTGAACGAGACCATTGTTTAGACGACGACTGCTACTTGTTTTTCCATTTAATGAGACCTGAATAAACCGGTGATTTCGTGATGTAGTAGTCCGTTCAAATTATTCGAATTTGATTTTAGTCTGTCAAAATATTAAATTGAAAACTTAAATTAAACATTAAAATTTGATATTTTATACAATTTATAATATATAAATAAATAAATATCTAATGGTTTTATTAATGTGAAATAATATAATAAAGAAAAACACAAATAAATAATAAAATATCATGAGTGATAAAACAGTGGTAATTCGAAGTGGCTTTAAACTAGTTAATGCAACCAGTTTTCATGCTGGTACATTAAAAAGAGCAAAACTGTTATGCAAAAGTCATCATGTTTTGAATGTAGAGAAAAAAGTATTTGTCAGTAACTGCAGCATCGTTACAGGAGATGTAATACGGCAAACTTTTGTTACATTACCTCCTTATAAGGTATCAATTAAATTATTCAGTCCAGCTGGATCTGGTGAGCAGTGCAAACACATTGCTGCTATCATGCACTACATTAATTACGAAACTGCTGAGAATTGAAGATTTAATACCTCAAAAAAATCAAAAATTGAAGCCATAGAACTTAGTCACTTTCCGGACATTTTAAATATAGATTGTATTCTTGGTAAAATGTATGCAATCCGAAAAAAAACACCAACATTAAAAATAGTAAATCAAATTCTAAATGAATTAGTAGATAATGTAACAAACAAAGCAGAACTAATTATTTTTGAATTACTAGTAAAAAATATTCTGCGAAATATATTAGATTCCCCAACGCATTGCAACTCTGCAGATAAACTGAAAGTTTTGAAAAGTAGATTTTGTTTTTTATGAAAATAATATTAGTTGTTCTAGGTATAGTGAAATTATGGCAATATGTTTAAAAACCCATAATCAGTCACAAAACAAAATGTGGCATTTAGAAAGGTCAGCCAAAATTACTGCCAGTATGGCTCATTCTATCAAAACTCGAACTAAAGATTTTGAGCAACATGCTGTTTTAATAGTAAGGGGAATAAAATTAAGCGGAAGTGCTCTAGCCAATGTACAGTATGGTTCTAATTTCGAAAAAGCTGCTAGAAATAAGTACATTTACTTAACAAAAAGCAAAGTAGTGGAATGTGGTCTTATGAGTTATGATCCATTATTTACAACATTGGCTCGCAGCTAGTCTTGATGGTATAGTAGTTGTTGAGCCTACTATATACCCACTAAAGATTTTGGAGATTAAATGTCCATCATCTTTTAAAAGTAAACCTTTGGTAGACGAACAAGGATATGTGAATATATGGTACATTGAAAAAACTGATGCCGGGGTGTATATTTTAAAACAAAAACATTCTTATTACACCCAATGTCAGATTTTAATGTATTGCACGGGGATAACCAAATGTGACTTTTTTATATACCTATAGTCCGAAATTTGAAAGTTTGCTTATTTTAGTAGAAAGAGATGAAAACTTTCTAAAGACCTATATACCAAAAATGGAATTTTTTTGTTTTAAGTATTTATTGCCTCAATTATTACATAAATATGGTTTGTAAATATGAATGAAAACTAAAAATAAATGTGAAAACACTTAACTAATTTTTAAACTCGTTTGATTATTGGTTTCTGTAAATTTACTAAACATCCACAATCCACATACTCTAACATATATCATCAACATAGGGAAACAGATGAACAGGAATTTTCTTTAGTATATTAAATACTTTTATTCGTTGAATGCACCTTTCTACATGAATCCTGACGGAAGCAATGTTGTATGTTTCTATAACTTCACCAGAATTTAAATGACCTTGATGTAATCTTGGAGGTTGATTAAAATGAAATTACTATTATATGACGCAATGTTTATCCCAGGGAATCCTTTATCAGCCAAAATCATATCTCCAGGACAAATGTTTTTTATAAAACCGCTATCGTTCATGATAAAAGCATCACTAGATCGTCCACCATATCCTTTAGAGAGAAATAATATGTGTCCGCTTGGACCAATTGCTACTAAATATTTAACAGTATAGCCTGACTTGTAATCCGAATAAAAAAAATTTCTTTGCTCTATTGAGGTTGTTCACTTTTTATTTCTGTACAATCTACTATCGCAATACAATTTGGATAGTGAGCTTTAAAACAATCTGGCATGGTTCCTAAAATATCTTCTCTATCTGGCCAGTAGACGAAATGTTTGGCTCGAGCAGCTATGGCAGTTAATACTGAGGTAAATATCCTTGAAATTGTTGATGGATGTACTCTAAATTTTTATGCTAATTCAATAAAACATAAGCCAGTTTTCATTTTAACTAAGAAAATCAGCAAGCGGTTATTGATAGAAATTTTTCTTGAATGGCTGGGATCAGGTAACAATTTTAACAAAATCTTGAAAACATTTTTTGAGACATCTGTTAAAGCTGAAAGAGAATGCTCATTATCTGCAAAACTTTCATAACCAAAGAACCCTTCTGGTAGATCATCTCTTGTGCACTCCGCTTTATCTTTTTTTTTGCTTTCTTGAAACTAAAATATCAGCAGGATTATGTGGTATAGAAGCTTGTCTACTGAAACAGTTGTCAGTATAACTGCAACTAAACACAAATGAATCACTGGTTACAGTATCACAAAATGCAGTTTGTACTTCTCTGTCCACTTTTAAAACTTTATTAGAAGTACAAGGATCACACATAGCTCTTCATCAACACTCGCAGCTAAATCAATTGAATCCTTAAATTGTCTTCTATTTTAATACGCTTGAAACGCTCCAATTTTTGTGACGTAAATATGTCACGTTACTATTGTATAAAAAAATTGTTGGAATATAGCTTGGAGAAGACAGATGCATCAATCTCTGTCCTCCAGCAAAGTGAGCACTACAAATTCTAGAATTGGGTTTTGGCGTCCATTCTGTTCCATCCTTACTACAAAAAATGAAATATACTAAAAATTAACTTAAAATTAATATATTTAAAAGATAATAATTCTTAAAAGAATTAAAGGGCTTCTACTGAAAAAAACATGTCCTATTTCCAATCGAAATGCAATTGCCTCAACCTCACCGTGCGGTCACATATGGCGAATCAAACTACGAAATTGCTTCAACAACTCTACAATTATAAATTGATGAAGTTGAGACAATCACACGAAATATTTATGTGAAAATAAAATATAGTTCAATTAATCTCAAATACTTAAACTTTAAAATGAAAAACTCATGAAATAAGGCCAAAGAAAATTTTTTTCAGGGAAATAGTTACTAGGTCATTCAATAAGTCCGTAGGATGACACATAGATGGCGTTACTAGAATTTTTTCCATATGATTTTTATTTAGTACTAACCTTCAAACGATACGTGTATAAATTTGACAGCAATCTGACTATTTATTCGTGAGTTATAGCATTTTGTGTGAAGCAACTTTTGTTTTTGAAAAAAAATGGAAAAAAGTGAATTTCGAATTTTAATAAAGCATTGCTTTTTGATGAAAAAAAATACAGTGGAAACCAAACAATGGCTTGATAAACATTATCCAAACTCTGCTCCATCGAGACAAATGGTAGAGAAGTGGATGGCTGAATTTAAATGTGGTCGTACCAGCACAAAAGATGTAGAGCGCAGTGGACGCCAAAATGAGGCTGTTATTCCAGAAAACATAAAAAAAATCCACAAATTGGTTATGAACGATCGCAAATTGAAGGTGCACGAAATAGCTGACATTGTAAAGGTAGCAGATGGTAGTGTTTTTACCATTTTACATGAACATTTGGGTATGCGAAAGCTCTGTGCAAATTTGTTGCCGCGTGAGCTCACAGTCGACCAAAACAACAACGAATCGATGCTTCGGAGGAGTCTTTGGCACTGTTAAACCGCAATAAAATGGAATTCTATCGTAGATATGTGACAATGGATGAGACATGGCTTCACAATTACACACCAGAATCCAAAAGACAGTCAGCTGAGTGGACAGCAGTCGACGAACCGAATCCAAAGCGAGCAAAGACGCAACAGTCGGCCGGTAAGGTGATGGCGTCTGTATTTTGGGATACGAACGGAATAATATTCATCGACTATCTCCAAAAAGAAACCACCATCAACAGCGAGTATTACTGTGAACTTTTGGATCGATTGAAGGCAAAGAAACGGCCACATTTGCAAAAGAAAAAAGTGTTGTTTCACCAAGATAATGCACCGTGTCACAGATCGATGAAAACGATGGCAAAATTGAATGAATTGGGCTTTGAATTGCTTACCCACCCACCATATTCTCCAGATTTAGCCCCCAGCGACTTTTTCCTGTTTTCAGATCTCAAGAGAATGCTTGCTGGAAAGAAATTTAAGTCCAATGATGAAGTAATCGCTGAAACTGAGGCCTATTTTGACGAGAAAGAGAAATCGTACTATAAAAGTGGTATAGAAAAGTTGGCAAATCGCTATACTCGTTGTATCGCCCTCGAAGGCAACTATGTTGAATAAAAAAATCGAGTTTTGTCAAAATGTTGTTTTTTTCTTACTTATCCTACGGACTTATTGGATATAACACTTTATTTTTTAAATAAAATAGTTTCACTGTGATTGGGACAACTACACGATAACATTTTCCTAACAACAGAATGAGGTTTATTTAAAATATAAAGTGTTATATCCAATATAACAGTAAATGAATAAAGATAATAGCATTTCCCTGAAAAAAAATTTCTTTGGCCTTATATCATGAATTTTTCATTTTAAAGTTTAAGTATTTGAGATTAATTGAACTATATTTTATTTTCACATAAATATTTCGTGTGATTGTCTCTTAGATTATAAAATATACAGGATAAGTAATATTTGTGTATGTACACTATAATACTATAAAAAAAATTGAAGCTGTTTTTTAAATTCAAATTTCGCGTTGAAAATAATTTTCACAAAAGAAAAGGCTGCTGTAAAAATAAATACAAAAATACAGGGTCCCATGCAACATTTTTTTCTCTTTCCATTTATAGAAAAAAAATATATTATTATTCTTCTATTGCCAGAAGGAAGTAACTGCCAAATAATATATATTTCATTTTAATTTCATTCTAAATTAAAACAAAACCTGAAACAGTAAACCATGGTTTCGTTCGGAAACACCAAATCGCTTGCTTATTTTCTAAAATAGGCAACTGTCATTCCAAGGGGCGTGGCTATCAGTTCTTCAACAAGAACAAGAATTGGCATTTTGTTTCCGAACGACCAGTTGCCTAAATATATATAAGAAGTATTAAAAATTAATAATTATGTATTAAAACTTATCACAATAATTATAATAATTTAACAACAGGAAAAACAAACTAAACACAACACAAAACATGTTTGGTTTGTGTGAAAAAATTATTATTTGCAGATTTCAAATTATGAAAAATAAAAACAAATGATTTAAGTTTTGAATTTCTATTTGATTAATTTATGTATTAAAATATTGATGCAATTTTAAAAAAAAACAATTTTCATATTTCTAGTAAAAAAATGAGACACACAAAATAAAATATAAAATTTATATTTTTAATAATAATATTGCATTTGTTTTGATTAAAATCAAACAAAAACCGCAAATGTCACTTTTAGATCTCAATTCTTATTTAGGATCTCAAAAACAGCGAGTCCAAAATAGGCGATTGAATCGCCTATTTTGGAATAGAATTGGAGTTTCCGAACAACTTTATCTGTCAAATCGCTTGCTTAAATAGGCAAGAAATAGTTTACGAACGACCATTTCCAGCCACAAACGTCACAATAGAAAAATAAGCTAGCGATTTGGTGTTTACGAACGAACCCCATATAAACAATATCCATTTCATTTTAAATTTAGATTAAATGAAAACAAAACCAAAGCGTACATGATAAAGTTTTAGTTAGGATCAAATTTTCAGTTTTATTATTATCAATTTTATTTTAATCGAAATACTATTGACAAACATTAAATAAAATTGAATAAGGTTGGTCATTCTGCAATCGGTAAAAATGTTAAATACAAAATTTCTACATAAGTCTGTTATTTTGTAAGCATATTTGGTCAAGCAAGGAAAAACCTCGATGATATTTAAATTTCTAGGCTACTGTGTTTTTTCAGTGCAAATACTATCACGTTAAAATCTCACACTACTCTATGTAAAATGTAAATAAAAATAACTTCAACTTAAAAAAATATTACTTATCTTGTATATTTTATAATCTAAGGATTGTCTCAACTTGTGGCGAACATCAAAACTAAAATCATTTCTCAAAAAAATTTTAAATTTAGCAGGCGATGATTTCGTTAACATTTATAAAAAAAACAAAAATTATTTTTTTATTATTCAGATTTTGTTTTTGTAAATTATATTGCATCGCCTGTTAATGTAAATGTTAATTTACCCCTTGTTAATGTAAATTATATTGTATCGCCTCGGCATCAATTTGATTAATACAATAAGACAAATTTCATGTAACTTGTATAATCTATTTACAAATACAATAAAACTCTGAAATGTTAAAAAAAAAAAAAAAAAAAAAAAAAAAAACTGGTAACCCCGACTAAGAACAAACTTTCCAATGGAGTCAACTTTAAGAAGTATTTATAATTTAATTCATTTTTGTTTCTCTTTCTTAATTTAAATTAGTGCTTGCTTCATTTTGTTTTAAATAATTTAATTTTATTGTAATATTTTCTTTTTTTTCACAGCGACAGAACACTCTTCCCGTAGTGATCAGTGATCACATATTCTTCCTGCCAGTCATTTCTGCTGATAATCCTGTTTCCTCTTAGCGACACATTCTTCTTTTTTCTCTCTCCAAATTCTCATTTTTCGACTTTCAAGCTACCGAAATCCTGCTAGTGCGACCAATTTTTTTAAATTTTATTTTTGTTTAATAATCGACACCATGGGCCGAAGTTTAAGGTCTCCTTCCTTCGTAAGACCCATTACACTCTCCTTAAATTATTGGGCCGAAACTTCAGAACTCTTTCCTTTGTAAGACCCACTCCCCTCTCCTTAACTTTTGGGCCGAAACATACTTTTCGAATTTTCTGATTTGTTAATTCTATCCCTAACGTTACCCATATGTTACCATAACATGAACATCTCCTAACGTTGACCATCTATCTGTTGACAAAACAGATATGGCCCTTATGGATATAAAAATCAGATTCTATCTAATTAAGCAGAACCTCCAAATATCTGATCTTAAAGGAATATCTCCAACGTTACCCATATGGTTTTACAACATGAACATCTTCTGACGTTAACCATTTATCTGTTGACGAACAGATATGGTTCTTATGGATATTTAAAACGACATTTCGTCGTTAATCAGATATTTCTTCTCAAAGCTAACTTTTTCTATGGTACACGTCTCCAAGGTAAACATTGGTCTCAGTCAACTTTGTACTGTCAGACTTTACCAAACTTATGTTACCATATGCACTCCTTTGCTTACGATAAATTTCTGTTTATTTTAGCTTTTAACTACTACTTTTCGAAAAATGAACTATTATTCACGTTTGTGCATGCTAGTATTGTCTCAGTCAACTTTGATCTGTCAGACATTCAGCATCACCGACGTTACTTTTCTGCTTCTCGTATTTTAAACGAACCTTTTAACCTATGGTACACATCTCCACAAATATTGGTCTCAGGCAACTCAGCTCTGTCAGACCTATATCTCCACTCGTGTTACCATAACTCCATAATTGTTCGTTTCTTTCTTTTTTTTTTGGCAGAACTTCAATTCGTAAGACCCATAATTTTTTTTTCTCCGGTATCGATTTTTAAACAACATCTCCAAACTTTTTCTTATTCGCTACAACTACTTAAGCAAAACTCTTTCCTTCTTTCCTCCTCAACTCTACTTAATTTCTTTATTTAAATCGTTCCATCTTCGATGACACTAGGGGGGGAGTGTTGTGGCGAACATCAAAACTAAAATCATTTCTCAAAAAAATTTTAAATTTAGCAGACGATGATTTCGTTAACATTTATAAAAAAACAAAAAATATTTTTTTATTATTCAGATTTTGTTTTTTCCAAATAGTTTTGATAAAAAGTTCTTATTTTTCGTGTTAAATTAAAAATGTAATTCTCTATGTAAATTATATTGCATCGCCTCGCCATCAATTTGATTAATACAATAAGACAAATTTCGTGAATTTAATTTATATTCGTGCTACTTAATAATGGTTCAAGACCATTAGTGAATGTGGAAGCTACTGTACCGGAAGACGTTTGGAAATAAATTTAATTCATCATATGGTTGATACAACAACATTTTATCTGCTGCCTTTTGTGTTTACTTTACGTAAACATTATAATTGTTAAATCATAATGAAGATTCAGCTTAATCAACGCATTCAAAGTAACTCATTATATTGAATACAACATCTCGTATCAACATATTCATCTCCTGGAGAATTCAACGCCACTAGCAGCCAACCTCTATATTAAAATCTACCTCCACTCAACGCAGTATCATCTAAAAACTTCATCGATTTATAATTGTAGAGATGTTGAAGCAATTTCGTAGTTTGAATCGCCATATTACCGCACGGTGAGGTTTAGACAATTGCATTTCGATTGGAAATAGGACATGTTTTTTTCAGTGTACACTTAAATTTAATAAAACAAATATTTTTTTTTTCAATTATTTAAAACTTTAAAATTAAAGAAAAAAACGATTTGATTTACATAAATATAATAAACGACAAACGTCAAACTAATTTCAAATAGACCCACTAGTTTGTATACTCAACACTTGGCGTGTAACAATCAGATACGCACGATTCCTATAGTGAAGATATTGTATCCGCTATTTATAATATTTTTCTGGTTATTTGTTTATTTTCAATTTTCAATAAAATTAATTTTATTTAAAACGCTTCGATAGATATATTGTAGGCCAAAATAAATAAAAAAAAATTGAAACATATAAAAAAACATAACACATATAAACATTAAACATAAAACATATAAAAAATATAAAGAAATCAAAAATGGCAAAAAAATTTCTTAACGAATTCCCCTCGAACCCCGAATTCTCATAATTTTTTGAAAAATTCCTCAGGCAATTGACATTGATAATAGCCGTCGGCTACGGCCTCGTGGTATTATCAATCAACTTGCTTTCGAAATTTTCGATAGTCAGTTATGAATGCAAATGAAAGAGGTTTGACAAGTATTTTTTCGATAACTGCAACAAACCAAACCTAGAGTCAAAAAAATTAATAACATTCAAATTATTTCAACTCGTTTGGATCTGACGATTTATGGATCAGTCACTTACGGAAAAGGAAGTAATTGACTATTGTATTTATAAACCAAAACCATTAACAAGAATAATAGTTTTAGATGTTCTAACTTCCGAAAAACGTCGGCATATGAAAGCATCAAAGTGTTGATTTACATCTCATAAATACAATTGCATCACCATAATCAAGTTTGTAGACCAATTATAAATTAAAATATTTTCACAAGAAAATTAAAGATAAATTTTCTCTATTTACAATGAAAAACGTTTAACTATTTATTTTCCTTTTCCACCATGCATCTAATTTTCTAATAATGAAAGATGACATATCGAAGAAATGTTAAATATCAATGATTTTTTTTTTGTTTTCGCATAGGCATGGGTGGGAAATAATTGCTCTAAATCTTATCAATTATAATAACAAGATAAAATTTTAATATAAAAGCGAGGTGATTTCACTTCGATATCATCATTTCACAGTTTCATCTTTAAAACCTTAAGTCTTTTTTAAGTTTTCTTTTTCATTTATTTAAAAAATGAAATTATTTTTGGTGAGTTGGATTACTTTGAATACCTTTTTACAATAATAATTTTCTAAAATATTTTTAGATTGTAATTCTGTTGGTGGCTGTATTTTCTAATATAGCAGACGCAGAAAAGAAAACAAGTAAACGTCATTTATTTTCTCTCGGTTATGGATTTGGATCTGGATATGGAGGTGGGCTTGACGGTGAAATTGTTTTAGAAAAAGGATATGGATACGGTAGTGGGTTGGGATATAGCTCCGGAATTGGATATGGTGGCGGATATGGAAATATTATAGAAAAAAGAATAGGATATACTGGAAGTTTTGGCAAAGGATATGGTGGCGGATACAGTTACGGTTCTGGATACAGTGGCTTAGGACATGGCATTTCTATTGGATCAGGAAGCTCTTTGTACGGTGGTGGATATGGAGGTGCTTACAAAAGCTATGGTAGTGGATATGGTGGTGGATATGGAGGGGTATCTGGATATGGATTAGGCGGTGGACTTACAATTAAAAAAACAGTTACCATTCCTGTTCCAGTTCCACAACCCGTCCCAGTTACAGTAAATCGACCAGTTCCAGTGCCAGTACCACAACCTTATCCAGTAACTGTTAACCGACCCTATCCAGTAGCTGTCCATCATGCAGTACCAGTTACAGTTGAAAAACCATATGCTGTGCCAGTAGATCGTCCTGTTCCAGTTCCTGTACCTCATCCAGTTCCAGTTCATATTACAAAACCAGTAGCTGTTCCCGTTCCACAACCCTATCCCGTAAGTGTTCCACAACCTGTTCCAGTTCATGTTCCAACACCAGTCGTGGTGAATCAACCAATCGCTGTTAATGCAGGTGGATATATAGGTGGTGGAGTACTTGGATCCGCAGGATATGGAGGTGGTGCAGAAATTGCTGGTAGTGGATATTCAGGTGCCAGCGGGTCATATTCTTTAGGAAGTGGATCATATTCATCAGGTAGTGGATCGTATTCATCTGGAGGTGGAATAATAGCAACAGGCGGTAGCTCTGGCTATGGATCTGGCTATAGTGGAGGATATATAAAATCTAGTGGAGGATATCATGGTGATATTGGCTATGGTGTTGCAGCTGGTGGGTATCATGGATCACCTACGTATGATAATTCATTTGGTGGTCATTCTGGCTTTTCAGGTGCAAGTGCACATGGTTTTACAGGTGTTTCTGGAGGTGGATATATTAACAATGGAGCTATTATCATTGGCAAAGGCGAGGCAGATATCTCATCCCATGGTTATGTCATTAACAACGGTATTTTGTGCGACGTTGTTCCAACATACTCAACTAAAGGAATTTATTGAAATAATTTTGTTTTGTAGAAAATTTAAAAATTAAGTTAAGCTTTAATGATTTTTATATAATTTTAAATCTCTTTTATACTATAATATTTAGAACTAAGAAGTGCAATATATTGACTGATTAATATATATTTTTAAAATCAATTTGGTATTTAATTATTTAAAAACGTTTTTGTAACTAAGTTGCAAAATCTACGCTTTTTCGTGCATCATTTTAGTAATTAAATGAGCTTTATTTAAGCATTAATCTAGTACATTGGTCAGATTCATTAAAGTGCAACTACAATAGTTGTTTAATAATTTGTTAAAGCATTAATAATAATGGTTTAATGATTCATTGAAGTATTAATAATATAGTTCAAAAATTGAATGAAAACGTAATTTTTTTTTTCAAATTATAATTATTTGTTAGAGGTGAAGTTAATAGTACAAGAGTTGAATATACAACCCCGTAAATTGGTATTATCGTTTCTCATAGGCCATGCAGACGAATTTTCCAAACACTACGTTCTTGTAGCGTACTTTCAGTGATCGTCACCTCTTGTGATGAAATGATTCTCTTGATTGCTTCTCTGCTCGTTCTAGCATTAGCGAAAGAAGTGTTTGATGAACCAACCGTTGACATTATACTCGCGACTGAAGTAGGAGTATAATGGTCCAAAAATTCTTGCAAAATCAAAAGTTGAAACTTTTTTTAAAATTCTAAAAACTTATATACCAAATTCACATTTTTTTCTATTCTAAAACTTAAAATTCTAAACATATTGCAAAAATTATAACAAAATCAAAAATTAAAACTGTTTCCAAAATTTTAAAAATTATTACAAAATCAAAAATATTTCAAAAACTATAACAAATTCAAAAACTTACATGTTCAATTATATTTTACGTCATACAAACAGCTAAATTTTTTTTCCAAAATATTGGTTAAAAAAATAAATGAAATCATTTTTTTGACACACTTGACAATAATTTTTTGACAAACTGATAATGCAATAATCTAACTTCAAGATATCTTCACATTCCATGTTACTACTCATTTTCTCTTAAAATGAACATATTTTAAACAAAAACATTCCTAGTGTTCGGTCGAGACAACGTGATAAAAAAATCATGATTTTTCGTAGTTTTGAATGTCAAAATATTTTGAATTTAGGTGAAAATAAAAATACTTTTTAGGTAGATTTCATATAAAAATCTACCTATTGCAATAGGCTTCATCTCGGAATTTCGGAAAAATTTTGATGCCAAACGACTATATGTGATAAGCGGAGATGGAAAAACAAAAAAAAAAAAAAATTATATA
This sequence comes from Diogma glabrata, assembly GCA_963693315.1. Lineage (NCBI taxonomy): Eukaryota > Metazoa > Arthropoda > Insecta > Diptera > Cylindrotomidae > Diogma > Diogma glabrata. Next base: position 105,003,863 of record OY856187.1, read on the forward strand.
TATAAAAATATATATATATAACGATATGAGGTATAACGGAATTTAGCGGCACTCTCACGGTCGCATTTTTCGACCTACACCAAAATAATTTTTTGTGTATGTTTCGGCAAATAATGTCTTGGACAAGTTCGTGAACTGGCCATATCCGGGTACTGGTTAAGCGGCTAGAGCCTAAAAAGTCGAATAATCTAGGGCGCTATAACTTCCGTTTGAATAATAATATTTTAATAAAATTTAAAAATATTGAATATTTGAACCTTTTTCTATCATTTTTATCCAGATGACCACTTTGGCGTTTCAGGTTCCTCAAAAATCAGCTGTTTTAAAAATTTACTAAACTTTGCTGCTCTTGATCTAGCTGAAATGGCCAAGCTCATATTTGAAAACTTTTTTTCACGTACTTAAAATATAAATCTTTCCAAAATTTTCAAAAATAATAGTTTAAGTCTAACGGTTGAGACCCTACGGCTGTTGAAATGAAAACAAACGCAAAAGGCAATGCTTTCATCATGTTTCAGTTTATGTTATTTAAATTCATCTTAGCTTTTAAACATACTTTTCAACTATAGCCTCAAAAAATTTCAGCTTTCTAACCCAAAAGGTTCCATTTTTATAAGCATTATAATGCAACCCTTACAAGAAAAATATCAACCCATTTAATACCATAGAAAAATTATCAAAATCTCTTTTGTTTTTATTTTTTTTACTAAGTAACCGTTTGAAAAAAGATTAAATAAGAACAAAAAAACACAACAACAAAAGATGATTTTGAAATAAAATTGTTTGATAATGTTATAAATTATGTGTGATGGTATAATTGTAGTTGTGACGTAGTTAATTTGATCTTTGGTGGATTTAATATGTTATTAAAAGTAGTTTAAACCAACTTAAATAAAACTGTTCCGAAATTGTATTGATGGAGTTAGTTCGGATAATGTATTTAATTTGGTTCGATGATTTTTTTGAATTATTCTGTTTCTACTTATATTTTTTATTTAAACTAATCTGACTTATCTAATTTTATTTGGACACAAAACCGTCTGACCCCGAAATCTACCTATTTCTAGCGGATATACCTGCCGCTGGGATTTTTTTTGGTTGTTAACGCTTTTGGTTTTGTTTTGTTTATGCTTACATTTTTGTGATAACTATTCTTGATAAAATTGCTTTTGTGGCTTTCGGGCTAAATTTATCTTCTGTGATAAAATTAATAGAAATAAATGTGACCTATAAAGGTTGACGTATAAATCCATCTTTTTATCTTTTGACTGTTCGGTCCGGTTTGACGTAATTTTCAACGAAGTGAAGTTAGAAGAAAAAAATTTGACGTAGAATATCGTGATATTTATTATGATATTGCACGACCGAACACTACCAATGTAAATTTTCTTGTTTCGACACACTTAACGATTTTTTAAAACACTTCATGTGTCATATTTAATGTTCAATTACATTTCCTGTCATCCATATAATTACTTTTATGTTTGTTTTATATATTTCTAGTCGAAAACCGAAGAAATGTTTCCCATAATATCTTTCTCAAAAAAATTGGGAAACAAAATATATGAAAATCAATCTTTTGACATACTTCTTAAACAATAATCAAGGTCCTGGTCTTACATACGGATGTCAATGATCCAGATTTCTCCAGATTCAAATTTATTACTTATTATCACTGAAAATAAACGATTTTTAAGTCAAAAATATGAAAATTTGATATTTTTGACACACTTAATGATTTTTTTGACACAATTCCGGTACAGTTATCAAACACATCGTCCTTTCGGACTTGCCCATTGAGTATATTCTTAAAATATAGAAAAAAAAATTTGAAATCCGTCAAGCGGTTTTCTAGATTTCGTAGGTAATGACGGCCGGTCGGCAGACAGACATACATTTTTTTTGTTGCTTTTTTAGAATCAGTAGGTCCTAAAACGTCAAGCAATGCCAAAAAAGTGGGGGTAGGAATTTCACTTTTGGCTCATCATTTCAAAACCGAAGCAAAATCAATGAATTCACTGAAAAAAAATTGAAATAATAGGTGCGTTCGATTTGACTGAAACAACTGAAAAAACAACAACAATTGCATTTAATTTTTCTGTTGGATCAGTTGTTTCAGTCAAATCGAACACGGCTAATGACAACCTCATCTCGAAGTTGGCAGTTTATTATTCAAACAAAGAAAAAATATTTGCAAACAATTTCACCGTGATTGGGACAATTACACGTTAACATTTTATGGTTAACAGAATAAGGTTTATTTAAAACATAAAGTGTTACATCCAATATAACAGTAGTTCAATAAAGTCAATAACTAATTCCATGAAAAACATTTTCTTTGGGCTTATATCATGAATTTTTCATTTTAAAATTGAAGTATTTGAGATTAATAGATAGTTCAAAATAAAGTTCAATTTTATTTTCACATAAATATTTCGTGTGATTGTCCCAACTACACCGTTGCGTTGTATAACTATACACAGTTGTTGAAATAATTTCATAGTTCTTGAGACAAATGCATTTCGATTGGAGATAGAACAAATTTTTTGCAGTGGTTAAATGTCTAAAACTTCAATCATTTACAATAAAATACATGAATTCGGTGAGATTCGGTGGCTAAAACTCAGTTATTCAGTTATTTTATATGAATCAATGAATATTTAGATGTAGAATGTAGATATTTAGATATCTAGATTTGTAAATATTTGTTTTCTCTGTTTTAGGTAGATTTCATATAAAAATCTACCTATTGCAATGGGCTTCATCTCGGAATTTCGGAAAAATTTTGATGCCAAACGACTATATGTGATAAGCGGAGATGGAAAAACAAAAAAAAAAAAATTATATATATATATATATATATATATATATATATAACGATATGAGGTATAACGGAATTTAGCGGCACTCTCACGGTCGCATTTTTCGACCTACACCAAAATAATTTTCTGTGTATGTTTCGGCAAATAATGTCTTGGACAAGTTCGTGAACTGGCCATATCCGGGTACCGGTTAAGCGGCTAGAGCCTAAAAAGTCGAATAATCTAGGGCGCTATAACTTCCGTTTGAATAATAATATTTTAATAAAATTTAAAAATATTGAATATTTGAACCTTTTTTTATCATTTTTATCTAGATGACTACTTTGGCGTTTCAGGTTCCTCAAAAATCAGCTGTTTTAAAAATTTACTAAACTTTGCTGCCCTTGATCTAGCTGAAATGGCCAAGTTCATATTTGAAAACATTTTTTCAAGTACTTAAAATATAAATCTTTCCAAAATTTTCAAAAATAATAGTTTAAGTCTAACGGTTGAGACCCTACGGCTGTTGAAATGAAAACAAACGCAAAAGGCAATGCTTTCATCATGTTTCAGTTTATGTTATTTAAATTCATCTTAGCTTTTAAACATACTTTTCAACTATAGCCACAAAAAATTTCAGCTTTCTAACCCAAAAGGTTCCATTTTTATAAGCATTATAATGCAACCCTTACAAGAAAAATATCAACCCATTTAATAACATAGAAAAATTATCAAAATCTTTTGTTTTTATTTTTTTTACTAAGTAACCGTTTGAAAAAAGATTAAATAAGAACAAAAAAACACAACAACAAAAGATGATTTTGAAATAAAATTGTTTGATAATGTTTGATTATAAATTATGTGTGATGGTATAATTGTAGTTGTGACGTAGTTCATTTGATCTTTGGTGGATTTAATATGTTATTAAAAGTAGTTTAAACCAACTTAAATAAAACTGTTCCGAAATTGTATTGATGGAGTTAGTTCGAGATGAGCCACTAAAGTATCGTTCTTTGAACTGGTCAGCCTATTTAGGGTGGACACAATTAATACCCTTTTTAAGGGTTTTCGAAATCGCCATAAACGCCAGAAAACGCCATTTCGTACGACCTTCGGGTACTACAGCTACAGGTATTTATTTATTATATATTTATTTAGAAATGAAAACAATTCTAAAATCTAAAATTATTTTAATAACTAACTTTCTTGAATATGAATTAATTATAATTCAAATATTTCTTTCTTTCTTACAAATCTGGTATCCTTGAAATTTTTGTTCGTTTATTGTTCCATTTGTCTCTTTAAGACAATCATTACGACCGTTTAAATGCAACAACAAATAATCATCACAATCAACAAGCCCATCATTGTTACAATCCTGAGCGAATTTGCCATGTAGTTTTTAATAATACGTGTCGCACAATGATATTCCAAAGCACAGTCATTAAACGCATTAGTTCGTCCTGTTTCATCATTTGGCAGTATGATCTCCCCAGCATCTTGCCAATACTCTCTTGCTATTTTGAATGGTCCACAATACTTAAATAAAGTGACAATTTAAATTATACACAAAGATAAAAATTCATAAAAATTACAAACCCAGGATGTGTTGAAGATCCTCTAGTCATATTGCAACCAGTTACACCATTGCATAAACAATTTAAACATGTTTTATTTAAATTTGATACTTCAATATCTGAAAGAGATTTAACACTCAGTATTATTTTGTTGTTATTGATAAACACTTGTTTATATCTTCACCAGCGTTTAAAGTGACAAAAACACACAGAATAACTATAACTTCAAAATATTTAATCATTTCTAACGCTTACAGTTGCCTAAACAAACAAAACTACGAGATCAACTGATGTTTTAATTTTTATAAAAATTTTAAATTACAATGAATGAGACTGGTTTTTTTATAATATACATTTTTGGTTTTTACCTACCTGTTTTTAATTAATGCTATGTGCATTTATTAATTCATAAAAAAACTATTAAAATAAAACACAATATGATTTTGGGTAGTCTTAATTATAAAAATTCGGCCAACTGCGAATAAAAATGGGCGATTCCGTTGATGAAGAAGAACAAAATATCAAAAATAATTTCTAATAATATTATGTTTGGTTCACTATGTGAATCAAACTGGACCTTTGTTACCAAATATCAATAATGATTCTACAAAAAAAAGAAAATGCACGGGAAACGTTTTCGTCCCCACACGAACGTGGATTTGGGAATCTCTTATTCTAGCCACTTTAGCCGAACATTAAAAAAAAGAAAGATAAAAATTGTAATAATATAAAGAAATAAAAATAGACCTAACTTAATTGTTCTTCTTATCTTCCAGTCATCCCTTGACTACAGTGTTCATCTTTGGATGTATAAACGTTGTTTTCCAGTCGCCGCCAATTCAATCACTCTTTTCCAGCTATTTAAAGTTAATTTCCGCTTCTTTAATCAATACAAATTCAATAACCTTGTTCAATAAAGCAATAATGCACTCCGCCACCTTCCATCAATAATCACTTCACCAGTAATACAATATTATGATCAGCCGCCAAAATTCATCAGAAAAATATTCATGGGTTGAGAATAAATTTGCATAAAACAACTCTTTAACATTATTCCAGCTCCTCTTTCTTTAAATTTATTAATCTGAGATCCAATATTAGTTTGTCTAGAATTCTAAATTATGACAATTCCATATAAATTTTCTAGACGCCATCACAGAAATCATTTAACAGAATCGTTTTTTTTATATATGTATAACAAAATATTGAGAAACATTAATTTATTAATATGATAAACATAACGCCTTTTTTTTTATTTGAACATAGTTCTTTGATTATTATTCAATAAATTGCTATATTTTTTTTTTACACAATAATAATCAAACAATAAAACGCATAGGCAAAAAACTTCAACACAACATTTTACAATTAAAAAAAAAGCCAGAAATATCTTTAATGCTGACCTTATGATAACCAAAAACAGAATGAATTTTTATTTAAATCCAACTTTTAACATTGAAAAACTCATTCAATCTAAAAGAAATGTGTTTTCGTTTTTTACATCTTCCGATGTCAAAACAAATCGTGTAATAATGAAAATTCAGCAAAGATTAGCAACGACATCTGTTCGTCAGAATTGGAAATAAAATTGAGTACGTTCGTTTGCTTTTTATAGTATATTCGAAATTTAACTAGCAGTTAAGTTTTAGAAAATTTTAAAATTATTATTAATGTAAAAATGAACGGAAACTAATGAAATACATTTTTATTGAATTGAAAACGAAGATGAATTTGGTTTTATTATTGTTTTGCAAATATTGCGAACGTTACACCATGAATTCAAGGTAAAAACCAAGATTTTTACTCTTGAAATCACAAAAACGTCGCCATCCCCTCCATGACAGAAAACCACCGAACTACTTCCACTTATTAAACTGTATCTGGGATCGAGATACCCACAGTCACTGGCGTCAAGACCGATGACCGGTTCCAACACTCATGAAGTCCTTAAGAACTTCACCGAGCATTGAGACCGACCATCCATCCGAACGTCAGCACCATGGACACCCCGATACAACCAGTAAGTATGACACGGGAGGTGTGAACCACAGCGAAGACAACTAGCCAGAGGAACGACCCTACCTAACGAAAAGACATCATTCTCTGATGTCCTTCGCATGATGGACTCCAAGATTCTTACCGCTCATATCTGTGCACTCGTAGAGTACATTTCCAATCTTAGTCTTAATCATTGCAGGTAAGAACTTTGGAGCTAATTTTGCCGAGAATTTTTTTGTAGCGTCACTCAAATGATGTTGCCGTACAAACACACGTTGTTGTGGTTGAAAAGTCCGTAGTTTAGATCGCAGGTTGTACTGATGTTGCGATTTTTTGAAAGCTGCTTTTAAATTTTGCTGAACCCGGTTCCTGAGCAGAGTCAAATGATCAGAGCGTTCTATTTCCTCACCAGCATCTTCACCAAGCTTGTGTAGTGATCTCAACAAATGGTAAGTATTTCCATCCGAGATTGGATGTTGACCAAATAATAAATAGTACGGTGAGTACTTGGTAGCAGAATGTACTGCAGCCCGCAGTGCATATGCGATTTCACCAATTTGTGAGTCCCACTTGGTATGTTGACCTTTAATGAACGCTCGAATTGCTGCTAGAACTGACCTATTGACCCGCTCTGACGCGTTGCTTTGAGGACTATAGACACCGGTCCTAATGTGTTTAATGCCGAAATCTGACAAAAGATTTTGAAAGTTCCTACTAGTGAACTGTTTGCCATTGTCACTGTGCAGAAACTCTGGTACCCCATATGTAAGAAACACTTCATTCCTTAGAAAAGCATTCACCTTCGGTGAAGTTGCGTTTCTAAGTGGTTTCAGTAGTACAAACTTCGTAGCATGATCCAGAACTATCAATAACACCGTATTCCCAAGTGTAGAACGAGGGTACGGTCCCAAAAAATCTATATAGACTCTCTGCCATGGACGTGCTGTTTCGAATTGATATTGCATCGGAGGACGCAATATCTGATTCGTGGCTTTTGTTTGTTTACATGTGTCGCAGGACACAACATAGTTGTGTACCTGCGACGCCATGCCCGGCCAATAATAAAGACGTCGAAGTAATTGTAAAGTCTTTTTACCACCTCCATGAGCAGCAGTACTATCATCATGATGTTTCTGAATCATGTTGGAAGTCATCGGTTTTGGTACCCAGAGTTTCCACACAGGAACATCGTTGGGTATTGCATCAGGTCTTGGCTCAATACGTATGTATAGCTTATCATCCACGACTTTAACAGATGGAAAGTCCTTGGGTGATGATTGAACTTTAGCTATCATATCCGTATATTCCTTGTGCCGATAACCTTCATTGTCGATTTTGATGTCGTTAATGTGATGTGTTAATGCTTCCGTCAATTCCTCGTGTGTATCGTCATAAAGACGAGATAGAGCATCAGGGACTATATTTTGGGTACCTTTTTGGTGGACAATGGTAAAATCCATATGTTGGAGTTTTAGGCTCCACCTAGCCAGACGACCACTCAAGTCTTTCTGTGACATAAGCCACTTCAGACTTGAGTGATCAGTCACAATAGTAAATCGGTGACCTTCAACATAGCCCCTGAATTTCTTCACACTCAGAATTGCCGCAAAACATTCGAGCTCAGAGACTGAATAATTCCTTTGAGCTCTATTTAATTTCTTCGACATGAAGGCTATCGGACACTCTTGTCCGTCAGTATCAACCTGATACAACACACTACCTATCCCTGTCAGACTTGCATCGCATCTAATAAAGAACTCTTTATTATAGTCAGGGTTTACTAATACCGGTGCTGTAGTCAGCAATCGTTTTAAATTTTCGAAAGCAGCTTGCGCTTCCAATGTCCATTTCAATTTCCCAGAACTTTTCTTTAATAGATCCGTAATCGGTGATACCACGCTTGCATAATTTGGTATAAAACGTTGGTACCAACCGGCCATTCCCAATAAACGTCGTATCTGTTTTACTGTAGATGGAGCTGGATACTCTGCTACAGCTCTTACCTTGTCAGGGTCTGTTCGAAGACCATCTTCACCAACTAAAAATCCCAAGTATTTCACCTCTCTCAGAACAAATTTACTTTTCTTGAGGTTTATTGTTAACCCAGCCGCTCTTAACAATGAAGAGACTTTGGACAGCAATTCCATATGTTCCTGGAACGTGGAAGAGACTACCAATAGATCATCTAAATAAACAAAGACATTTTCGTGATATTGATGTGGTATCACTTTGTGCATTAGCCGACACATTGTCTGGGGAGCATTGCACAATCCAAAGGGCATAACCCGGAATTGATACAATGGACGACCAGGCACTGTGAAGGCTGTCTTGTCTCTAGATGCTTCTGCCAGAGGAATCTGCCAGAAAGCATCTTTGAGATCAATACTGGAAATGTACTTTGTGCTATTTAGACGACCTAGTAAGCCATCAATCAAGGGAAGTGGGTAAGCGTCCTTTTTCGTTAATGAATTGACACGACGGCTATCAATACATAATCTGTTTTTACCAGATTCTTTTTGTACCAAGACCACTGGCGAGCACCAAGAACTGTTACTCTCTTCGATCACGCCCATTTGAAGCATTCGGTCGAGTTCGGCATAGACCTTTAGTTGAACAGCCGGCGATGTGGGATAGTGCCTCTGTTTAACAGGTGCACTATCACCAACATCGATGACATGTTCAACCAAAGAAGTCTTTCCGAGTCCAGACACTTCAAATGACGGGAAAGAATCCTTGATCATATCCAGTTCTCGTTGCTGGTCAGTGGTGAGGTTATGTGTATTAAAATTTTGTAGCTCTGTGCGAGTCAGTTCACTAACAAATGAAGGAACAATACCGAATTTCTCCCAGAAATCTATGCCCAGGTAGAGCTCTTCTCGTAATCCAGGGACTATATGGAACCGCATTGGTTTAGTGGAGCCATTCACAGTTATTGGAATTTCGATGTAACCCAAAATTTTTGTTGCAGTACCATCTGCCGTACGAATACACGAAGTGTATTTACGGTAGGTTGTACCTGCTGATTCCAATAATTCCAAGGAATTTCTTCCAAGTATTGTGATTGACGCTCCACTATCCAATAATCCTGAAATGTGTTTGTCCAAAATCTTAATTGTTAATCGCGGCCGAGGATCCTTTGTTTCTGAAAGGATAGATGAAATACAAGCTTTACGAAATAATTTCCTCATCCTCCAATATCTGATGTTACGTTCAAGACGTCTAAAATACGTTCGATGTAATGATGGGAAATTAAATGTATTTGATGGTTTTATTCGGGTTTCTTGAGTGGTGGCAGATCGTCCTGCGTTCCTACATCTCTCGTCGCTTTCTTCGTGCTGTTGTTCGGACTGTGTTGAATCCATCGTTTCAATATAACCATGTCGTTCTGGTTCAACATCCACCTCATAATCATCCATCTGCTGTAGCTCGCTAGTTCTTAAATTTGATGTTCTGGTCGGAACTGGTGTGGACCACAACCGTTCAAACTTCTGACATAAAGTCCGAAGTTCATCAATTGAATGTATTGTTGCTGCAAATGTAGCATTTTTGAGCTCCACACTCAGTCCCTCCCGAGCAATCTCTAGCATTTCTCGGTCAGCAAATGGACGTGCCAAGCGACGGTTTAACGAACCAATCTCCACCAGATACTCGTATACGCTCTCCTTTGACTTTTGTTTGCGGTTCAGAAGAACTCGCAAGATCGCCTTATCATCAGTGAGCGTACCGAAGGTTTGTAGGAGTCCCTCCCTTAACACTGGATAGGTCACCACCTCATATTCATGAGTTAAATTCAGATAGTATCTGTCGGAAGCTCCCTTGAGATACCGTGGAACGATAGACCTAAGGTCGTCCCAATTCACACGGTCCCTCCTGGCAGCCGCCTCCACTCTGTGAACAAACTCATGAACATCAGGAGAGTGACCATCTCCTGTGAAGGTTGGAACCCAATTTGAGTCATAACGACTCAAATTGTTCCCATGAACCCCTCGGTACTCCACTGGTGCTAACGCTGGAGCCGCGTCACGCCATACCTGAGGAGGTTGGTTGTATGGTGGTGGTGCTGTAAGTGGAGCTTGTGGATATAATGGTGGTGGTTGTACCTGTGGTACTGATGGATAATTTAATAATAATTGCGGTTGTACTAATGCTGGACTATTGTGTATGTGTTCAGCTTGGAGTGATGGACCCAATTGTGGTATTGCAAAGTCCTCTGCCCAATTGTTCCCTCCAAAATCCACACCCCGAACCAGACATTCGATCTGCAGTTCACTGGATTCCAAACCATAGAACGGATGGTCCACGCCAATGTGACTTGACATTGCGATGGTAAAATTTATAAAATCCAGAATTCACAAAAAAAAACGTCAACAACAATAATAAAACCAATTCCAACTAGAAAAAAGGTGGAGTTAATTCGCCCGGAAAAATTCGTCCGATGGAAGTTGTAAAACGCAAAGAAATGAAAAAAAACAACGAACGCCCCAATTCAAAAAAACACAAAAACCTTTTTGTAAAAACACCCTTTGTAAAGGAACAAAAAGGAAAGACCACCGTCGTACCCAATCTTTGCTGAATCTTTTACAAAAGTTCCTAAAATATTGTATGTGTAGAAATATAATTTATTTATTTAATTTCAGATATACTGAAATATATATATATACCTAAAATTAGTTATTGACGATAGCACCCCTAAGAATATTTATTTATTTTTAAAAGAAAATTGAAAAATAAAAATATTTAGAAGAATGTTTATTTATTGGATGCGCCGTCCTAACTTTGAAATATTGATTTATTTTTTTTAAAAAAATAAAAAATATTTATTTATATCTTGATGTATTGTGTAATTAAAAAAATTATTTATTTAGTTACCTAAAACTATTTAAATTACGAAAAAATTATTTATTTACCTAAAATTATTTTAATTAACGAAAATTTAATTTATTTAATAAAAATTTTATTTATTTAATTTTTGAAAAATTTGTTTGATTTATTTTATTTTTATTTAATATCATAAGAGATTCCCAAAATCAAGATTCGTCTGGAGACAATTTAAAAAGTAAGTATGGCTACAATATCCATATTGTTTAAATTTAAAATATCGCGTTCGCGAGCCCACTCCAACCATGCATGTGAGAACTGACTAGAAAAGCCCCTAATGACCAGATTCTACAGAACAGATTCTCCCCAACCTAATAAAACAATCACAACTGTCACGATTAGACACTAGGTCCATTTCTACTGACCCAGTTGTGCTTGTTTAACCTACAAATAAATTACAACTAAACCTAATGCGAAAGTTGAAGAACGCTCCCGAGCACCAGACTTCAAATTTTAAACTCCATGAAAAATTGTTTTATTGTAAAAGCTAAATGAAAAAAATGGAAAAGTTTTTTGAATTTGTATGAGGTGAAGCCTCTGATCCTGAAAGCAAAAGTACAATTGGTTCTTCTCTTCATTACACTGAAGAAGCCTCTGAGCAAGGAATGGTACTACTGGTTTGCACCTAAGTACAAACACAGCAGCACCACTCCTCGTCCCTGAGGACTTCCTCGCCGAATGAAGAGAAGAAACCAATGTTCTTCGATCGCATAACCCCGATGGCCATAGGCGATCTAAGAACGACATCAATGTTAAGGGGATAAGCCCCATGGATGGCTTGTTAGGCCTACCGCTGAGAAAGAGATTTATTAAACCTAGTACACGAAAAAAATTCCAAAAACTATTTATAAAAAAAATATGTACAATGAAAATATGTACAATATTATTCCAAAAAAAAAATATGTACAATGAAAATATGTACAATGAAAATATGTACAATGAAAATATGTACAATATTATTCCAAAAAAAAAATATGTACAATGAAAATTACATTGGAACTATATACAAAAAAATTATTTACAAAAATATTTACAAATATGTACAATATGTACAAAAACAAATTCGAATGACAGCACAAAAAAAACAATCTCCAAAAAAAAATTGCTGTCCCAAAACGGTTTTTTTTTCAAACAAGCAAAATAATTAAATTTAATTAATTATACAATGGGGAACAGGGGCCTCCTGTGGACCAAACCACTCCTCTTCCTGTCGCGTGATCGGTGAGATGGGAACCTCCTTCTCAACCCCTGACCTCTCATGTACATATTATAAAATTCAATTCAAAAACAAATATCTATATCTACTTACGAATATTTTTTCCAAAACCAATAATAAAAAAACTGTGGTTTAAATTATTTACCGTTTTCTATTAAAGATTTAAAATTTAGATAGTATTCTAACAAAAATATATTATTTTACGTTAATATATTATTTTTATATATTATATATTATTTTTAAGGAAAAAATATATTATTTTTAAGGAAAAATTAATTTTAAAGGTAATTTTTTTAAAAAAATTAATTTGATTACACCAAAAAAAAACCCACTGGTTTATCAAAAAAACCTAAACTGGTTTTATTTTTCCAAAAAAAATTAAAAAAAATATACCGGTTGGCAACACCCAAACCGATTGACAACGCCCTATATAAAAAAATATCCCTACAAAGCCCCAGGTCCCTGTTTCGGCGCCAACTATTATGTTTGGTTCACTGTGTGAATCAAACTGGACCTTTGTTACCAAATATCAATAATGATTCTACAAAAAAAAGAAAATGCACGGGAAACGTTTTCGTCCCCACACGAACGTGGATTTGGGAATCTCTTATTCTAGCCACTTTAGCCGAACATTAAAAAAAAGAAAGATAAAAATTGTAATAATATAAAGAAATAAAAATAGACCTAACTTAATTGTTCTTCTTATCTTCCAGTCATCCCTTGACTACAGTGTTCATCTTTGGATGTATAAACGTTGTTTTCCAGTCGCCGCCAATTCAATCACTCTTTTCCAGCTATTTAAAGTTAATTTCCGCTTCTTTAATCAATACAAATTCAATAACCTTGTTCAATAAAGCAATAATGCACTCCGCCACCTTCCATCAATAATCACTTCACCAGTAATACAATATTATGATCAGCCGCCAAAATTCATCAGAAAAATATTCATGGGTTGAGAATAAATTTGCATAAAACAACTCTTTAACATTATTCCAGCTCCTCTTTCTTTAAATTTATTAATCTGAGATCCAATATTAGTTTGTCTAGAATTCTAAATTATGACAATTCCATATAAATTTTCTAGACGCCATCACAGAAATCATTTAACAGAATCGTTTTTTTTATATATGTATAACAAAATATTGAGAAACATTAATTTATTAATATGATAAACATAACGCCTTTTTTTTTATTTGAACATAGTTCTTTGATTATTATTCAATAAATTGCTATATTTTTTTTTTACACAATAATAATCAAACAATAAAACGCATAGGCAAAAAACTTCAACACAACATTTTACAATTAAAAAAAAAGCCAGAAATATCTTTAATGCTGACCTTATGATAACCAAAAACAGAATGAATTTTTATTTAAATCCAACTTTTAACATTGAAAAACTCATTCAATCTAAAAGAAATGTGTTTTCGTTTTTTACATCTTCCGATGTCAAAACAAATCGTGTAATAATGAAAATTCAGCAAAGATTAGCAACGACATCTGTTCGTCAGAATTGGAAATAAAATTGAGTACGTTCGTTTGCTTTTTATAGTATATTCGAAATTTAACTAGCAGTTAAGTTTTAGAAAATTTTAAAATTATTATTAATGTAAAAATGAACGGAAACTAATGAAATACATTTTTATTGAATTGAAAACGAAGATGAATTTGGTTTTATTATTGTTTTGCAAATATTGCGAACGTTACAATAAGTTGCGTTGCAAAATCTTTATATTACCGGATCATCATAGGCACATAAAATTGAATAGTTTTCCCTCGTAAAAATCAATAGTAATTTCAATTGGAATTTGATCGAAATCATACAAAAAATGTTACACCGGTTGAAATCTTATCTATAAATAAAAATACATTATCAATTAGGTGCTCTTTCAAATAACATCCCTCTTTAGAGTCAAAAAAGCAGTTTTCACCCCCACTCCCACTCCCAAAGACACAGAATTATAATAATTTGAGACTATTCTATAACTTTCGTTAAGAATTTATCAAATTTCCTGTGTGTGAATTTTATCAAATTTTTCGTCAATCAACATCGAAACGTAGGGGCCCAACTTTTTGTTCCATTTTTTTCACAATAATTCAAAAACTGTGCATCGCAAAATTCTAAAAAAAAAATTTCATCCAATTTGTGTTTGTTAAAGAAAGCAGCAGTACCCCACTATAGACAAAAATTCTATTGTACGAAGAGAAAAAGTAAAATAAACTTTTTACTGGAAGTGACAAAATGTAAGTTGAATTGCAGAACTGTTTGAAATCATACTCCAAAAATATTTACCATGTTTAATAAAATTCGAAATAAACAGGTGCTCCGGAGGCCCCAACACTTATCCCAATATCGTTCAAAAACTCATCAGTTCTTTATCATTCAAATCTCCATCTTTTGTCAAAGTGTCATCAAAATTGATTAATGAACGAAGTCTGTATGCTGCCAACAAACTTTAAAACAAAAGTGAGAAAGGCCAACAGTTGTATGGTGGACCACCCGCCTTTGAGCAATGTGTTCAACAAGTTATCAACATTATCTTCTCACACTAATTGAAACCTTTTTCATAATTTTCATCATAATCACTTAAGTTAAGTTTCACATTATTACCCGTAAAACAATTTTTAAAAAAGAACGTGAAATGTGCATTATTTGTGCATGGTAAAAAATGCCCATGCACAAAATTTTGCATATGATGTGCACCATACTGTGCATATGCCGTAAAAGGCTTTAGCACATATATGCACACAAATGTTTTACGACTAATAAAAAACGCATGTTTTACGACTAATAAAAAACGAAGCGAAACGAAATTTTTTTAACCATAAAAATAATAAACAAAGAATAAAAAAAGGAGAGTGAAAAAGTAGTTAAACGATCAGTTAAATCGTACAGTATAATTGGAGATTTTTTTAACGAAATAGTGTGTCAAAAACTGAAAAAATAGACCTTCAATTATTTTCTTCAATTTTTTTCTTTCTTTTTTCATTTATTTGCATTCCAAAATCCAAAACAACAAAAAATACATATTGAGAATTGAGAAACAATAAATTCATTCTTCCTTAAAAAAATATAATACGATAATCACCAACAGAAAACCGAAACAAATAAAAAAGAAGAAAACAACAACAAAAAGTACTATAAAAACGGAATAACCACGAAATATTTCTTCAATTAAAAAACTGAAGAAAATATTGTAGGTGTCGTAAAAATCCCCTATATGCATTCTAAATTTTAATTCGTAAGGACGTCACAGCGTTTTATTGTGCAGTTAAACTGTGTGTTTAGAGCAGTTAAACTGTGTGCTCAAAAAGAATTAACGTATTCTTACAATAAAAAAACAATATTTAGAAAAACAAACTTGAAGAGAAGAAAGGAATTAGAAAATTTAATAACATTGGTCTTTCCGCGAATGATTAATCAGCAGCAAATGTTTGGATCATCGAATTTTCGATCTTCGATGATTTATCATAAAAATCGATGATTTCGGTATATTGGACAAAAATTTATACGTAATATCTTTTCGATTCGATAGGTAAAGGTGATGTGATGATGTATTGATACCCAACATATTGCTACAGCTTTAAAAATTTGTACAGGTACAAAAAAACTCTGATGATTTTACGCAAAATTTATATAATTTATTTTTTTTTTACGTTATGTCAAAATCGTGTTTTCACAAATTTCAAGTATTAGCCAAAATTTTATGGTGTCAAATATTTGTCGAATGGCCCACATTCCTAATCAAAGTGGGTTTGAACGCTTGCGAACTGTGAACGAAGACATATTTTAACCAATCAGAGAAGAGAATTTTATATTTACCACAAAACTCTTATGTTTGATTGGTTAAAAATATCATTCACAGTCCACAGTTCGCATGTTAAAATTCAGCTTCGAACATAAGAATTTGTGGTGACTATAAAACTCTCTTCTATGATTGGTTAAAAAAAAATCCCACTCCACAGTTCACAGTAAAAATAATCAACCAATTAAATTAATAGATAGAGATTTTGAGATAGAGATCTTTATTGACCAATTATTATTTTGATTAAAAATTAAATCAAAGTTGAAAACAAAAATTAAACAAACAAATAAATAAATAAAATCATCTAAATGTGTACCCCAATTTGGAATTTTTGGTCTGGGCTGGTTACCCTGGCAATACCAGAGCAAACGGTTGGGTTAGGTTACATATTCACCAATGTTTCATATAGTGAAGATCTCTAGAATACAATTGTCTTAATCCTTTATTAAAACCATTTGTTATTTGTATGCCTTAATTATAAAGAGCAATTGTGATAACGATCAAATTTGAAAATATTAGCCCTGATTTCTACGGTTTTATTAACAATTTTTTGGAAAGAACAAAAACAAATAGATTTTTTTTTTCTATTACAATTTTATTTTAAACTTATCTACTTTCATTGATAGTAAAATGTCAATTTCTTAATATGAACTGTCAAATAGTGACTCAAAA
The DNA here is from genome assembly GCA_963693315.1 of Diogma glabrata. NCBI lineage: Eukaryota > Metazoa > Arthropoda > Insecta > Diptera > Cylindrotomidae > Diogma > Diogma glabrata. The sequence goes on from OY856187.1 coordinate 105,020,811, forward strand.
TTTTCGATATTGGGTGTGTTAATTGTTGATAATATTAAAAAATATAAAAGAATAATAATAATAAAATGGCAAAAAATACATCAAGTTCGGCTTTTCGTAAAATAGATGTTGACCAATATAATGAGGATAACTTTAAAGAAGATGAAGTTGATCAGGGTGTTCCAGTTGGTCCAGATGAAATCGAAATCACAACGCTTCTAAACCAATATCCTTTTTTAATGTTTATATTATGTTATTGTTTAATATTATAACTTTGCTACTATATATATTTGTTTTTCCTTAACTAAAATTTTGTTTTATACAGGAAAAAATATTGAAGCACTTAAGGTTGTATTACAAAGTGCTCCCTTAGGATCAAAGAATCAAGTAGTTAAAGTGGGTGAAACTGTTGTATTATTTTTCAGTTATAATAAACAATTTTCATTTTAGGATGCAGCATTAAATATAATTTTACGTGTTCTTTTATCAATTAAAGCATCCCAAATTGATTCCGCCCTTGAAACAATCGAAAATGCTGATCTACAAGATGTATTAATGAAATATATTTATCGTGGTTTTGAAATACCTTCAGAAGGATCAAGTGGACATTTATTACAATGGCACGAGAAAGTATTCGCTAAGGGAGGTGTGGGATGTATTGTTCGAGTTTTAGCTGATACAAATCGTGCATAATTTACGTTTATCTTTTTAAAAATATATTTAAAATTATAATCAAAATTTTGTTAAATAGAATTCTACGCCAAATAGCCTGCGTTTTATCTTAATTGCCTATATGAAACAACGTGACAAAAAATGCATTGGGGGTAGCTTTATTCTTTTATTATTCCGATTAAATACAACAACTATCTATAAATAATTTTAACTTCATTGTATAGGGAATGATAATTTATTAACTGCAACTTGTTTCACGAATAATACATCAAAACACAACAGATTTAAATTAAGTAGAGTTTTTCATTTGCGCTTCTAAATCAATTTGCCTATTTTAAAATCCAACTATATGTAATAAACATAGATAACAAGGACAGGAACAAATAAAAAATGTTTAGTTATAATAATTATAAAATTAAAAACAAACAAATATCTTATAATAAAGCAACTTTTTTCCACTATGGAAAGAAAACATTTTTAAATTATTTGTTGAAGAAAATATGGCGGAAATTGTTCTTAAGAATGGAGGATTTATGAATATATTATATATAAATTATCTTAAAACTATTTTTGGATTTATTAGAATATAAAAAAAATTATAAATAGCTTGAAATGCATAATTTTTATTTATTCCATTATTTTATTAGTAAGATGATATTTTTCGTCGAAGTATGTATTTATGGATCCTCCATTCATTTTTTTAATAACGAAATAATTACTACAAATTTTTTTTTCTTACATCTATACCAAACTAATAATCAAATATCTAATCATCAATTAAAAGTAAAAATTACCACATATGCGTTTCACGGATTTCACTTATTATATGATTAGCACGTTGCAGAGCCTGAAACAAAAAATAAACAGGTTGAGAAAATAAAAACCATAAACATATTTATATATACTTTTAACATATCAGCAGCTTCTTTCCGTCTAATCGCTATATGGTCTGATTCATTTAAAAATTCTTCTGCCGAATCTGATTTATATAAATGGGTTACTAATTCCGATTGTAAATTATCTTTAACAAAATTAACCAAAAAATGCATAACCGCTTTTGGTACGGAATCTTGAATTGATTTTCTTACAATATAAAAGTAAGATTTGATTAAACGTTCTGGAACGAATTTAAAAAAAATATATATATATTTAAAATGTTTTTTTAATTTGATTTTCTATTCACCAATAACGTCACAATCCTTTTGTTCTTTATCGGTAAGTTTTCGTGATGTATGATGACTTGGAACATCCGGTAATAGATTAACTGGTTTCAGAGGACTCATTGCATGATGAACTGGAGTATTTTGTTTTGAATTTTCATTGCTATCATTACGTTGTGGTGGTAATATGTTTGCTAGCCAATTTGATGGTGCATTATTTTCGTTAACATGATTTTGAACCGGTTCCCGAACAGCATTATCTTCCACGTTATTCGCCGTTTGTGGTCCATTTCGAGTTACATTACGACGTTGATTTTGTGTTTGCCATGTTTCACTTGGATCGGTTTTAAGTAAACTTGGCACCAGAGCAGCGTCTTTAAAAAAATCTGGATGTTTAGTATTAATATAAGCCAGCTCAATTGCAACTAAATTTTCAACCATTGAATTTGTTGTCGGTAAACGACGTCGTAATAATTGAGTAACTACATCAACAATCTTCTCGTGCAGTTTAGGAAAACGTAACATTTCTTGTTGTACTTCTGTTCCACAATGTTGTATGATACGTTGCATTTCCTCATGAATCAATTCAACGCAACGCAGCGATGGTTCTTCTAATCGACGAATTTGACGTTTGACTAATAACTCAAATGATACTTCAGGTACAAAAAGAGCAGGTCGTGGTCCAGTTGCATTTCGAATCGCTGTTAAAATATCCATTTTCGATAAACCGGATAACGGATGAATTGAATCCAAAGTTCTTCCAAAAGTTTCATGAAATATATAGCAAATTCTAGCTCCACCACATAATTCCGTTGTTTCTATATTACGAGAAGTTCCTTCTATCGTTGAGCAATATGCACTTGCAAATTTCGTTATTATTTGTAATAATGTTTGACTTTTATCTGTAACATCTTCTCCATACGAATTCAATAACGATTGAAATTGTGTTGCCATAACATTCACTCGTGTTTTTAAATCCGGAAGACAATCTCTAATATGATGCATCAACAAACGATTTAATGTTTTCGCTAAATAATGTGTTCCATTTCGAGTAGCTAATGTTGGATATTTACGCTGTAAATACGCGGCTTCATCTCTTAACTGATCTTCAATTACTTTGTTATCAATTATATCCTGTTGTGATCGATTTACAACACCAACTATACCTAATTTAACAGGAATGACACGACCACATAAAATGTCAATAGCATCGGTGCCAGCATCCATTAAATCTAGTTTCGTTAAAACAGCTAATGTACGTCGGCCATCTGGATCTATATCTTTAGCTAATTTAAGACTCTCACTTGTAGCCATATCAGTATTTGCAGCACTTACAGCTAATATAATCGAATTAGGATTTTCAATATATTTTATAATTAAATCACGGATTTGAAATTCTATATCTTCGGGTTGATCACCAACAGGAACTTTTGTAATTCCCGGTAAATCAACTAATGTTAAATTAACGACACGAATTGAATATATTTTTAAATTTATTGGATCTGGACATATTCCTTTATTACTTCCAGCCAAGCGATCAGTTTCATTTTCAATTTCACGTCGAATATCTTCAAATTCTGTAAAAATTTTATTTTTCGTGTGTAAAAATTTACCCCATTCTTCAAGTTTGCTTGTTCCTGAAAAAACAAATGTATTATTAGAGTTAAGCGATTTTATTACAAAAGAAACAAACCTAGTTCAGCAGAGCGGTGTTCTCTATCATCTAACGGGCAATAAACCAATTGTAATATCAACGGACGTCTTGTAACAATACCTGTTCCTCTTGGTAAAAACGACTTGCCAACTAAACTTTCAATGACAGAACTTTTCCCGGAACTCTATAATTATTTTTTAAAAAAAGATATTTTAATAAAATACATTTTGAAATATAGTTTTAAATAAAAAACGCCGGCAGAATATTACTGTTATGTAATTATCTTAATATTAAATTTGACAAAAAAAAATCAATTAAGGTTATGTTCGATGACAAATATTTTCCAAAAATAATTATTATCTACTCCTTAAAAAAAACAACTGTATTTGTATTTACCTGACTTCCTAAAACTACAATTTGTGGTAATTGTATTGAATCTGAGCCAACGGTATTGAAAACATCTTGTAATTTATTAACAACTGGAATAAGAGCCTCCATTTTTCATAGAATAATAACAACAAAAAATTTATTTACGGAAAATTATTTTGTATGCTTTGGTAATTTTTTTGTTTTCTGACGATCAGCTACCTACTTAGTACGTTTTTTAGCAACTGTCAAAATTACACTGAAAAAAAAATAATTCTAAAACATGTATATTTAAAATTGAGCAAAAATCTATAACTACACAACACACAATAACTGTTTTCTTTATTTAAATAATTAATTAACATTTTCAACGAACAAGAATATTATAATTATACTTAAAAAATTCGTTTAAATCAACTTTAGTGTAATCTTTAGCAAATTGCCGTTTATTTCATTTAAACATTAGTTTGTTGTTGTAACACGACAATAATTAACCGTTTTCTTTAAAATTCTATGGACATGTATAGGGTACAATAATCTTAATTTAATAATCTTAATTTTAAATTGGCAATATTCTATAGCTGATAATAACTGCGCTATTATATTTATCTGCGTGCTCACCAGATTTGCTAAATGTTGAATTTGGCTATAGAGATGAACCAGATACTGCTAGGGTGATGAAAATTGATGTAAACATATAACAGATCAGCTCTTCAAATTTTACGCTTATTAACAGGTATCAGTAAATAAAACAATTATGTTTGAAATATATAGTTATTTTTTAAAACTTCTTTGTTAAAATATTTTCATTACTTTTTAATGTGAATAATTAAAAATAAACATAAATTATTTCGTACTAGAGCCCCCTTTCACTACAACTTTGACACAATATTTGCAAATGTTTAAGGATCACACAATGTGAAATTACACTTTCATATTACTATTGTGTGTTTAGATAACTCAAATAAACTTAAAGAACATCAATAAATACTTGATAGAAAATAGTAGATTTTTATGCAAGCGGTGAAAACGTCTCCTTTTGCGTGACTGAACGGTTTGTCCACGAGACGCGACAGCGTCGAGTGGAATAAGTTCAGGAACGCAAAAACGTCTTTACCGCTATTTTTTCTACGCTTGTAGAAAAAATATAAATATAAATGATAATATTTACAAATTCATCTACTAAAAACTTACAAAACGACATATCTAAATTTGACTGTGTTTACCCGACTGTGATACCCAACAAACATTGAAAAAATGATGACAAGTTTCATCCAATTCGATTATCAGGTACAGATGTTATTGAGCTTTCAAAAAAACAGGTGTATGGGACACCCCCACCACTTTGTTCACTATCGCTCAAAAACTAATCAATTCCTTGTCATACAAGTTTGCATTTTTTTCCAAAGTGTCATCAAAATTCATTCACGAACGAATGCTGTGTGCTCCTAACAAACATTGAAAAAATGATGACACAGTAAACAGGTGTTTGGGAGGCCCCGTACCACTTATCCCAATATTGTCCAAAAACTAGTCAGCTCTTTGTCATTTAAGTCTCCATTTTTTTCAAGAGTGTCATTAGAATTGATTAATGAATGAAGTCTGTATGCTCCCAACAATCTTTAAAAACAAAGTGTGAAAAGTCAGCAGTTGTATGGTAGACCCCCGCCACTCTGATCAATGTGTCCTAAAACATGATAATTATCTTTTCACACTAATTGGAACCCTATTCCATAAGTTTCATCATAATCACTTCATTATTGTAGGCTGTAGTGTGCATAAACACACTGAAAAAACATCAAAAAAGTACAAAAAAATTTTTTTTGCCGGAAGTGAAAAACCGGAAGTTGGGATGCAGAACTATTGTGAACCGTACTCATGTACCAAGTTTCATCCAATTCAATTATCAGGTACAGATCTTATTGAGCTTTAAAAAAAAAACAGGTGCTCCGGGGACCCCACACCACTTTGGTCACTATCGCTCAAAAACTAATCAGTTCCTTGTCATATTTGTTTGCATCTTTTTCCAAAGTGTCATCAAAATTCATTCACGGACGAATGTTTTATGCTCCTAACAAACATAAAAAACATTGAGTAAAAACCACCTGTTGTATGGTGGACCCCCCAACCCTTTATCCAATGTACTCCAAAAGCAGATAAAATTTTACTCATGTTATTTGAAAGCTTTTACCAACGTTTCATGAAAATCGATCGGTAATTGTAGGCTACAGTAGGGATAAACACCTGGAAAAAAAACTTTTTAACCGGAAGTGACAAACCGGAAGTTGGTATGCAGAAATATAGGAAGCTGTACTAAATATACTGTACTTATATACTCAGTTTCAATAAGATCATAATCCGGGAGCAGAAGTTATTCAAGATTTAAACTTAGAGGTGTTCGGGAGAACCCCCGCCATTTTGTCCAAATTTGAAATGAATCCAGATCTTCTATTTTCAAGTGAACCTGTGTCATTTGCCAAAGTTTCATCAAGATCCTATGCAGAATGGTTACCCTAACACACACACCCACACACCCACATACAGACGTACACCAAAATTTTTATTGGCTATTTAGATAGAGGATGGTCCAAAACAAAAGAAAAAACAAAATTTGGGGTATGTAAGATTTTTTTTTCACGATAGATTGCATTACTTCACATAATTTAAAATTGTGGTGAAGTAAAAAATAAATTATTATATGTGTTATTATGGTTTTCCATATTATTCACTGTTTGTGTGCTTTTGTCACTTTTGAATTAAAATGCAATATTTAAAAATATACTTTTTACTGTTTATTTTTAAATTTATTTATAATAATAAAACTTCCTTATAGTAACAATTTCATTTTTATTTTTTTATTTTAAAGAATATCGATTTCGACTTACGTCATCCTCAGTTCTTAAATTATTATTACAATTTTTGCTTAAACTATTACTTATATACTATTTCAACTGCTGATTTTAGGTAGATTTCATATAAAAATCTACCTATTGCAATGGGCTTCATCTCGGAATTTCGGAAAAATTTTGGTGCCAAACGACTATGAATGATAAGCGGAGACGGAACAACAAAAAAAAAAAGTTTATATATTTATATATATAACGATATGAGCTATAACGGAATTTACCGGCACTCTCACGATCGCATTTCTTGACCTACAACAAAAATTTTTTCTGTGTACGTTGCGGCAAAGCATTTCTTGGACAAGTTCGCGAACTGTGCATATCCGGGTACAGGTTAAGTGGCTAGAGCCAAAAAACTCGAAAAATCTAGGACGTTATAACTTCCGTTTGAATCATAATATTTTAATAAAATTTATCAATATTGAATATTTAAACATATTTCTATCATTTGTTTCCAAATGACAACCTTGGCGTTCCAGGTTCCTAAAAAATCAGCTGTTTTAAAAATTTAATAAACTTTGTTGTCCTTGAGTTGGCTGAAAATGGCCAATCTCACTTTTGAATATGTACGCATTCGTTAACTAGAACATAAATCTTTCCAAAATTTAAAAAAAAAATAGTTCAAGTCTAGAGGTTAAGACACCACGACTGTTAGAACAAAAACAAACGCAAACGGCCATGCCTTCCTCATTTTTGAGCTTATGTTATTTAAACTCATATTAACTTTTAGATAAACTTTTCAACTATAACCTCAGAAATTTTCAGCTTTCTAACCCAAGAGGTCTCAATGTAATTAGCATTAAACCTAATGCATGCCATTCAATTACAACAACAACTTCCATAAAAATATCCCATAGAAAAAAAATTGAAAAAATTTCTTTTGTTTTTTTTTCAGTTTTTAGTTTTTTTCGCAAAAATTTAAAAAAAAATTAAAACAAAGCTGAGTCTTTATTGTTTTAAATTAATGAATATTTTCTTATATGCATATTGATTACACATTTACAAAAGTCTTCCTAAATTGTAGATATTTGAATTATTTGGTGTGTAAAAGTTGTTTGACAATTTTAGATTATAAATTATGTGTAGTGGTGTTGTAGGTGTGACGTTGAGAGAACGTTTATTTGCTCTTTGGTGGATTTAATATGTTATTAAAAGTAGTTTTAACCAAATTAAATAAAACTGTTCCGAAATCGCATTGATAAAGGAGTTTCTGTTAATGTATTTAGTTTGGTTTGATAAATTTGTTGGATTATTCTGGACTTGGACTATTCTACTTAAATTTTTTATTTAAATTAATCTGACACATCCAATTCTATTTGTACACATAGCTGTCTGGTCCCGAAATCTACCTATTTCTAGCGGATATACGTGCCGCTTGGACTTTTTATTATTATGTCATATATTTTGTTAGTTTTAGTGTTGATTTTATCATTTAAAATATTGTTATTGTTTTTATGTTTATATATTTCTATTTCTTCCAGTCTATCTAGATTTTGTCCTTTTCTTTTTTTATGTAATATGGTTAAATTTGTGTTGATATTGGTGTATTTGTGTTTTTCTATTTTCAAATGTTGGGCATATCTGGATTTTGGATCGCTTCTGTTAATTTTATTGGTGTGCTCGATAAATCTTTTTTTGAAGGACCTCCCCGTCTGGCCTATGTACAGATGTAAAAGTAATATTACCCATGGTAAAATTACCGGTAAAATTGGTAATATTACGTAATATTACTTCGGCTTCGTAAAATTGGTAAAATTGCAATAAAATTTGAATAATCTTTATTTAATAAAAATTAAAGTTTGTGCTTTTTTATTGACACCCTGTATAATTGAAAATTGTGTGCACATTGTTTTGAGTATATCTCAGCTGATCGGTCGATTTGCAGCTGAATACCCATAAATGTATGTAATTTTAACGTCTCTACGTGTTGCCACAAAGTAGAGTACTTCATAGGCAAACATATATTTTGCCTACTGGTGTCGATCGGTGGGTTGTAATGGGTATTTTTTCCCCTGGTAGCAATAACGCAGCTATTCTGGATGAGGCAAAAGCTAAATCTATATCATTTCGGGATCAAATTTCTACTATGAAGATGGTTTCTTCTACCCTATTATTAATAGTTTGCTGATTATCCGTGTTTATCACCCTCAAAAGTCACTCGTATAGTAATTTTGTTCACCTTCCAATGTTACATTAAACAATCAGCAGCAACAGAACCGCAACGCAACAAACCATTACCAATGCTTCGTTGTAAATTTTTTCTGCAAAACGCACGTTCATATTTAAATATTCCTTGTGTTTTTGAAGGCAAATACCTTCAGCAATTTGCAATTTATATTTTCCCATGAACAAGAAAAAAACAATTTGCATGAATTAGATTTTGATGTGACGTATTGCACACGTAATTAATACATTTATCCCAGTGTCGGCCGTGGCAAGTGTTGTACTTGAAAAGTGAAATGTGTAACGCCGTTGACAATTCTCAATTGCAGGAAAAGCGTTGAAGCGAGTTCATTTTCTAACCACATGCAATGAAAGAAGCTTGATTAGGATCCATTGCGTACAGTCTAAATAAAGCAAGTTTCATTGAAAATGTTTGGTTATCTGTCAATTTGCTCTTTGCATTTGAGCCATTTAAATGCATTTCTACTTCTTTTCGATGTGTAATACCTAAACATTTTCAAATACGGCACTGTTTTCAAAACGCATAATTTTACATAACAGTGAAGAAAGCAGTTATCGTTGAAGCCAGTGTGTTCCGGATTTCTTGCATTTTTGCAGCTGTGAAAATAGCGGGCAGCCTGTTTTCTAGATGTCTTGCTAAAAGAACAACAGCTGAAGTTCGTTCATGTATGGATGGGGCATAAAAGAATTTGCCATTATTGCATATGTATCTTCCTGTCTATAATACTCTGCAAGTGAGGATATTTACACTCGATAATAATATATTTGATATGAATTTTATGTTTTTATAAACTAAAAATGATTGTGGCAGTCATAAATTTTGAATTAAATAAAATTGCAACTATATTTAAATCTTTTAAAAAAAATTATATTTTACCAATATTACCAATTTTACCAATCTTACCGGTAATTTTACGGTAAAATTACCACAAATATATTTTACCGGTAAATTTACATCTGTAGGCCTATGTAAAATTTACTGCAGTCGTCACAGGTAAGCTTATAAACACCTGTGTCTAAGTTTTGGGTTTTTTTTAGTTTTTAGGTAGTTTTCTAATTTATTTTTGTTTTTGTAAGCCGCAATATATCCATATTTTTTTAAGGTTTTTTGCATTATTTTGAATGTTGTTCTATTGTATGTTACGCCTACGTATTTTTTACCTGCTAAGTTTTCTTCATTCTTCAACGTTGTTAGGGTTCGCAAATTTTTCTTGTTTTTGTGTTTTCTATTTAATGTGTCAATCATTTCATTTTTATATCCATTTTTTCTGGCTATGTATTTTATATTGTTTAGCTCGTCTGCATAATTTTCAGCGTTCATCTGTATAGTGTTCAATCTATTGATCATGTGGTTGTAGGCAGCTAGTTTATGTTGGGTAGCCCACTATCGGGAACATTAGCCGAAATATATCTCAACGATTTTGAAACAAAATATATATATAATAACTCAAATCCACACAAAGAAAATATCATTTATTGGTATCGCTACGTTGATGATATAATTTTATTATTCAAAGGAACAAATAGACAGCTTAATCTATTACACCAATACATAAACAGCAGAGAACCTTCCATTAAATTCACCTTAGAAAATGAAGAAAACAACACAATAAACTTTTTGGATTTATCAATCAAAAATGTAGATTCAAAACACACATTCAAAATATTCCGAAAACCACCCCAAACGGATCAAACAATAAATATCAAATCACATCATCCATACCAACATAAACTAGCTGCCTACAACCACATGATCAATAGATTGAACACTATACAGATGAACGCTGAAAATTATGAAGACGAGCTAAACAATATAAAATACATAGCCAGAAAAAATGGATATAAAAATGAAATGATTGACACATTAAATAGAAAACAAAAAAACAAGAAAAATTTGCGAACCCTAACAACGTTGAAGAATGAAGAAAACTTAGCAGGTAAAAAATACGTAGGCGTAACATACAATAGAACAACATTCAAAATAATGCAAAAAACCTTAAAAAAATATGGATATATTGCGGCTTACAAAAACAAAAATAAATTAGAAAGCTACCTAAAAACTAAAAAAACCCAAAACTTAGACACAGGTGTTTATAAGCTTACCTGTGACGACTGCAGTAAATTTTGCATAGGCCAGACGGGGAGGTCCTTCAAAAAAAGATTTATCGAGCACACCAATGAAATTAACAGAAGCGATCCAAAATCCAGATATGCCCAACATTTGAAAATAGAAAAACACAAATACACCAATATCAACACAAATTTAACCATATTACATAAAAAAAGAAAAGGACAAAATCTAGATAGACTGGAAGAAATAGAAATATATAAACATAAAAACAATAACAATATTTTAAATGATAAAATCAACACTAAAACTAACAAAATATATGACATAATAATAAAAAACAGCAGTTGAAATAGCATATAAGTAATAGTTTAAGCAAAAATTGTAATAATAATTTAAGAACTGAGGATGACGTAAGTCGAAATCGATATTCTTTAAAATAAAAAAATAAAAATGAAATTGTTACTATACGGAAGTTTTATTATTATAAATAAATTTAAAAATAAACAGTAAAAAGTATATTTTTAAATATTGCATTTTAATAAATTATTGTGTTACCATTCCCGTTACTGAAGGGAAAATTAGATCTATAGCGGTTGATAGATATGCATCAGAGGAATACGAATTGGATGGCCGAAATTATATTCAAACAGGTAACAAAAAAGAAAACTATAAATAACTCGTCTAAAGTTTTTCGCACAATAGTGCACGAGAAGTTGGATATAAAAAGAATGTTGAGCTTAATTTGTAAAATTAGCGCCTACAAATATAGCTCGTCATCAATATTGAAACATGATAGACTTATTTCAACGCGAAACATACATATATGCACAAACTAGTATTTGAGGAATTTTTAGCTTTGCAAGATGCAACAGCTAACCATTTTGGCGATGTCACAGTGTTGTGGGGAAATTAAGTATATTGACATACTGGTTCACCTTTGTTGTGATTAACTTAGTGTTTTGCATTATACAAAGCGTCCATATGGATGACGCTCTAAAATTTTCCTGAAGAAATTATTTTTGAAGAAGCAATTTAGTTACCAACTCTAATCAACATTATTGTTATTTATAATCCTTTTAACTGTTAAGTCTAAGTTGCATGTTAGTAATAATAACTTATTTTGTTTGTTCTAGAAGTTATAATGATTGAAATCAAATTATATTAGTTATATAAGAGATCTGTCCTTGGTAGAGTCCGTTTTAGTGCGTTCACCGTTTATCATTTTCAAAAGTTATAAATCTCTTGGATAATAGATGCAGTAGGCATCTATTCCAAACGGTGAAAGGTCCTTCGTTTCAAATTAAGGCAAAAAATTTCAATCTAACTTTGAAATAATTAACTGATATCACAGTAGGCCAACGAATAATTCATAAAAAACATATAAATAAATGAAAAATGGCAAAAAATTTTCTAAACAAATTCCCCTCGTTCGGTGATAAATTCTCATAATTTTTTGAAAAATTCCTCAAGCAAGTGGTATTGATAAAAGACCTCGGCCTACGGCCTCGTGCTTTTATCAATATACTTGCTTTCGAAATTTTTGGCAAAAAATTATTTCGAATTATCACCGCGCTTGGGAAATTACAACTGATAAGTTTTAATACATAATTATTAATTTTTAATACTTCATATATATATTTAGGCAGCTGGTCGTTCGGAAGCAAAATGCCGCTTTTTGTTCTTGTTGAAGAACTGATAGCCACGCCCCTTGCAATAACAGTTGCCTATTTTACAAAATAAGCAAATGATTTGGTGTTTCCGAACGAAACCCAATTAAGCTTAAGTACATATTGGAAATCACTTGAATTTTGCAATTCGAACTAATTTTTCATTTTCTCTAAAACTCCTTTGAGAAAATTTTGTTTGTGTTTCGTGCCAGGAAACAAACTCACACTCATCAGAGACACCTGTTCAAATCCCGTGTGTCTTACACAACTTAACCACAGTGGTGATGACGAAATTTTCTTTTAATTTTCATGTTCAGATAATTTCTAAATTGAAACTCCATCATCTTCATATTTTTTTTTTTTAAAAAAAGTGTTGTGTTATAGGGTTTACAATATGTGTCACAACTACACATAAATACCTTTTAAGACCTAGGTCTCACAACAACTTGCGCTCTAAGGTGTTGATGAACGATTTTTTTAAACTAATGCGGATTGAAACCACATGAGACTATTAAATTTGTATGCAGTTCGGACAAAGAAAACTTTCTGCGATCTGCCAGTATGACAGCGCGGGATCTCGACCGTTTGACTGCTTGCGCTAGCCAATTGCCAAGTGAAGCGGGGGTAAGAATAAGTTTGAGGCATGATGCTGCTGATTTCATCCGAGCACTGTTCATGACGATATTTGTAAAAAACAAGGAGGTCAGCAACAGTTCGACAGTGTTGTAGGGAATCAAGTTTTGATGTCAAATCTCGATCACCCACAATTTGTTTAACCCGTTTTGTTTTGAACAGAGTCCAAAACGGGCCAAGATGGAAACAGAAGCAGCACCCCGAACTTGGCAACAGCATTCCATAGAGGGACGAATATAGGACTTATAAACATGAAGCAATTTGTATGGAGTGAAAAATTTTTTTAATCTATTTAGGAGGCCGAGTTTTCTAGACGGACTTTTTGCCATCGTCATTACATGATCGTTCCAGAGTAGGTCATTTGAAACTATAACACCCAATAAACGAATGTTATTACATTCACCTATTGGTTCATCACACATACTGAATAAAATATCTTTGGGGAACTCTGATCTTTGTCTTTGATCTTTGGTCTTTCATCTGGAAACAATCAACAGCTGTGTTTTGGTAGAGTTTAAATTGATCAGGTTTTGGTCACCCCAATCGGCAATTTATTTTAGGTCTTTATTCACGTTTATGGCAGCGTCTCTCCGGGCGGGATTAATTCGTTCGTGCATTCTACCTTTTGAAGAAGGGGCTCGAACGACTTGTGCTTTCATCTGCAAAACTATTTATTGGGTTGCTGGTGATTTTCAACAGTTTGTTGATATATATCAAAAATAGGGTTGGGAACAATACTGAGCCTTGAGAGCTATTGGCCTATAATTTGAGATATCAGATTTTGGTCCCTTTTTGGGGCCGGGCTGGACCTTTGCCAACGCGAGGGAGATTCGCCATTTTGACAGCACGAGGAAAATTTTTCAGATTTGTAGGATTGGTAGAATATCTTAGTCAAAGTTGGTGCAAGTTTTTTAGAAAAGGATTTTAAAATAATGGGTGGAATGTTGTTCATTCCTGAGGCGTTGATAATGTTTAACCCCTTTAAAAGCTTAGCGACTATTTTGGGTTTGAAGTGGAGTTTGTTCATATTAACTCCTGAAGACTGGATTTGGGGTGTTTCTTTATGAGTTTCCAAAACAGTGGAGCTCAGAGCACAGCGTTCAGCGAAAGAGTTAGCTTTTCTTGCGAGATAATTGACGATTGAATCACTATCAATAATAGGGGGAATAGAAGATTTTGTACCAGAATTTAAAGAATTAATGGCACTGTAGAAACTTTTGTCAGAAATAGATATTCACATACACGTGAGTTTTGAAGCTTTCGCTCTGTCAATTTCAGACTTTTCGTTTGAGATAATCTGGTTAGATATTTTGTTGGCCTTTGGATATTGGGATCGATTAGCAAGACTTTTGTTATGAATCCATATATTAAATGATCTACGTTTGTTTCTAAGTGCTGCTTTGGCAGCTTTCGAATACAAGTATTTTTGTTTGGATGGTTTCTGTAAAGTTTTGAGCAGAAACATTTACATTGTCAGTGTAAAAACAATGACGGTCGAAAGAGAAGCCATGGAAAAATTTTGAAGACCATACTCTTATCCATATTGAGTAATGAAATATTTTACGGGGTTTGGGTGCTGTAGTTTTAAGTAAATCAGTTTTGATAACTGATAAAATAAATAATGATCAGAATTTCCAATACTACCTTTCACGACATCATACACTCATAATATCTGGCATTGTGGTAAGAGATCTAAAAGAAAACTATTATCACCCCCCATTACGGGAAGTGAAAGTCGGGCTTTTAACAATTTGGGATAGGCCCTGAGACGCGGCAAAAATGTCTGCCAGTTTTCCACTATTGTCAACATCGTCGGTCGATTTGGAGAATTCCAACCATGTTTTGTTGTGGATGTTGAAGTCACCGGTAACGATAACATCACAATTAGGGGACTTTGCTCTAATCTCGTCCACAATTTTTGTCAGTAAATTAAAAAAGTTTGGGTTACGTTTGTTGGGGACCGGTATAAAGCTATTGTAAAAAAAGTAATTTCTGGAAGACAAATCTTTAAAACCATTGTATTGAAGCCATTCACCACGCGGTTCAAAATTTGGAAAGCGTATATACGCACACTCTCATTAAAGAATGAGTATCCGTCTTGATGGAGTTTGAAAGCTGATTCAAGCCTATATTTGGAATTAAGTTATTCTATGTAGAGAGAACATTTTCAGAAACTTGTGTTTCTGTAAGGAATAGAATGTTCGGTTTGTCGTGCTCAAGATGATGTTACACGTGGTCATGGTTAGCGTTCAATCCGCATATGTTTTGAACATGTATTTTAAAAATTTTGTTTGATTCATATAAATGTTGTCCCTGCAAATACCGTGAGCATGCCGCTTTATGGGCGGGTGGATTGCGCATATTTGCTTCACCACTTGCAGATTTATATCGTTTCTGTTGTAACAAAAGGATTATTTTTTCATGTTTTATTATTCTATTTTATATTTTTTTTTGTTTTATTAAAGAATGGATAACTAAGCAAAAAGTCTTATCATACAATAAAATATGACATATGCCAATATTTCATGATAAGATGAAGAAATTTTAACAAAATAATAAGTGAAGAACAAATAGTGAGAAATTTGCAGAAAACAAAACAAAACTAATTGCCAACAATCCAGCTGATGCAGCGTACCCCAGACGCACCGCTCACCACCTCAATCGAGGCACAAAGCCCACACATAATTATATGTTGGTCTGATTCCTCGGAAGAGCTAACGAGCGGTACTACTACGGAACGCTACCTAGCTAAGACTGGGAGTGTTGCCATTGACTGATAAAAGTTCGTCCGCCAGCACCCTAAGATATCATCTTGGCTAATGATATCTTCTGTCATTGCCAGTGGTATGTGACATATCACGCTAACTCATATGTCAATGGCAGGGACTGGAGTACGCGGGGTAGTAAGACCTGTAGATCAACATTGATCCTAATCGATCAAAATCGATCCCCTCCTGCAATAATTTACTTAAGTTAAATCTTTCATCTATGATTAGATATTGAAAATTGCATTTCTTTGAGACAATATGTAGCCATAGATGATAGATTCAACTTAAGTAAATATGAAGATGATAAAGTTTCAATTTAGAAATTATCTGAACATGAAAATTAAAAATAAAGTTCGTCATCGCCGCTTTGGCTAAGTTGTGTAAGACGCACGGGATTTGAACAGGTGTCTCTGATGAGTGTGAGTTCGAATCCTGGCACGAAACAAAAGAAAAATTTCTAAAGGAGTTTTAGAGAAAATAAATTATTTGGAATTGCGAAATTCAAGTGATTTCCAATATGTACTTAAGCTTAATTGCTAACATAAAAACCCTCCAAATAAAAACTCGGGCTATATTGCCTAACCAAAATATAGCAATAAATTGACCTTACGTTAGATATTATAGTTTCGCATTGATTGACAACAATCAATAATGACTCTACACTCGTGACTTAGGATGTTGATTAGAATATTGACGAAATATTCTCTCATCGTATGAATTCATAGAAACATAGAAATACATAGAAACGACTAGAAATTACAAAATAATATAAAAAAATCTCAAAGAAATGTTATCTATTGCACTTTCGCCGATCTTTTCATGGGATACTACTATCAGTATACATAGTTTGGTTTTCAAACGAACTGCTCACCAACAGATCGTTTATCTATTTACCTTGAGGATAGTCTTAAAAAAAAAAAATATCATCATCGTTTATCAGCTCTATGCTTTTTATAGCATAACAATAAAATTCATAGTTATATTTTGATATCAGAGAGAAGTTTGTTGCTTTTTGTTCACTCACAAAATCAAAAATAAACTTTACTATAATATAATAATCGAAATACTAGTTTCTGGATTATTTCGGAATAACGTTAGGTTTTCCATATTAGGATTTGCGATAAGAAAACCCTCATCGAGACATTAAACTACATCTTTAACAAAACAAGTAAAATTCGTGGGAACAATATTCTTCACTGCTAGAACGAAATGCTTAACAACTTTGAGTTAAGTTAATGGACTTCAAAAACATACTGCCACATTCTAGATACTGGCTACTATGAAATCATACTTAAAGCTATCATACTATCGACTATCGACTATCGAGTCTGTTTTAATCTCGTCACACGATATGCGGTTAAAAATCGAAGCTCGAATCGAATTCACATTTAAAACAAGTTAAACAAGTTTTTTAACATTTGTTTTTGAAAATAACACCGAATGCAGAAACAAAAAATATTTTAAAAGTAACATCTTTTCGTTTCCCCTGCAATGGAATATTGAATGCTCCCCTTAAATGTCATTAATTTATTTTAGCAGTTTTTTTCCCACTTGAAATATCATTATATTCCTTTACTTAGAAGTTGAAACTGAAGAAAAATATTTTTATTGAAATATTCTTAGAATACGAAGGGGTAGCTTTTATGGAATTTGGAATGCTCTACATAGAATTTGGTATCTGAAAATGAGAATAATCAAATTTGCAACAGCGAAGCGAAGCTATTTCATTTTTAGTGAAAGTTGATTGAAAGTATTTTACATTTTGACGAAACTATTAATTTATTGTTCCATCCCTTAAATAGGTGCATATAACAAAATTTGTTTGTTGCAGTGATTTTTATGAGTTTGGATTTTAGAATATAATTTTCAGCTCTGCCTGTTAAT
This sequence comes from Diogma glabrata, assembly GCA_963693315.1. Classification (NCBI taxonomy): domain Eukaryota; kingdom Metazoa; phylum Arthropoda; class Insecta; order Diptera; family Cylindrotomidae; genus Diogma; species Diogma glabrata. The sequence continues at coordinate 105,038,752 of OY856187.1, forward strand.
GAAATGAAAGAAAACTTTTTGTATTCATTACAAGACGTATTTAAAATCAGCATATCAACCATCAATTTTAGTAGAATATGTATCATATTATCTTAACGCAGTACACAATAATTATAAATCCAATCTTATAGTAAGACATTGCAGTTTAGTTTCTCCTTCATTGGAATATTGAATACTTCTTTTCAATTTCTACTTCTTCGTTGAATAATTTTATTGAATTTCTAATATATTCCCTATAAAACCTTTTTATCAGTGTATTTTTATAAAAATATTAAATTCCAATGATTGGAAATCATTAGACGGTTAAAAAGTTTTTTTTGGAATATTCTTTTTTCTAATAAAGGAGGAGAAATTTTATTAAAATTTTACCATGGAGAAAAGTTTATTTGGAAATGCAAAATAAATATTTTGTTGAAAAAATAATAATGAAAATAAAGTTTCCCACTTAGTTTTGACTTTTGATATTAAGTAATTATTGCAGTTGGAAATTTTAAGTAAACATCGAGAAGTTTTTTTTTTTTGAAAAAATGATTAAAGTTAATTTTTATATATGTATAGGATTTGGGTCCTATTAAAAATAACGTATTCGATTTTTGTTGAAATGTCATAACTAAATAGTATATTAGAGGAATGAATTCATTTGACCTAAATCGACATATTATCGATTTCAGAGTCGATCTCAGAGTTTTTTGGTTCAATAATAAGTACACTAGTCTCTTGAGGACAACATAGATTATGCTTATCAATATACAGTATACGTATTTGTGGTAAATTGTTGATGATATAATCCTAGAATAGAACAAAGCTAAAAGTATTATTACATTTTAATTTGTTTTGAAATTTCAAGAGTTTTTCATAAAAATCAAGTTTTTTGTTCCAAATCTTTCCTTGATATATTTGTTAAGACACAATAACGCATTTTAGATTAGGTGTACGAAATCGTTTAAAAACACCAACATCCGTTCAAATAAGATGACATTTGTTTCAAATGTGATGTACTTATTCAACAGCAGATGTTCTTTAAATAAATTTTTTTTAATTTTATTTAAATTTTATTAAAATCCTCGAAGCCTAATCACTGTACAAGCTTGACTCGATACTCGATTTGTTTATTAAAGCAATTTTTGAATAAAGCCACGTTCGATTTGACTGAAAAATTGTATGCAATTGTTGTTGTTTTTCAGTTATTTCAGTTAAATCAAACGCACTATAAGTCAACCAACCATCACAAAAATAAATCCCAACCGAACAAAATTTTATTCAAATTCGGATTACTTTTTTTGTGTATGTATTTGGATTAATTATTAGAATTTTTAGTAATGGAGTTACTGCAACATTACATTAAGGATGATTCTGGAAAAATGTTGGGAGTACAATATCAGCATTCACCAACTCTAAGTTGATTTCGAGCAAGTATAAGATAGCATCATTCGCGACAACATTTGGTCCGCACTCATATGCCTTGGCATCCCAGAGAACTGTTGTTTCTCTGTGCAAACTCACAACATCGGGATCAAATTGTAGAATAGTAATCGAAAGGTCAATTTCTGATCCTTTCGATATAACATCAGGTGTTCGACAAGGTGATGCACTCGCCCCCGTACTATTTAACTTGGTGCTTGAGTACGCGATAAGAAAAAGCCGAATTGAGACATTAAACTGTATATTTATTATTTAATAAACCCAGTCAAGTTCTTGGCTACGCAGATGATTTTGTGCTTCTCGAACGTAGAGAAGCGATATTAAGGATAGTATTTCTCAGCTTGAAAGAAATGCTAAACGTCTTGGATTATGCATCAACACCGACAAAACTAAAGTTTTAATAACATCTAGAATCATACCTTCCGGAAATCTGGATACTGGCGACTATGAAGTGGAACGCGTGGAAAACTTCAAATACCTCGGGTCTGTAATAACATTGTCAAAAGACATGCAGGCAGATATCAAAGCCTACGCATTTGTACACATACTCAAAACTTTTGCGATCAAAACATCTTTCACGGTCGTGTAAACTCACCCTTTACAAAGCATTAATCCGACCTGTGCTTACATTTGGAAGTGAAAGCTGGACACTGACTTCCTTCGATTGTAGAATCTATCAACATTTGAGAGGAAGGGAATACGAACAATTTATGGTCCATGTAAAGTTGCTGAACATCAGTATAGAATCTGAATGAGTTATGAAATCAAACAGCTTTTTAGAGGCTGAGATGTCATCGGATTCATTAAATCCAACCGGATTAGATGGTTTGGTAACGTAAAAAGGGCTCCATTAGATAGAATGATAAAAAAGCGTACCAACAACAACAAGATGCTGTTCGTCGGAGAGGAAGACCTAGACAACGCTGGCGTGATGACCAGGACCTTCGTGATATAGGATGTCGAAACTAGAGTCAACTGGTCATGGAACGAGATGATTGGAAGCTGATTGCACAGACGGCAAAATCCCTCCATGGGATGTAAACGCCAGAGAGAGAGAAAAGTTACTGCAACACAAATATATCAACTCCAATTTCGTTTATAGACAATTTATAGGCATATAGGTAAGATTAAGAAACGAAAAAGTGACATGTGTGTCTCTCCAAGGCCATAGATTCTAAAGTATTTTATGTCAAACCACTTTTTTTATCATGTCCGACTATTGTTTGTAAACGGAAGATAGATGACCTATAACTATAGCTTTTTCTAAACGTTTTGTTTTGATGTAATTTGTCTCCCCAAGAGTATTTATTTACAAATCTTACAAAAGGAAAATCAAGCCAACTTTTCTTATTCAATCATATGAAGAATACATTTCACATCCTTATTCCATCAAATTAAATTGTGTTGTCAAAATAATTTCTTTTCATTTTAACTTTATAAATATATCTTTCACTAAACAACTTTTGACTCATCTTTTCCATATTATTTCTACAACGCTTTTTTAGTTAAATTGAAATGTCATTTTGATTTTTCTATTTTTACTTCTCTATGATGATGATAGGAGTTCGAGAAAAGAAATTTAATATTTTTTCCTGAACATACGTGAAAATAGATACTCTGATAGGAATTTAATGATGGCAACGAAATATAACAGAAAAATAAGGAAAATAGAAAAACTATTTACTACAATTAAGTTTTTAATTTTAGTTAGAGAACAAATTTATTATGCATTGTGATCCAGAATTCATTTTATATTATTAAATTTAAATTGGAAAAAATATTTTTTAAAATTGTAGTATGAAACTTGAACTTTGAATAATTAGATAAGATTTTCCCAGAATAGATTGCTTTATGAATTTAGTCAGAAGCAAACATAGACTATTTAGCCCTATGATTGCCATAATTTGTAAAGGACAACAACAGTTAGGTTGATTTAGTAGTCTTTCGGTCTTTTCACGAAACATTAAATGAAGGGCTTGCGAAAAGTAATCTCTTACCATCTATTAATCATAGTGAAAATTTCATCATAGTGAAGAAAACTAATTGAACGTTGAGTTGAGTTAATAACTATAGGTGTAAAAATATAGTTAAGGTGTGGTGATAAATCCAATTCAATTTAATTCCAACAGTAATACATAAATTTAATTCTAGAAACACGGATACAATCTTTGCTGAAGAATATAAAAAGTTGCCAACCATAGATAATTTAATGGCTACTTAAATAAGTTAACCACAACATTTGTTGGGTGATTATAAAAAGGCAAAAATTTCATGTTGACTAATTTTTACTACGTTTTTTAGTTTTAAGAAATGTCAGACTGACAAATTTCACTCCATCAACAATTCAACATCAACACATTTTTCTTTGTTAAAATAAATGTCACTTAATTTAATTTTTACATTCCATTCCATATTTTTTCAAAATAATTTTGTTAAGTGAATATTCAGATTAATTAAATTATGTAAACAAAAAAGTTTTGAGAAGCCCTGAAGAAAAGGTTCGGGTTAGTTTATTACAAAACTAGCACGAAACATAAATACGTTACCGGAAAATTATAACATATCATAAATTAACATAATTTAGTGAAAAGATCATACACATCAGCAAACTACTCCAAAAACTTCTTAATAGTGCAAAAATAATAAAATAGTGCAAAAATTATAACAAAGTCAAAAATACAAACTTTTTACAAATTTCCAGTAATATTTGAAAATACTATAATAAAATCAAAAAATTAATTTTATTTTCAAAGTTCTAAAAATATTTCAAAAATTATAATGAAATCAAAAAATTAAACTTTTCTAAAATCCTAAAATTATTGCAAAAATTATAACAAAATCAAAAATTCCAAAAATTATAATAAAATCAAAAATATAAACTTTTTCAATATGCTAAAAAAATCAAAAAATTATTACAAAATCAAAAATTTAAACTTTTTTCAAAATTCCAAAAATATTGGAAAAATTATAACAAATTCAAAAATTTAAGCTGTTTTTTAAAATTCTTAAAATATTCCAAAAATTAATACAAAATTAAAGATCGAAATTTCAAAATTCCAAAACTATTGCAAAAGTTATAATATACTTAGTGGGCGACCAAAACCTGATCAATTTCAACTCTACCAAAACATAGCTGTTGATTGTTTCCAGATCAAAGACCGAGTTCCCCAAAGATATTTTATTCAGTATGTGTGATGAACCAATAGGTGAATGTAAAAACATTCGTTTATTGGGTGTCACAGTTTCAAATGACCTACTCTGGAACGATCATGTAATGGCGATGGCAAAAAGCGCTTCTAGAAACCTCGGCCTCATAAATAGATGCAAAAAAATTTTCACTCCATACCAATTGCTCCAAGTTTTTAAGTCCTATATTCGTCCCTGTATGGAGTTTTGTTGCCAAGTTTTGGGTGCTGCTTCTGTTTCCATCTTGCAACTCTTGGACTCTGTTCAAAAGCGGGCTATACGAATTGTGGGTGATCGAGATTTGACATCAAAAATTGAATCCCTACAACATCGTCGCACTGTTGCTGACCTCCTTGTTTTTTACAAATATCGTCATCAACAGTGCTCAGATGAAATCAGCAGCATCATGCCTCAAACTTATTCTTTCCGCCGTTCCACTCGGCAATCGGCTACGCGCAACCAGTCAAACGGTCGAGATCCCGCGCTGTCATACTGGCAGAAATACTTCTTTATCCGAACTGCATACAAATGGAATAGTTTGCCGGAATCCATAGTCTCAGGTGGTTTCAATCCGCAGAGGTTTAAAAAAAGCGTCCGTCAACACCTAAGAGCGCAAGTTGTTGTGGGACCTCCGTCTTAAAAGGTATTTATGTGTATACCCTATAACTTATTGTAAACCCTATTGTAAACCCTGTAAACCCTATAACACAACACTTTTTATTTAAAAAAAAAAATAGTCAAAAATTAAAATACAGCCTACGAATATTTTTTAAAAAATAGTCAAAAATTCAAACTTATTTTCTATCTGTTTCTATTTTTTGGAAGTCGTGGAATTACGCAAAATATTACTTCAGAAACATCAATTGTTGTTAAAAAACGATATTTACTCTGCGACAACTTGATATTTTTCAACTGTTCCTATAAGTTGGAAGGAGTTGAAACAGGATAGAACTATATTCCATGTCAAATTTAATGTTCAATTACATTTCATATCATCCAAATAATTATTTTTCTGTTTTTATATCTTTCTAGTCGAAAATGTTTTGGTTCGAAAGCCAAATCGATTTGGCTATTCACCTTACTAATTGTTTTAGCCAAGACACTTTGGTAAGCTTTGTGAATGATTAATTAACATTCAAACAAATCGTTGCAATTGTATTTTATAACTTTAGAATTTCAATGTAGGAATCCTTAATATAATAGCCGTGAGTCTATCCCTCTATACGGTCGTAACGCTGATGACGTAGTACATTTTTTGTTGTTTTTATTTCATTTTAATTTTGCTTTTGAACCTATATAGGTAAAAACATGCTATATATTATATTTGATTTATAGTAATTAATATACTTCACAAACAAACTTAAATCGTTTAAAGCAAAAACATGAGAAATTTCAGAGAGAATTTTTTAAATGATTATAGTTGTGTTTTGTATGTAAGCTTGTGCTTTTGTATGTAAGCAAATGCTTTTCTTAACTCCCCTTTGTAGCACTATTATAGCAGGAGTCAGACCCAGAAAATTGTTCTATAGAACAGCGAGCATAACAGCATAGAAAAATATAGATTTTTAACAATTTTAAAAACAATGTAGGTTGCAAACAGTTGATATTATTGGGACAAAAACAGTTTGTGTTATAATATTCATTTTTAAACATTTAAAAATTTAAACCGATTTAATAAAATGATGTTTAAAAAACTCAGTACAAAATTTCGTTGTCATTGTCGATGTAGAGGGTTGTGAGAAAGGTTCGGGGTTCAACGCGGACCCTATATCTATTGTATGTGTTATTATGGTTTTCCATATTATTCACTGTTTGTGTGCTTTTGTCACTTTTGAATTAAAATGCAATATTTAAAAATATGTTTTTTACTATTTATTTTTAAATTTATTTATAATAATATAAACTTCCTTATAGTAACAATTTGATTTTTATTTTTTTATTTTAAACATTATCGATTTCGATTTACGTCATCCTCGGTTCTTAAATTATTATTCAATCCAATTATTATTGCAATTAATATTGCATCTATATCTGTTTTTTGTTGTTTTTGTTTATTTTTTTTATAGAACATAAAAATTATTTCTTTGGGATTATTTGTATTAAATTTCTAGATATTACGATGTATGTATTCATAGGATGAGAGAATATTTCGTCAACACTTAAGTCAACATTCTAATCAACATCCTAAGTCACGAGTGTGAAGTCATTATTGATTGTTGCCAATCAATGCGAAACTTAATATCTAACGCATGGTCAATTCATTGCTATATTTTTGGTTAGGAAATATAGACAACTTCAGGGGAATTTTTAATTTGGAAGGGTTTTTTGTGAACAATTAAGCTTAAGTACATATTGGAAATCACTTGAATTTCGCAATTCGAAATAACTTTTCATTTTCTCTAAAATTTCTTTAGACAAATTTTTTGTGTTTCGTGCCTTTACACTCGTGACTTACGATGTTGATTTAAGTGTTGACGAAATATTCTCTCATCCTATGAATTCATACATCGTAATATTTAGAAATTTAATACAAAAAATCCCAAAGAAATGCAATTTCCAATATGTAATCATAGATGAAAGATTCAACTTAAGTAAATATGATAAATGATGAAGTTTCAATTTAGAAATTATCTGAACATGAAAATTAAAATATGGTACGTCATCGCCGCTGTGGCTAAGTAGTGTAAGACACACGGGATTTGAACATACGTCTCTGATGAATGTGAGTTCGAATCCTGACACGAAACACAAAAAATTTTTCTAAAGGATTTTTAGAAAAAATAAAAAGTTATTTCGAATTGCAAAATTGATTTCCAATATGTACTTAAGCTTAATTGTTCACAAAAACCCTTCCAAATAAAAATTATTCCTTTTTATTCATAAAAATTCCATTTACGGCATTTAAATTTTTCGATAATGTAGTCTTTCAGCCATTTCGTTTAAATGTGTTATTTATATCATTTCGATATTAATAAGAATATTAATTATTTATATGACAGACAGTTTGTTTTCTATCATTATTTTTGCATAGTTTCATTTTCTGTAAATAAACTAAAGAAAAACAAAAGCTGCTATTTCATTATTTTCTTAATACATATTACTGTTTCCAGCCATTTGTGATTGATCGTATAAAAATTTATAGTATGTACACTATGGGTTTTTTGTAGAATTATAGTTAAGCAGCAGGTGCACACAGAATAGATTAGAAGAGGTTGGATTATGATTGATAGTACTTAGTAATTGTATCAAAGCCAGATGAAAAGGCAAAGAGTGTATTGGCGTGCAGGGGAAGGAGGGGAGGGAGGGGGGCGCAGTCCGCGGGATACCCCCTAGTTATTTATAATAAATAAATGATCCCCTACAGTTTCCCATAATATGTTTTCTCAAAAAAATTGGGAAACAAAATATATGAAAATAATTCTCTTGATACACTTAATGATTTTTTTGATACACTTATAACACAATATTCAAGGTCCTGGTCACACATACAGATGCCGATCATCATGATTTCTTCAGATTCAAAATAACTACTACTAAATTGCTATATTTGCTAACTTTGAGATTTGAGGTTGCAATTACTTTAATTTTTTTCTGTTAGAATGATAGAACACTAAGGGTTGTTGAGTCTTAAGGGACTCTCTTTCTAGCTCTCTCTCTCCATCTCTCCTCACTCTCTCTCTCTCACTCTCTCTCTCTTCTCTCTCTCTCTCTCTCTCTCTCTCTCTCTCTCTCTCTCTCTCTCTCTCTCTCTCT